>QODF01000032.1:497165-672616 GCA_024372805.1 Oostethus manadensis | reverse complement strand
CAGCACACCCTCACTACGCGTTTAGGTCTACCAGGTCTGTCCGGCATCCTTCCCCGCCATCTAATCCAACTCATCACCAGGTGGTGGTCAGTTGACAGCTCAGCCCCTCTCTTCACCCGCGTGTCCAGAACATGCGGACGCAGGTCTGATGATACGACCACAAAGTCGATCATAAACCTGCGACCTACGGTGTCCTGGTGCCAAGTGCACTTATGGACATCCTTATGTTCGAACATGGTGTTTGTTATGGACAAACTGTGATTCGCACAGAAGTCCAGCAACAACACACCACACGTGTTCAGGTCAGGGAGGCCGTTCCTCCCAACCACGCCCCTCCAAGTCACACTGTCATTGCCCACATGGGCGTTGAAGTCTCCCAGTAGAACTATGGAGTCACCAGCTGGGGTGCTCTCCAGAACCCCGCTGATAGACTCCAAGAAGGCTGGGTGCTCTGAATTGCCATTCGGCGGGTACGCACAAACCACAGTCAGGACCCTTTCCTCAGCCCTAAGGCGTAGGGAAAAAACTCTCTCGTTCACTGGGGATGACTCCAACACAGAGGCACCAAGCCGGGGGGCTAATAATAAACCAACACCAGCTCGCCGCCTCTCCCCTGCAGCAATACATACAATTTGCTTATATATGCATATGTATTAACTAATAATAGGCCCTGTTCAGCCACAAAACAGGGATCATGTACTAAGACATTTAAAAAAAAAACACAAACTGCAATTGAGTGAGCGATGACTGTGCAGTTATTTTCGACTAAAATATTTCAAAGTGTGAGGTGGACCTTCCTAAGACTTCAGAGGACGTACAGCCTGAGAAAAACAAAAATAATTATTTTAATATAAAGGCAAAGTGAATGTTATTTAATTCCTACTGAAAGCGACTAAAGACAGTGGGGGGGATCAGAAAATGCTACAAAATGTGCTCTAGAAAATCAATTTGATGACAGTAGGAGCGGCCGCAACTGTTTTATATTCTCTGAGGACATTTAATAAGCCACACTTTGAAAACACCTGTATGAAAGGACCAGATTTGGGCAGGAAGGGGACTGCCTCTCCAAACCACAGAGATCATTGCAGCAGATTATTCACTGAGGAAGTCTTTCACTCAAGAGAATAGGTTGTAAGGTTGTCAAATGACTGAGGAGCTCTATGATCAGCGCTGAGCTGACTCAATGGATGTGTTCTGAATGCAATTCAACTATGTTGTGACCCAAAGCCTCAAGACTCAGAAGTCATAAGTAGCATATAAAATGGACGGATGGAGTCTCTACAAGACAGTTTTTTTTTCAGAAAATAAATCTTAAGTTTTAATCTTGTTAGATGTGGGGATACAAGATCTTCTGACACTTCTAGCGACAAGCATCCTCAAAATTACCAAATTCCCTCTTCAGGCTTACACTGAACCATGAACTGGAAGGTTGTGAAATGAACTGCATCAACGGGAACAACAAAAGTGGAGGAGGGGTGGCTGTGTACGTGGACAAACATCTCAACTACAAAATGGTAAAGAGCATGTCATGTGCTGTTGACCACATTTTAGAATGTATAACAATTGAAGTCTGTTCAGAAAAAGGCAAAGAGATTCTAATAAGCTGTCTGTAAAGAACAATTGTTACAATTGTGTATATTCAACTCATTACTATTATGATTTTTAATGATTATCATCCATCAAGACTGCAATATAACTTATTTGTGATGACAAGAACATTGACTACTATTCATTATTACCTTACTTATGCATTTAAAACTTACATGATCTAGGTATGAAAAGGCACCACATGAAGCAATATTTATTTAGACAAACTGGAAGTAGACCTTGAGTCGACCACACTCAAAATTTGCTAAAGTGGACTCTAAAGTGACACTCACTGATATTGCACTCACAGGGCATCTCAAAAATGTCAGAAATGTCTCAGTTGCCAGTGGACAGGGATGACAGCAGGCGACTAACACGTTGGCATGGCAGCAGCTTGAGACAAAAAAAAAGAGAATTGTCTGCAGCCCTTCACGGCGGAGTGGGCGGTCAAGGCCAATTGGCCTTGTGTACAACACAGGCAATGACATCAGGGAATGTAATAAACTGGTCTCAAGCAATAAAATGATGTGAGGGGAAGGAAATGTGCAATTATTGTTTGCATTGCATTTATTTTGCATTGCATTTATTATTATAATTCCTCTAAAAACAATAGAGAAAAAACTGAAAAGCATGGATATAACATCCTTTGTCAGAAACTCAAGTTTTGTGTACTGGTAGTCTACAAGGTGTGCTCATTCATGCTTTGTTTTAGTTATGATAGGAGAATAAAACAGCACAGCTCTCTAAAGGTCATGTGGTAATTTCCATGTTTTATCTCATATAGAAATGTGATAATGGAGCCATTTGAACGCAGCCGTGGTCAGGTTGGCTCTCCTTATGATGTTGTTAAGCACTGGTCAGTTTTGGTCGGACATTGGTGCAAATGGCAAATGCAGCAAATGGCTGCTGTTATTGGCCAACCACAATCTGCCATCGATGAAGACACAATCCAGGCAGTGACTTGCGGTCAACAACCCTTGGTGATCTTTCCTTTCCACTGCACGTGAAAAGTAAAACAACAAAAAAACATATGAATACATTACATTTTTCCATTTTAGTTCTGTGATCCTTGCTTCTTATTAATTTTCTTTTTCAATCTAATAATTACAATGGGGCCGCACGGTGGCTGAGTGGTTAGCACATTGGCTACACAGTCAGGAGATCTGGAAGACCTGGGTTCAAATCTCCGCTGGGCATCTCTGTGTGGAGTTTGCATGTTCTCCCCGTGCGTGTGTGGGTTTTCTCCGGGTACTCCGGTTTCCTCCCACATTCCAAAAACATGCATGTTAGGTTAATTGGTGACTCTAAAATTGTCCATAGGTATGAATGTGAGTGTGACTGGTTGTTTGTCTATATGTGCCCTGCGATTGACTGGCGACCAGTCCAGGGTGTACCCCACCTCTTGCCCAAAGTCTGCTGGGATAGGCTCCAGCATCCCCGTGACCCTAATGAGGATAAGCGGTATAGAAAATGGATGGATGGATGGATAATTACAATGATTTCATCAGTAAAATAGCTGAAATGTCCTATTTCCTGTTGAAATGCATAGGAAGAACAGCTACAAGAGTCACATTGAGTCATCACTGCATGATGACCACAAAAGCGACCACACACACATCCATTCAGGCAGGCTGTGATTGGTCCAAAGCTTCACACAAGAGACATTGGTGTTTCCTCATTGCATCGCCAATAATACGTCTCATCACACATGTACTGCACATACTCACGTTTAACGGGCTGTATAATACATTTAATGAACGTGTGTGACATTTATTCTTTCTTATCAACCTTAAAAGCCACTAAAAGTTCACAGTGGAGTCTGGTATGTACCGTGCCACACCAGCATGTGGCTGTGTTGAGTTGAGCGTTATGGAGCTCCAGACGTCACATGACTGATTTCCGTGCATTTGCTTAGACAGCCATGCTGGCAGGATAGTAGTAATGCGTAGAAGAAGACGCTCAGAAAAAAAAATCGGCATGTAACATTAACTTATTTCCTTCACGGAAAAGTACTCTGTGTCAAAATTACCAGCATAGTATTTCCAATTCCTTCCCAACAAAATGAAGGATTACATCTCAAAACTAAAGGACAGGCGCATGGACTTCATTTACAAGTAAAGGTAAGACAGAATGCAATTTATAAAAATTTTTAAAAAGATCAGCGTGAAAAAAAAAGTATTTTACTTTATATTGAGTATTTTTTGTGTTTCTTGCTACCAAATTGTTGAACAGTGTGCAATTGATTGAAGTGTCAAAAAGATGTAAAAACACCTAATTGTTTCATTTAAGGTCAAAATTGAACTATAGGCTTATCTTCTATTTTGGGTTCATGTTTTTATATCTGACTCCTCTGTAGTCAGTGCCTCACCAGTCATGAACCTCACCGCACATCACTGCATCCAGGAAGTGGAGATCACCATTTTGGAGCTGTAATTTTAAACATGATTCAAACAAGCTACTTAAGTGCTAATCAATGACGTTCAGTGTATTTCTTTGACGTACAGTATTCTTTTTTTTATTATTTAAAAACTTTGGTGTTTTTATCCTATTCTTCTCAATTATCTCCTAAAATAAGTTGCCAACAAAAGAAGGGATTTGCAAGCAAAAAACTGATTCAGACACAAAAACATTTACAAAAAGAAATTTTGCAAGCAAAAACCTACTTTGAGTAGAAAAAAAGATTTGCGAACAAAATAAAATATTTTCAAGCAAAAAACTGATTCACAAGCAAAAAAAAAAAAAGATTTGAAATCAAAAACTGATTTGAAAACAACAACAAAAAAACACTCTCTCTTTGGATGCAGCACTCACCTTTTGAATTAAGCTTATTTTGGATTTTTGGAAGCTGGGGGAGATGCCTGAAGAAGAAGGACACTGCACGCCTGGACAAAGTGGTCAGGAAGGCAGGCTCTGTCATTGGCACTGAGCTGGACAGCCCGACATCTGTGGCAAACCAAAGGACACGGATGAGGCTCCTTTCTATCATGGACAACCAGCGTCATCCAATCGACAGTATCATCTCCCAAGAGGAGAGCACTTTCAGTGGCATATACCACTGTCTTGCTCCACTGACAGACTGAGAAGATCATTCCTCACCCATGCCAGCCTCACCCTTTTCAACACAACAAAGGGGGAGAGATTAAAAAATAAATACACACACACACAGAACTGGCCTTCTCTGGACAATGTTAGAAGCTCTTTTATTGGTCTTGGGTTGACAACTTCCACCCTCAAGAGAGTGAAAAACAAAAGGCAGTAGATGAGAACTACTCACTACTGGAGATATTTTGGAAATTGGAAATTTTGGATATTCAGAACTTTCTCTGTTCCAGTGGGAACTGCTCTAAGACTGCAAGGGACTAAATATGTGCTACTATGTACCTTCATCTTTTGTTCAGAATCAGCTACTTGTCACAGGTAACTGACAAAACGTCCTTCTCATTCATCTCAGCAGCGTTTTAATAGAGACACGTTTTTATTGCACAGTCGGATGCTGTGCATTACCAACTTTGATGGGGAGGCGTAGAGTGGGTTGTTCCACTGCACAAAACTGGATGGTCATTGGATAAATGCTAGCCTTTTTCCCGCCCACCGCAGTGGCATGCAGTGAGGTTCATGACTGGTGAGGCACTGACTACAGAGGAGTCAGATATATAAAACATGAACCCAAAATAGAAGATAAGCCTATATTTCAATTTTGACCTTAAATGAAACAATTATGTGTTTTTAAATCTTTTTGACACTTCAATCAACTGCACACTGTTCAACAATTTGATAGCAAGAAAAACAAAATATTTAATATAAAGTTATTTTTTTTCCCGCTGATCTCTCTTTTTTTTTTTTTTATAAATTGAATTTGGTCTTACATTTACTTGCAAATGAAGTCCATAGTTTTGAGATGTAATCCTCCAATTTGTTGGGAAGGAATTTGAAATACTGTGCTGGTTATTTTGACACAGAGTACTTTTCCGCGAGAGAAATAAGCTTTTTTTTGTCTGAGCATCTTCTCTACGCATTACTACAATCCTGCCAGCTTGGCTGTGTAAGCAAATGCACGGAGATCAGTCACTTGACGTCGGGAGCGCCATGACGCTTAACTCAACACAGCCACGTGCTGGTGCAGCACGGCACATACCAGACTCCCCTGTGCACTTTTAGTGGCTTTTCTGGAAGATAAGAAAGACTAAATGTCACACACTTTTATGAAATATTGTTTGACAGTCTGTTAAACGTCGGCATGTACGGTATGTACATGTGTGATAAAAATGTATATTATAGGCGATGCAATGAGGAAACACCAATGTCTCTTGTGTGAAGCCACAGACCAATCACAGCCTGTCTTAATGGACGTGTGTGGGGTAGCTTGAAGCATCATGCAGCAATGACTCGACGTGACTCTCGTACCTGTGCTTTCTATGCATTTCAACAGGAAATATGAAAATTCAGCTATTTTAAAGATGAAATCATTGAAATAATTGGATTCAAAAAGAAAATCAATGCAAAGCACGGACCATTGAACTAAAATGGAAACATTTGATGCAAATCATCAGGGTTTTTTTCCACTATTCACATGCAGTGACAAGGACAGACCACCAGGGGGCAGTGAGGCTATGCCTCATTTGCTGACCCTGACCGCAGGTCACTGGCCCATCGGGCACTTTGCATCTCTGTGTATCCATGGGACAGTGGACTGGCCTGGACGCTTGGCTTCTGCATGATGATTGGATGATCTGACGGAGGCAGAATCCCCTTTTGATAGACAAATTCCTCTCTTCTCAACTGATCGAAAGACTTTACTGATCCGCAGCAACTTTGTATTTAGCGTTGTTTGGCGTCTCTCTTCTGTCACTATGCGTTTTATTTCCCCAACGAGCAGCGGAAAAGACGGCTAGGTGCTACGACCAGGTCAAAGATCATTGTCTTAAAACTATCAAAGGGCAGAATTTACATATAAATAAATAAACATATTATTAATGTGGCGGAAAAAAATGAGCTTCCCCTCCTTGAATGACCAACAGCCACCACTGCCTTAGTATATTCATAGCAGCCCTTAATATGCAAGCTGTTGCATCACCTGGTCCCTGTTATCGCTCAGAAGGGACCAAAGAGAAAAAAAGCCATCTGTCAGTAAATGTATTCTTGTAACCTTGTATTTTAAACCATAATAATATCCATCCATCTATTTTCTATACCGCTTATCCTAGGGTCACGGGTATGCAGGAGCCTTCACATAGAAAAATATCCACGGCTTTCTTTACATGGCTAAACTAAAAAACATCATCTTTACCTTTTATTCTTTGTTTTTTTTTATAAAACAAACTTTTTCATTTTTCATAATAATATAAACTACTTTATTCACTTTGACGGAATGTGGTTATTATATATGTGTATAAACATATATTTGAGCTATAATAGGTTTTGGATTTGGATATCTATACAAGGTTATGTGATGTAATACATTTTCAAATGTATTGTGTATGAATCATTGGTATCCTAACTGGAAGCGTATTAAATCTCTATTAGTCAAGTCAAAGTCATTATTCTTATGTAATACTGCATTTATTTAAAAGCTCTTTTTTGCTTGCAAATTCATTATTTTTTTTGCAAATTTTTTTCAGTCAGCAAGTCATTTTTTTTTGCTTGCAAATCTGTGTTTGTCTGAAAATAGCTTTTTGTTTGATTGGATAAAATGGCTCTATACATGATCCAACAGTGTGCACTCAGATGGTAGCTGAGAAGAGGCGCTCAGAGCAGCCTCCTCTTAGGTTTCTGCCTGTATTTGACAAGTAAATGTGTAAATTCTGCAATTCTAGTATACTGAGTTATATATTATATATATATCATATTTTCACAGCAATTTGAATTTAAATTAGAAAGTCAGATCTGATTGAAATTGTATTTTGATCGTTTATGACACCGCAGAGACAAGCGCTCATACAGCATTCGTCCAGAAAATGAGTTGCACGGTGAGTGTTGAGTTGCACAATACACCCATCTAGTGGCTACAATGCAAACTGCTGCCAAATACTAAGGAATGCGCCAAAAAGAAAGCATGAAAACACTCTATTATGGAGAATCAGCAAGACTCTTCAAGCAATTAACAATGCTTCTTCTCATCTGACTGGATGACAGAGAGTCAGACATTCCTGCATTTTCCAGCTGATGTCACAACTCGTTTAAGTTTTTGATTTCAGTTTATCACTCACTGAAAATAAGCAACATTAATGTAGACGCAGAATACATGTACTTATATTGGAATACTGGAAGTTTACCAAAGTGAGATACCTCACACTTCAGCAACAATTTTATTGCAATTATTTCATATCTCCAGGGACAACGCTATAGAAATGAAATTTCCATATACTTTAGAGTAGTCAGTATATGGCTTATATACAAGAGCAGCGCTAGGCCCTATGAACACCTGGCTCTTAACTTAGACTCGATAACATTGCTACAATGACTCAGCATGATGCTCATTTGCTCCTAACAGTTTTTTTTACAGAGGACTGTGATAAATTTACCAGCTCACCAGTGAGCACAAATTTTGGGCTGAAAGAGACAGCCATCCCATCGGTCGGCATCCCAATGAGAGTGGACATTGTAAGTGACTGTTTTCATTATATTGTTATTTTGTCCATGAAACATTAGTGCTTACATGATGCTATGAGAATGCCTTAGAGTGTCACTAAAGCTGGATCTGCCTAGCACCAGGCAACATTATTCTCTGCCCTGGGCATCTGGTGTCTTACCTGATAACCTGTAGCTCATGCATATGTATATTCAGGCTCAAAAAGATAAGGTTCTGGATCTAAGCTGCTATTGTTGATGGAAGTAACGTTAGTTCCAATCTATTGACCATGTGAAATCAATGCACCTGGTAATAATTAAAATGATCAAAATACTGTAAGTATTACATGTTATCATGAATGTACGTGTTACTTCATGGTCACAGCATGTTTATGAAACATTGTCAGAGATTTTCCAGAGGGCTTTACACCCAAAATAGGTGTGTTCCATTACGGCCTTTGTTACTCCGTCCTGCTCACTGTTTTTTTTAAAGAACGCATAGAAAAACAAAAGCGCATCATATAATATCACTACCACTCCAAGACTCAACTCCTGCCAAGCACATTTGTCCCTGTTCCTAACCCAATTTAACTTTTTTAGTTCAAGCCTTGTCTCGTATCTTCGGTCCAGCTGAGATGGACAAGACTCCAGAGGCCATTGTACCTGTAGCCCGGGTGTTGGGAGCAATCAGTACAGGAAGGTAGCGTAGGTAATGAACCAGCACTGTCGTTGTGACAGTGCAGGGTTTATGAATCCCACTTGAGATTGGGCCCAGCTGTGCCCAATCCACCAATGAAGCGGCTGGAGCGCCGCACCAGCAGGGAGTGCAGCCTGCCAAAATAAGAGTGTAGGACAGGAAGTGATGCCTCCTGTCCTGCGGAACATAACAGCGGTGGCCCAGAAGTTTTGGTGGCCTTGTTTATTTGACACCAGGGATTTTGTCGCTGCCTGCACTGTTTACGCCAGAAATAAGTCTTCTTACCCCCCGCCGGCTGGCCGCCTGCAACCGCTGTCCATTCCTTCCCGCTGGAGGTCTCACATTGCCTTGGACTTTATCGCAGGTCTTCCTCTGTGTAATGGCAAGACAGTCATTCTCAACGTGCTTGATCGGTTTTCAAAGATGGCACACGTCATTGCCCTGCCAAACCTGCCATCATCCCTGGACTCAGCCCGACTAGTGGTGTTGTTTTTTGTCTTCATGGCATTCCTTTGGATCTGGTATCCAACAGGGGACCCCAGTTTTCTTTTGATTGCTTTCATTATTTTCTTACTATATTATAGTAAAAAAATCATAATTAGATAGCAAAATTATTTTACCTATTTATTTGTTAGGACACAAAACAATTCTAGTCCCAACTTTTCCCTCCATTGACAGGTTTTCACAAAGTGGGTTTTGGAACACCCATATAAATTAAATCTTCAACAGTAAACTATACGCAACACAATCATCAAACCTACTTATCTGTCCATAGAACTCTTACAGACCAATGATGAACCTAATCCTTTGATAGACAGACAGACAGGCAAAATGTTGGGAATTTTTGCCTCTTCCTAAAACATAACTCTTTAAAGCTGAATTTCCCAACGCGTGTTCAATTAATTATCCAATTATAAGGAGAGAAATGACACTCAAAACAAGTACAATTCAATAAGAAATGATGGTATGATAAGAATTGAGGATAGAGATGTGCGAGCAGGATCCTGGGTTCTAGTCTATCATGTGACGCCAAAGCAGTCCAATCAAGGAAGAACCCCAATGGTTGGTGTTTGTCCACTTTTATCTTCCTCTTCTATCGGGGTGGAGTTCTGCATGGCATGATGGCTTGCTTGGTGGGGGCTTGTCTGACTCCTCCCTAGCCCTTAGTGTTGACCTGTAAGTGCACCTTGGCTGGAGATCCATTAACCACAGGAACACGTTGTCTACTTTGCAACAAATATTATTCCAAGGCAAATCATCCTGTTTGTCACTAATAACTATGAACTCTGCGTTAAAGTTTGAAGTTTAATATCCAACTATTTAACTAACTAATATTAAACTGTGTATCTATTCTATTTCTTAAGTGTAATCATATGCATAACAAACATGCAACTAAACATATGGTGACATTATTCTCTTACAACTTTGTAGTGGTGCTGTAATTTATTGCCCTTCCTGGATAAGACTGGTCTTCCAGAGAAGTCCTCTGTCATAAACATTCCATTGTGCCTGACACAGTTTTCTCACGGGATATAGCACAACTGTGAAATAAGTGAGAATTCTATTCTAAATATAATACAATGAACACAATGATATGAATAAGTATGATTAAACAGCAACACATTTCATGAGTATAGCTCAACAATAGATAGATCGATAGAAACGGTACAATTGCCAAATAAATACAAATCAAATGACAATTCTCCACTTATAATTTGATTAATGATTTATTGACAGTTACTTTTCTCCAACATGATGTCTCATGATACCAATATTGTTGATCATAAAGTTTATTTTTCATTTTTAAATTACATTTATAATAATGATTTACTCACATACACATGTTTTCATTCTCCTATTGCAATAAACAAGAATAACCAGAATGAGTCAGGTATTGCTACAGTTCACTATACAAACTCTTGTCAATCTGACATTGAAATTCAAAAATACCTTTATTGGCAAGACAAAGTTACATCATAGCCTCTCTTGTCTCGCTCTCTGCTGACTGAGGGCACAATAAGGCTAAGGCTAGTGACCTAAAAACAGCTAACATGAAATACCTTCTCCAAAATAAGAACTGAATATATTTCCACGCATTTGTGAATAATGATGATAAAGTAATGAGTTATTCGAATGTCTTCGAATTACTTCTTGACAGACAGACCAGATTGCAGTACACTGGCTCAAGTTCTAAGGTTAACTTTTCCAGAACTGTATTAGGCCACTTTGTATCTTCAGGTGGCGAGACATGGGAGAGAGAGCAGGTCCCAACACACATTAGAACACATATGTTACACACACCAACGGTAAGGAGAACACAGACCCTGGAATAGTTCCTCACTCGCAAAACAACTCTACAAGAAAATTTCTGTTCTGCCAAAAAAAAAAGCACAATGGTGGACACAAGGACACAACAAGGCCAGCCTCTTCTTGAAGTAATGGCATTGATAATGGTCCTCACAGAACTAACTACATGAGTCTAAAACTTTTGTCTCTCGATGCCTGGTGTTGTACCCTGTTCCCAAAGCAGAGAAACCCCAAGCAAAAAAGGCCCTTTAATATGAAGGGTCGACCCCTGAAAACAAATTCCAACTTTTTCTTTTTCTCAGTTCACCCTATAGAGGACTTGTGGAAGAACCGAAAAGTCTGGCTGCCAGTCAACATGTCACAATGATAACAATACAAACATGCTCATTGCATTGCAATATTCAGACAAAAGGTAAGACATTAGAGCTCATTGCTTCCCAATGAAAGGGCACAGTGTACATCTCCATAGCTCAGTTCATCATCAGTCATTACTCCTATCTGAGTCTGCAGGTCATCCACAATGTGGATCAACTCTATCCCCTCATATTAATGCCAAAGTCAAACCAAACAGCCCAAAGCAAACAAAGTGCTCAGCAGTCTTTGCGAAATAAAAAAAATAATAGTACATTTTATGGCTTTCAGTTTTTAAGAGAAGATAATGAATTGGTGCTCTCCCAGTGGACCACACTGGGGCTCAACTCAATCATTGCAGTATTAATGTATTTGGCTTTCAACTTTTTTTCCCCCTCCTACTTTCTTTCTCACGCTAGATTTCAATATTAATGTGTCCTCTCTTCTATGTGATCTTTAAAAGGAAGGTGAGGTGAGGAGCGAGAAAATGGGAAAGGATAAGCCCAGCTATACAGACGTTTGACCCTAAATGTGAGGCTGGGTACAGAAACAGCTTGGTTACGTAAGCACACTTACCACCTCACCACCCACAGTGTGAATCAATGATTAAAGACCTGGGTTAATGTAAGGTGAGAGATTTTTTATTTACTTTGAAAGCCTGATGTGAACTCTCTCCATGGTGCAGTATTTGCAGGGATCCTCCTGCTAAGCAGTTGCAGGACAGCGGAACCTTCCAATTTGTATCATAGGGAGGATAAAGCAATATTTTTGGGTATAGTATTCTGGCTGCTAATCTTGTTACATATCAATTACTTATACAGTATAAAAGCTCAACATGTTATCTACTGACGGTCCCAAACTACTCTTGTTTGTAGATTTGTTAGTGGGGTTGGCAGATATGTCCAGTGGAAATGTTTTTATTTTATCGCTACAATCCATTTTATAACACAGATTTGTCCGAGCCTGTGTGTGTTTCTGCGTGCTTCCCCAGAGTCAAGCCATACAGCAACTTGTGTTAACTGTCTTCTCACCTCACCTTCTCAGCTCATCAAAAGAGAGTTCCCCACCTGCTTGGTGGCAGATATTACTTATTACTAATTAGAGAAAAACTTCAGGTCATATGCAGTCCTTCCAACCACTACTCGTATATGTGGTGCACACAAAGCTACACTACCGACAATACGTTATTGTCTTTGTTTTTTGAAGTGCATAGGATGAGACGAGCACATTTATTTTTTATGGTGACAGAAGAATAACAATATGGCCAAAATACATGTGGTTTTAATGGTGTGCATGTGTGTTTTCTGTAGCTATTATGGCAACCATGATAGGCTATGCCACAGTGATAGGATGCACAAGGGAGTTCAATGGATAATGATTATTTCTCCTCTGCCCATTCCATCTGCAGGTCCCTCACAAGTCTTTGAAATGAAGGAAGATTTTCAGGTAAAGGGAAATACGAGAGCCTTAAAGTTGTACTTCTTGCCATTGCCCCTCCCCCGGTACATATGGAAATTAGTTTGGATCGGTTGCTGTCTGTGGATCATGTTTGTATCTTCACAGTGTGCTTTTGGAGTGGCTGATCCCAACCACGCCCAAGTCAGAAGGTGTGATGGGTCAGTAAGGGGAAAAGAGAATGGGTCCGTGGGTGGTGCGGATTGGCCCAGGGGCGGGTCTCAGGATGGCATGGCTGAGAGGCGGTCCTTGCAGTAGATGGTGGTGAGGGTGTGGCGCAGAAGCTGCTGCACGGAGAGCCAGCGGGTTCGTGGAAGCTGCAGCAGCCATTGCTGCGGCCACAGCCAAGGGACTGGGCAGCAGTCCTGCCCCCAGAACTTTGGTGAGATCCTTGGAGAAGTTCAAAGAAGACTAAATAGCACAAGAGGACAATTAAACTTACTTAACCTTAAAAAAAACTCTTGCTTGCAGAGATAAGAACCGATTAACTATGATTTATATTTTTGCATCTACAAATCTACCGACTGCATCAGTGGAAGAGCAAGACTCAGAAGCTTGAAAGGTTACCGTCAGATCAGCTCCCCTGTGCTTCTTGTGCCGACTGAGGAGGGGATTTGGCTTGCCTGCCACGCCATCCCGGTGCCTTCGGCTTGATATGTGCTAAAACAAATTCAATGAACCGCCTGTTACTTTGATTGTTGTGGTCCGCTAAAAGATGAGCAGTCTTCTTACTACTGGAGGAACTATTATTGCAATTGTTCTCTCAAATGATTGATGTCATTATCATTTTTAAGACTAAAACAAATGGGCATACTTTAAGTCTTGGTACAGGTATAAGGCTGGTTGGTGAAAACCTTTTTCTTCTCCAGCCTGACCGTGTCCCAGTGCACAAAAATACCAGTAATGGCATGCCTATAAGTTTTTAGTGTGGAAGGACACAATTGGGATAAATCAGAACAGATGCTGTGAGTCAGGAGCCCCTTTTTCATGTCCAGTGTCGGTGACCTCTTACTTCCCAAATATTCTTCTGGATAAATGGAGAAAAAAATCTCACAGTTAGACTCCTATTTTCTTACATTTTAACTTCCTCAAGTTCAAATTTATCCAGATATTATCCAAATTGATCCATGTATCCAGACAAATATTTGTGAGGTAATGGTCAGACTTGCTAATGTTTGTCCACACAATGTATATTTTTAAACCTATCCATAACTTTATCCACATACCTGTTTGAGCTGTAGTTCAGAATTGACCCGCACATTGCAGATCTCACAGTGGAAGGTTCTTTCCTGAGTGTTTGGGTCCACCGGCCCACATCCCTGCTCCCCACTGGGCTTAGGGCCAAGGCGTGGATATGCCTTGATGGGGCCCAGCCCACTTCGTGCTTCCAAGATGGTTTTGTGTTTGGTACCTGCACATACACACATATCGTGGTCAGTAATACCACTGACTTGATCAGTGTTTTTCAACCTTTTTTGAGCCAAGGCACACCTTTTTCATTCCAAAAATCCCAAGGCACACCACCAGCAGAAAATGTAATCATCAATCTCTGTAGCCTATAGAAACCATATAATGTCAATATAAAGTGTTGCCATTTACTGCTATTTAGCTTATTACGTGATTACTCTGCCATTCATTGGACAGCACGGACACTCAGCAATGGCACATTATTGGCAAAAAATATTTATACACCAATTAGGTGAAAGTGGATGATTTTCCACGGCACACCAGACACTATGCCACGGCACAGTGGTTGAAAAACACTGTACTAGATCATTTGCAGTGTTTAATATCAGACAGAACCCTATGTGTTTCACTCAGTTTGCATGCATGAATACAAATATATGGACACCATATGTACTGGAGACTCAAATACACTCATGATCACTTGAAAATGTACAATAATTTTCATTATGTACTGTTCGCTCTTAAGAAAGTTCTAAGTAGTGCTTTGAAATGCAAGAAGAAGAAATGTGAGAAGCAAAAATCATTTTGAGCAAGCAGCATATTGCAAACAAACATTAAACTGAAATAGGCTGTTAATCAGCTGATCAAAGGTTTACGGCAATAGCAAATAAATAATCACAAAAATAACCTAAAATAAAAATACAATATTCAGAAAAGTCTCAGTAACGAGTAGCTGCGGCATTCTTTCTCAGCTCGAAAATTACTTTGGACATACTTAATGCCAATGTTTTCAGGAAGATAGTGAGAATGTTGTTTCAGGTGGCAAAGATGGCATCACTGAAATAATCCACTGTCTAGAACTGACGTCCATTTTTGTAAACTTCCCTTGCCATCCATCCCCAAATGTTCTCATTTGGGTCCAAAAGAGTGACATTATTCCTTTGGGAAAAGTCCAATGTCAGGTGGGCATTGTGAACTGCAGTGTTGAAAAAAAAGTTATTACCACACACGATGGCCTTCAGTCATGAGGGATGCCCCCTGCAACATATCCACATAGCCAGCTGTCGTTTGACACCCCGGTACAACCTGAAGGTCCATTGTTCATTGAAAGAAAAAGCACCAACATTGGAACATTGGAAGCCATGGGGCCAAGGCAGTGCGAATACCTGACAGAAAATAAATCCACATGTTTGCCAATATTTTGCCTTTTAAAGGCTATGGTCTTCAACTTTATCAGCTGGAAACAAAATATTTCACTTTAATGGTTATTTACATTAGGTTGCTTATTCAATTTAGTTTTTTGCCTCCCATTTCTTCTTTTTGCTCTACTTAGAACCTTCCTAAAATCCAAAAGTGCACAATGCAAATTATTGCAATGTTTCAAATGGTCTTAAAATTTTAAGCAGGAATGTAAAATTAAAAGAACAACTTACAATTGCCCCACAACCCTAATGAGGATAAGCGGCATATAAAAATGGATAAAGGGATAGACCTACACGTCAATGGGTGACATGGAGAGTCGATTTTTTGTCTGTTGGCTGTCAATGCTATGTTTGTTACTATCACCTCATACTTGTACTTGGAACTTTTCATCCTAGTGAAAACATTGTCTGTACTGCAACAATGTTTTGTTACAATTGTTGCACACCACTCATCACTATTATCACTTTCATTGTAATTATTATGAGTATCATTCATCAGGACGGCGATATAATTTATTTACCATGACAAGGACTACTATCTAACACACTGTCACATGACCTTACTTATGCATTCAAACTTAGTAACTGCAGGAAGTCTACAAATGTATTGAAATATGGGAAAATCTAAGGGGGTAGGATTTAATTAGCTTTGCTTCTTTTCCCCTTTTGGACATGTGGAACTGTCAAGTGTATTAAGTGATGTATTCTAATGTCATTTACATGCATGTTCAAATAAAATGAAACCATTACCATAAAGTACAACAATACCTCCACTAGAGGTCGCCAGTCACACAGCTGTGCAGCAGGTGGGCCACAACAGATGAACTCAATATTCTCTTTCATGTGATCATTATTATTACAATAGTCGATGGATGTTCAGTTGGGGTTAAAGGGGAGAAAGTTCACTGTACACACTGGGACAAATATGTCCCACATGTGTCCGCATAAATGAGATTACACCACTAAAGCCATAAAACTGCATTGCATCAGAAGACATCAGCACATCAGATAAACGCTTTAAAAGGTGAGGTTACATGTTAGGGGTATTTTTTTATCAAACCAATCCTGGTGCTAAAAACACAGTGTGCTATTCCAGCATGTTGTTGACAATCTGTTTGTGTCAAGCAGTGTGTTGGTGTTGATTGTTACCTGCTCAATCACACCCTCCCACCATCAACACCTTACATCCCCAGCCCTCCATGTTATGACCCCTTTTCTTCATTGGCTTAGACTTCAATCTCCCAAAAGCCTTTGAACAGAGTTAAGGTTACAAGAATGATGGTGGGTTAGGTTGGCGGGGGATTTCACAGGCATGGAGTCTGTGAAAAGGAAGAGGAAGGCTGACTGCTTTCACTCAAGGACAGACATGCTTTCTTGGGGTATTGCTTTGCAGCTTTCTTCTATTTTGGTCAGAAAATAGATATCAAGGTGGATTTATTGTCTTTGTAAGGTTGACTCCGACATTTAAACCAACGCACACAAACACAGACAAAGCACCTTTCAAATACAAACTTAGCCGATGTGTTGACAGAAAACCTTTGCGTAAATCTTTAACAACATATCCTACACTTCCTTAACTGTCTCTCTCATTTACTCTTCTGTCCCACGCTTATTTTTAGATCCGAGCAGCTAACATGCGCAGTTTTGTTTTGGAGAATGAACAAGGATCATTGATTCCAGAACAATTCCCCTCATTGAGTATCAACTATTCTTTGTCATTTAGGAGAGCTGGACTTCATGATTTTTGTGTCAGATCCATTCTTATCTTAAAATGTACATATGGCATTCTATTTATTAGGTACCACTGAACCTCTTATGTGGATCAGAATCCATTTTATAACACCGGTTGACTTTCACTTTGTTGTAATTTCAAAAAAATAAACAAAAACAAAGTCAAGTGAATGAATTTATTCAAGGCTCAAACTGTCTCTGTTGTACAATTTTGCCGCGCATAAAACCTTGAATACAACTGGATAAAAACAAAATAAAGCAAAAATTGATTATTCTAACACTAAGAACATGAATTGAACAACCATTTGAAAACAATTTAAAGTTACAGTAGTCCCCAACTGTTTATTATTATGTAATAATGATGTCGAAAAAGATAATTAAAATAAGAAAACAAGTCGTGACCTCTGACTTTTAAAGAGAACTGTAAATGTGGACTGTATGTAAATACCTGTTATACACAGCTATGTGCAAAGCTGTGACAGAACACACACAGGAGTACTAATGACCCGATTTAACTGACGCAAAGTGTTCCCTCAAAATGAAGTGAGAGGGCATGAAGAATAAAAGTTGCCACAGGTTGAAAAGGGGAAGCTTTGCAGCACTAACACAAGCTTGGTGTTTTTCTTGCACAAAAGTTAAAATTGTTTGTGCACACTGCATGCAGCTAGTTACGAGACTAAATATGAATGTTTGAGAGGCGACCTTATAGTATGTGTCTTTTTTATCATTATTCCATCATTCCATCCCCCCAAATGTGATGGAGAGCCTGTGTGTTAGCAGATACTGAGGTCTGAGTTTCACACAGGTAACGATTTGCTGCCAAACAGATCAGCTTTCTGATGATCAATATTCCTTCCTCGGTCACCCTTGGGTTTCAGGCATTAATCTAACCAAGTTCCTGTACAGTGGCAGACTTTTGTGCATGTATATTATAGTGCTTCATGTGTAAAAGACCCACCTTTGTTGTGAGCTTCCAGTTGTGACAAGGAATTGACAGCCACTTTGCACAAGGAGCAGTAAAGCAGCTTCTTTGTTTTGTCTTCCTCTGTCTCTGGGCTGGGTGGGCTGCCGGTGGCCGCTGAAACTGAGGGCTGCTCTGAAGTGGGGAGGCTGCAGCCTGGTGAGGAGGAAGAAGTGGAGCTAATGGGAGGGGTGGGAGTGGGCAAGAGGGGGCAAACAGAGGGGGAGTCCATTGGTGGGGTAGGTGGGGTGGTCAGAGGGGGCAAAGGTCCCAGGGCCAGAAGGGGCCCATTTAACAGTGTTTCATCTGCAAAGAGATACAAATAGAAAGAAACATTAAAATACAGCAGAATGTTGATAAGTCAGTTTAAGGAAAACGACATACAGTGCATTAAAATTTCTTACTGTGGTTTTATTGTGTTTACATGTGGTGAAGAAAGTGTCAAGAGAAACCACATTACAGTATAACTATAACTATGTGGTGACTTATAACTTTGTGATCACAAAAACAGCATGAAGCACTTGCAGGTGGATGTCAAATATTTTTATTTCCGACTCCACATGCCAAAAGTGATGAAATTCTGAAGTGAGTTTGACAACATAATGACAATCATACATAAGTATGTCCGGCCTGTACCAGGATAGATTTTAGGTGGATCAAGGCTTTAAAAACAGTGTTTTTATTTGACTGAAGTATTTATTTGAGGTAGAAAGCCAATTTGCGGTTTGTCCTTACTTGGGTTTGTTCCCACACAGCTGTTGCTCTTGGCTGTGTTGAAGCTATGGTATGGCATGGCACACACTCTGATACAGGGCAAGGCGGGAATTGCAAAGAAAATATAATGAAGTGAAACTTCCGTTGACTCATTTTTTCCCCCTCTCTGTACTTAACATTTCTTCTTGTGCTTTTCTGCATTGGTGCGGATGTTTAATCAAATAACCTGTGTAAACATAGAGATGCATACATGCACACACACATATGTTTCTGATCAACCTACGCCATGCCTGTGGTATTCACCTTGGGTTTTGTCTGAATAAAACGCCCTAAATTTGGGTGAGATACTCATTCCCCAACCCCCAATGCGTAGGGACCATTAGCCCTTCTCCAAACTCCAGTAGAAGCAAAGCCAAATGCAAACATCAGCCATGCTAAACCCTCAGAATAAATTATGGCATTAAACCATAAAATGAGCTATCTGTGGCAAGAAAGCAATTTGTGATTTAATGTGGTTAATTGCTTTTGAAGGATTCTTACACGCTTTGTCATGACGCAGAGGCCGCAGAGCAGTGATATATTTTTGTTCTATGAGATAACTTTGGAGTTATGTAAAAGGACTACATTTACACTTTCATAACATCCCATCTGATGAACATGCCATATTTAGGGCTTTCCATTCCACTATTATCCAACATCAAAATATTTTCTCTTTTCATACTGGTTTCAAACAGGTTTCCAGCTTTAGAGTTGCTGGCTTAAGTGTGTTGTCAAACAGATGTTCTCCTGGAGAGAGGTTATTTTGCACTCTGTTTTGGTAGAAACAGAGCCCTCTCTTTTGGCCTTATTCTTTGAGCCAGCTGACATCCTTTGCATGGCAAATATGTGCTGGCTGCTTGCAGAGCTTAACAGCCAGTGCACTGCCTGTAAGTCGATAAAGGTGCAAGCTCAAGCAGATTCTAAACTAAATTTATATACTGTATGCACACACACACCCAAATCCAGAATCCATTAAATGTCATTGTAATTGAAATACTGACGCTACTGTGCTATAACAAATCATCACATCCGGTCAAGCTCATACTCTAGCAGAATGTCATCAAGGTCATTTTTAGGCCATTTTCTTCTCAGCAACAACACAAAGTCCTTTGCGTTTGCGTTTGCTTAAAATGAGAAACTGTCTGTCTGTGAGTGTTCCCTTGAAAACACATGAGTTCTATGGCTCTAATTAAAGACTGACAAGTGACCGTCCTTCCTGGTAGGCGGCCTCAACTTCAAACTGAAGAAAAATTTACTGAAGGGGGGAGGTCAACAAAAGGAGTTAACACAGTCCAGATGCTTTATATAAGGCTGGTGTGTCTCCATTCGCCTAATTTACTCCAGGAAATTAAAGTTATGTATCATATGCGGTCTGTTTGTTGGTAAAGTCATGGGATTTGAAAGACAGCCATTGAGTTTGAACGCATAGAACTTTCATTGTTTGCCGAGAGTCATTGTTGAACCGGAGGCCTAAAGTGTAACACTATCTGTTATAGCTTAATGAAAATGCAAAAATGTGGGCAATATAAAATTATTGAGTGGAAGGCTACAAAACAAGCACATACAAATGTTTAGTACCAGGCACGGAAAGTTTGCTGCATTAAAGAAAAGCAAAGAAAATGATATCTAACAGAACTAAAAAATATATTTTAAAATGTTATAATACCATATGTCGTGCTGTATAATCTCAGATTATGTTTGTCATACAAACTCAGTGTCATGCCTTCCTCCTCCCAGAGGGGCTTTTGGCAATTTCGTACTGTGAAATGAATACAATATACAGGCATATTTTAAAATACATGAAAATATATTTGAAGCAGCACTATAGAAAATGTATAATATAATATAAATAAAGTTTGTACAAGCACATTATATGGCATACAAGTTGGTCGACCAATAGTTTTATACAGTCGACCACTTAATTCTGAATGATTTATGAGCTTTGAAACTAAATGCTAGGCTTGCGAGAGCTGATTCTCATTCATAATGCAGGTGGGTACCTTTTCCACGTCTGGCCCATGTGTAAACTCTGACTTTATATATATTTAATATATACTTAAATATAGTTTTAGATTTAGATATAGATTTTTCCATCTTTTTCACAGACGCGTGTCTGTGATCATTTCATCCATATACCCACAAGCATTAAACACATCAACTCTGTGTTACTAAATACTGCAATCTATAGTCAAGCCATTGTCATGCAACCCTAGCTCTCGCATCAAAGTCATTTGTTTATTTGACCTTGGGTATGTGCGTGCCTGTGACGGTGTGTGTGTAGACTAAAGGGAACACAATAACAAGGCCATTCATTAGAGTGGGCGTATTAGACAGCAGAAGGATAAAGATGGGAGGAGTGAGTGAAGTCAAGTTATTCTCCCTTCATATTAACAGCTGCCTCTCCATCACTCGTGGGCTAAGATAAACCCTAAGCTCACCAAGCCAAATCCCTAAAAGCAAAGTATCTTCATTCGTGGGCTGTCCCTGACCAGAAGCCCTGCTTTGATAGGTCTTCAATAGCATGCTTTCAGCACACTTTGATTAAACCTTTTATTGTTTTAGCCCACAAAACATACATACACAAAACATGTTTCAACATGGTTGAAACATAGTTTGTCATAAGAAAATCTGCTAGATCAGGGGTCGGCGACCTTTACGATAAAAGAGCCATTTAGCTTCCTCTTTAAGGAAATAAAATACTCTGGACAAGTGCAGAGTGCATGTGTAGATCTACTAATGAAAAAATCTAAACCCTAAACTGGTGGTTTTCAAACGGGGGGGCGCCCCCCCCCCAAGGGGCTACCATGCACACTTTTCATTATTAACGTATTTTTCGGACTACGAGCGGCTACTTTTTTCTCTCCCTTAGAACCCCGCTGCTTTACTAACGAAGCGCCCTGTTTATGGAATTTAGTTTTTTTGCCATTTTAGGTGTGTTTAAATTCTCTACCCACTTAACAACACTCTTAAGTTTCCGTGTGTTTCCGCGCAGGCTCGTAGTATGTTGTTCAACGCACGTGTCATACTTTTGGTTTAAACTGAGCATGCATGCTCCCATGACCTGCATGCAGTTTTCGGCAGGCATGCAAATTTCCGCACAACCCCAGCTTCTCCCGCCTTCCTCACTGGGCGCCGACCCAGGACGGGAGTTCGGGGCGCAGAAGTTCTAAATAATGTGATCTCCAAATGGGGGGCACGGCAAAAAAAGTTTGGCAACCACTGTCCTAAACTATGTAACACTTTTAAGTCGTTCCCGTATTTGTGTAAAAAAAACAAAACAAGATGTAGCCAACTTTCTGTAAATGTTTAGATATCAGTGATGTCTGTACAATGTTTACATCATGTTTACATCATGACTCATCACAGAGAATTGAATATGCTTGTGCTGAATGAATGTCATCATTTTGCCTATTGGTGATGTTTGTTGCCATCTATTGGACCTGTCTTTGGAGAGAGAGGCATTTCTTTCATTTTCTGAATCATTTTGTTTTTGTTTTTTTATTCAGTAGCTTTTCTTTCTTTTTTCTTTCATGTATTCTCCATCTGTGAATGGCTCCCCCTCCTCACTATGTTGTGTGCAGCCAGTGATACAACACCATTAGCTATAGTTTGAGTTTGGAGCGTTGCTGAAACAAAGTTGGGTTCTGCAACAAGACAATGATACAAAACACAGCAAGTCCACATCTGAATGGCTAAAAATCAACGAAATGAAGATTTTTGAGTGGCGTAGTTAAAGTCCTGACCTGAATTTTATTGAGATGCTGTAGCATGACCTCAAAAAGGCGGTTCATTCTTGAAAACCCTCCAATGTGGCTGCATAACAACAATACTGCAAAGATGAGTGGGCCTAAATATATTTACGGCACTGTAAGACTCACTGCAAGTTGTCACAAATGCTTGATTGCAGTTGTTGCTGCTAAGGGTGGCCCAACTAGTATTAGTTTTAGGGGGGAATCATTTTTTCACACAGGGCCATGTGGGTTTGGATTTTTTTCTCCCTTAATAATAAAAAGTTACATTTTAAAACTGCATTTTGTGAACAGTTGTGTTGTAAATGACTCATTTCCAGTCAATTTCTTAAATTTATTTGATGATGTAAAACGAGTGACAATCATACAAAAAAATAAAAATCAGGAAGAGGGCAAACACTTATTCACACCACTGTATTAGGTACACAGGTAAAACAGCGTCAGTGGCAATGAAAGAATACGTCCATTCTAAATTAAACTATCTAATTTGCTCCGACTTTTTTTTTTTAGGGACGTATTCATTGTTTTAGATAGCTCACCTCAAGGGTAGTACACAAAACTAGATGTTTTATTTTGTGTCCCACTGCACACGTAGGCCCCTCTCCCCCTGCCTTTGCTCATCCAATCAGCAGTGAGAAAGCAGGGTAGATGCATTCAGGGACTTGCGATAAGTGGGATATTTCAATTGCTTTTTGAAAACGCACATTTCCTCTTTTTCAATATTAAAAAAATTACAGGGCTCGGCATGGGAGCCGCAACAAGGAGGCTGAAGAACCATGGGTTGACTACAAAATATGCTGCTCACACCATCAATTTGAGATGAGAATGACTCAGTAGAGTGCAGACTTCTGCCACTGTTGAACTGTTGAATGCTTTTGCTAACAAACAAAAATGAAACACACGATATACTTTTGTTTATTTAGTTTGTCTGGCCATTTGTTAGTTTGCAGACTATGTTTTGTTTCAGTGAGAATGATGCAAGATGTTTGGCTCAGGCAGACTGGACTTCACAGTAAGTAAGAAAGTAGGTCAGGAAAATGAAATTGAAATTGGTTGTTTAGTTTACTAACTGGTGGACAGTATTGACAAGGAGTAAGTGTCGCATAAAATATATGACACGTTATTTTCTTTTTACATGAGCAATCATATCTTGGGCTTTGACTTTGTGGATTACTATATTTTGAGTAATTACGTTTATTTCTATTACGCAATATCCATATGCTTATCCGTGATCAATTATGCAAGGCACAGGAACATTTTTCCAAGCATGCTCGGGACACCAGACTAATAAAGCAGACTTTGGTTGCCAAGTGTGCCCAAGCCCAGTACAAATTTACTTGTGTCAGTTCCCTACTGAATTAAAGTCCGTCTGTGACATGGCACAGTGGGACAAAAACACAGAGAAAACACATACAAGTACATTCACGTGCAACAAATAGCCAAACTAGGAAAACACTAGGTCCAGGGTCACGAGAAATAGATTCTTTCACATGTTTCTGCTTTGTGATGCCAATAATAGCAGGCTTGTTTTGGCTCACTATGCTGGAATCCTCACTAACAGCAATCTCAAATGCCTCTGAGAGATGGAGAGTAAACTAGACATATCTGTTGTTATTCTGGGACCAGTTACACTGCAGTCTTCACTTGTAAACTGGTGTTGTAGTGAAAACAGAGAAAAGAGTCAAATATAGTTCAACATCCCTGGAATGTTGCAACATTTTGGCCTTGATCAGACATGAATGGACTCATGTGACCCATCATGTACTGTATGTCATGGGACCTGCACTCATGAAGGTGGAAATACAGTATAAGGTAAACATTCAACCATTTGGTAAATGTCACCAAAACGTGGCCTGTCTATTCACTGCCTGCTCTTTAGTTCAAGGACAAAGCGGGGACAATGAGGGAATGGAAACTCCTCCATGGGGAAAAGAGCAGAGAGGAGACAGTGGCTAAAGCTAGAAATACAGAGATGAGCTGAGCTGAGCTGATGGATGAAGTGATTCTGAGAAAATAAATACAATTGGATGAGAAGGGTAGCTAAAGAAAGAGCTTGGATTGTGCTTAGTTTGCCTTTCCAGCTGTTGCTAATTCCTTATCTTCTCCAGTGGCGCCATCTTAATTTTTCTCAATCAGTCTCAGCACTTTAAATCGCCAGTTAATGTCACAAAATATGCTCTGTTATTTGGCGCTTCCCGGTAACTAATGGTACTAAAGCACAAACAATCATGTACTCTACTCCTTGAAGAGATGCCAAGAGAATGTCATACAGCTCTCTTTTAAACTTGTTTACATTTATTGGTTGTATAAAATAGTTGAGGTTGGACTTGATTAAAACCATTTAGTATTTTTGGCAGAAACATCTAAATAACGTTAAAAACAAAAGCAAAATAACATCATTTTATTGTCTCAGATTCATTTTTTTATCATTTCCATCTTAAATATTTGTTACACAATAGTCTGCACAATAATTCCACTCTTTTTTCACTCTTATCAGAAGCAGGCTCAAACAGGAATCTATTTCAGTTCCAAGTGTACAAACACAGAACTTTTAAGGGTAAACACAACAATTTAAGCCTATGATGTTTGAAGTAAATTGGGCTCTAAGAAATCCAGTGTATTTTTTCCCAAATGTGTCTTTTCCCCCCATTATTTATATTTCCATGGTTCTTAGTTAGGCTTTGTCCACACAAAGACAAAACGCTCATCATTTCCAAAACGTTTTCTGTACAGATGGAGCCGGTTCAGAAACTACGTGTGTCCATATGAATGCACTGAAAGCAAGTGAAAACGATGTAATACATATGCCAAACCTGTTAGTGGCGTTGTGACACTCTTAAAGCGGAAACATGTGATAGACCGGCAACCAAACACAGGGCATGTGCAGTTGCACAGACGGCCTGTAAACAGAAAACCTGGCAGAAAGTACGAGTGGCTGAACTGGACCGACTATTAAGTGGAAGTGTTGCTTCGAGTCACACTGGATTATAAAACCAGAATAAAGTGATGTGCTGTGTCTTCCAGCATTTGTTGTTCTTCTTGAAAATGAAGAAGAAGCAGATTTTGCTGCAATAGAGACAGTAGGCTCACTAGCTTCAGCAGGAAAAAAGCAACAATGTGCGACACCATTGTTGTTTCCGTGTTTGGGGTTTTAGCACATGTGCGTTTGTAAAGGGGTGGAGCTATGATGCAAATGTACTAATAGAAGCCGGGGCGAAGCCGTAAAACGGAGCCGCGAAAACGGCGTCTTCAAATCTTTCCGCTCTGGGACCCGGTTTCAAAAGTATTCGTTTACAGATCCTGAAAACACCAGCTTTGTGTGGATGATACGCTGTTTTGATAAAGTATTTATGCGTTTAGGTCTTAGATCGTCTTCATGTGGATAGGGTTTTGATTGGGTTGGGAGTGAGGTCCTGCCCCTGGTGGAGAAATTCAAGTATCTCGGGATCTTGTTCATGAGTGAGGAAAGGATGGAGCCTGAGGCTGACAGGTGGATTGGTGCAGCGTCTGCAGCAATGTGGTGGCTGTACCAGATAATCGCAGTGAAGCTGGAACTGGAAGAGGTGGCTGGAGACCAAAAGGTCTGGGCTTACCTATTGAGACTGCGGAAGAAAATGGATGGAAGGATGTTTTGTTTTTTTCAAATTCAAGTTATTCCGTTTTATTTTTTTGAATTCCGTTTTCTACCTTTTACACTTATTTTACCAGCAGAAAGTGTGTGAATAAAAGGCATACATTTTATTAAATGACATTTTACATTTATTGATGCAATACATAATCCAACAATTTCGCACAGTAATGCAAAAGCAGATGTAGCTTGTTTAACTTTTTCTATTGGGATGTCAGCCTCTGCAAACATTTCTAATAAACAGAACAGAGTTTGCACTGCGTCAGTGGACATTGTAAAACAGTTGCTTATATTAACAACCGGTGAAAGACAACATGGGATAAACACACCCATGCAGCCCACACACACGCAGACGCATTAGCATGCTCTACTAAATTAAGCTATCCTATATAAGTACTATTTGTGTATGTATGTCTTGTATTTTAGACATATATTTTATGTATTATTTTTTTTTTAATAGCCCTTGGTGTTCTCTCAGGCCTTTTTAAAACTGCATATTTCTCCATCTTAGTTTATGAAAAAAATGGTGCCCACACGACCTCATATTAAAAAAAAAAAGCATCCTCACGTAACTGCATAAATGCACTGGGAACCGCAGTCATAAGCATGCCAAACTTGTAGTTACTAAAATTCTATCCAATCAGAATCATCCTCTGTCATCCCGTCACCGCCACAAAACATAAAACATGGTACAGGCTCGGTCGTTTGGACTGACAAGAAAGTAGAATTACTTCTAAACGTTGTTTTAGAATACAACAAGACGCAAGAAGCTATCGTCACTTCTGATAGCATTCATGTTGTTTCTGATGCAGTGACGTTTGGAAACGCAAAACTCCGGTTATTTGCGTTTATACCTAAACATATAACCGGAGTTTTATCAATATCTACACTTTGGCCAGAGGTTTTGAAAACCTTCGTTTTTAGTGCCATATACCTATGGGCTTGTGCGGATGATAGGCCAAATCATGTGTCATGTGCCGTGGCGTAGTGTCTGCTGTGCCGTGGGAAATCATCCGCTTTCACCTAATTGGTGTATAAATATTTTTGGAACATGAGTCCGCCAATAATGTGCCATTGCTGAGTGTCTGTGCTGTCCAACGATTGGCAGAGTAATCATGTAATAATATAAATAGCAGTAGTAGCAACACTTTCTATTGACTTTATATTGTTTCTATAGGCTACAGAGATTCATGTTTACATTTTCTGCTGGTGGTGTGCCTTGGGTTTTTTGGCATGGAAAAAGTCCGCCTTGGCTCAAAAAAGGTTGAAAAACACTGAGTTAGACTGCTGACCACTTATGGTACCTTCCATGTAGCTACCTCCATCCTGTATGCAGCCTATTCCCCATCTGTCTACATTTACATACTGCAACTATTATGTCCCGCCTTCTTCCTGCTTTGAGTATGTAAGATATGGTAACACTACTACTTATGTTTGTTGTCAGCTAACATGTGGCTATGTTTTCTTAGCTGTCATTGAATGCACAGAACCTCGGTTAGCGTCCTTCCCAGTTAGCTCCAATTAGCATATTTTTTTTGGTTAACATTGTAAATTTACACCACAATTTTGTCTTGGTTTGCTTGCATTCTCCAGTCAACATGCAACATGGCACGCGTCTTGTCATGTTGATAATACACTGCGTGAGTCCATCTTGGTTCTTAATGTATTTTTCATCACGTAACGTCTTTCCTTGTTAGCATCCCATTAGCTAGCTCACAAAAGGGCAACCGAACCAGAAGTCAGATCTCAAAAATGGTAAAAAAAAAACACATTTTTATAGTTTGACATGCATAAAACAATTCTAAATGCACATGAATAACAAATGAAAGTGATAATGAACATTACTTTTACCTTAAGGTCCACCAGTTGTACATTAGATACACCCAACTGAAATGCTGCAAGCATCTAGGATTTGGCCGTCACATTGAACACCTGACTGTTCCCAAAGACACAAAGTGGCTGCAAGATCAACCACCCCTACTTTCCTGTTTTCAGTCAGGCCAAGAATCACATTATCAATGACAGTAAAAATAAACCTTACATTTCTATGTATCCCTTTCATTCATAACTTCTGTGTATTTATATGCATTTCGGATTGAATTGTAAAATCTGATTCCGTTAATGTCCGTTTCGGTTCGAGTCTGGAACAACTAAGTGTCGCTAACCAATGTTTCATTGTATAGCTTATCGTTACAACATGACAAATTCATTTTCTTGCTCTCATACCTTGTTTACTGGGCTCACTATCAGTGGCAGTGCCCAGGGCTCCAGGAGGGGATGGGGAGGCAGTGGGGGTCACAGTCTGTGAAGGTTTATCCCCGTCTTGACAGCGACTCTTAGAAGTCTCAATGCCTTTGACTCTCCTAGCATGGCGGTTTCCTTTGTAATGGGCTTCTGCTTGGCTCTGTAGATTAACAGAGAATGTAGAACATGAGTAGAGAGTATAAACCGCAACAGTTCAATGGCTGATTTTAATTTAATCATATATTATTTGCAAAAGTGTAACACTTCACTGCATTAATATTTTGGTAACTCTAGCTTAATGATGTTTGTGCACTGTGTGCAACCATCCATCTATCCATCCATTTTCTATAGCGCTTAACCTTATAGGGTCACGGGTATGCTGGAGCCTATCCCAGCTGACTTTGGGCGGGTGGCGGAGCACACCCTGGACTGGTCGCCAGTCACTCGCAGGGCACATATAGACAAACAACCATTCACACTCTAAAGGACAATTTGGAGTCACCAATTACCCTACCGTGCATGTTTTTGGAATGTGGGAGGAAAGCGGATTACCCGCAGAAAACCCACGCACGCACGGGGAGAACGTGCAAACTCCACACAGAAGATGCCCAATGGACATTCGAAGCCTGAACCTCCTGACTGTGAGGCCAATAACAAACATTGTTAAAGTAATACACTGAGCAATATTAAAGGCAGAATGAATGTTATTCTATACACACACAGCTTCTCACTCAGTAACAGTGACTGATGTCAGTGACAGACGACAGATTGGTTTACAGTGAAAGGAAGGATGGATTACACACGGGATCCAAAACATGCAACAGTGTTCCCTAACACAGTCCCCCACTCATTATCTATTCCCAAGTCAGGCTTTCTTAAATAACTGTAAAAATATGTAGATTCAGGCAGCAATATTTGTTAGTGAATCATCCATTCACTTGCAATGGCCAAATCGAAACTCTCTGACAGTTGCTGGCTCCAGGCAGTCATTAGCAAATATGCCGACAGATGATGACAATGGGATTTGAACTATGGGCCACTGTGATGGCGTCATACTATTAATACGCCCACACATTTCAACCTGGCCATCTCCCACATTATCAATAGGTTTCTGGCTTTTGTGAGTTCTTATGATGAAAAGGCACAGCTAAGTGTAGTGGATCACAGCCTTGCATACTTGCTTGTGGTATCATAACCATCTAAGAATATAATATCCACCCAGCAAGGACATTAAATCAAAATGCTTCTCTTAAAAGATGAAACCAGGACGTAAAATATGAGTGGGGATGATTCCATAGTAAGTAAAGAGGATCCTAGATTACAGCAAAGATAGAAACCTGCAGAGATTTATTGCAGTAGCTAATGTCTTTTTGAAATGCCCGCCACAAGCTAATGTGTTTCCAAAGAGAGTAAACAAGCAACGTGAATCATTCATCAGGAGGGTGTCAGGATATCAAGGGATTTTTTTGTGTATCAGCACAGAGGCATGGGAGGCTGGCACAACATGGCTGATGAGATGTAAGGTTGCTATACTGAGCTGTCGCCAGCAGTCCATAGTATGTTGGCCGTGTGATAAAAGCACACACATATTGTGATAGCTGACACTCAGGTAGATACAGGGCATTTGCACATCTTTATCTGCCACCTGTTCATTTTATCTTTATACCCCCATTATCATGGTTTAAGAGTCCCCCAATTAAAAAAGCAGCCACATTATTTTAACAGTGCCCTTATATCAGCTGCCAGCTATCTCCAAAAGTATGTTGAGTGAGCAGATGTGCAATGTCATGTACTGCGCTGGGGAAATAAACCTGGAAATAAAAATCAAGGGGCAACTCATGAAGATGATTTTTAAGTGGCTGGATTACAGTCAGAGGCCCCCTGGAATCTTGATGGGCAGCTGACAGCTGCCGCAAGTGTTGAAAGGCTTGGAGAATTTAACTGACACTTAGGCCATCGCACTAACCACGGGCTTAGAGGAGGGATATACCAGTTTGGCAAACAGGGTCATTGGTGGATGGGCCCACTTGTGTTTTTTTTTTGTTGGTATGACAAGCATAAGCTGGCACTCTAAACCAAAAGCAGTGGCTGTGTTTTTCTTGTGCAGCATGATGGCAAAGTCCACTCTCTCTGTAACTGGTAAAGCGGTCTTGAGTTGTGGAAAGATACATGCATGGAAAGACGTGTGGAAAGTCTGACTGTTTGTAGGAGATGTGACATCTCAGATGAAGGCTGTTATGAGGGCAGATAGAAAGGTATATGGCAGTGCATGGTGAGGTGGCCATAAAGGCTTTCTTAAGCTCTCCTACTAAGCCAAAGGGATCAACTGCTTGGCAGCTGACAGTCAGTGGTAGGGCTGCTCAGAATAAAAGGCTTCTATACTGGGACCTACCAAAAATGGAAAGTGACATAAAGATCAAGACCCTTTTTAAACTAAAATCCGTTGTTTGGCAGCTCTGTTTGGAGTGTCTTGGAGAGTAAAAATGCCAAAACGAGTAAAGAGTTTGACAATCTTTTTGTTAATGTTAATACATGTTAGTACATCAAACTTTTCAAAAATGCAAATAAACCCTGGCCTAACCACTATCAGCAGCAATAACCTACTGTTTTGCTCTTAACATTTTCAGTTTATTCTTGTAAGATTTCTGCCGATTTATCAAAGCTTGCTGTTTGTTGTTGTTGTTATTATTCTTGTTAAATTGTATTTTTAGAAACTTCCATGGACAGTAAATTACCCCGGGGCAGCAATTTGAACACCCCTGCCATAGATAGACCAAATTAATATGAAGCAAACACAAACAGTTAGTGGTTTGGTATGCAACATATCAGAAAAAAGGCAAAAATGACTAACACGGTTTTCCAAAGTCAGGGGTGAAAATATCTTGGTTTGTCTAAAACATGAAGATAATAGGTCAGCTTTTATGAATGACTAAGGAAATTAAAAACTATTCACATTTGAGAAGTTAGAGGATATTTACATTATTAAATCAAACAATCAAAAACCAGAATGTCAATTACTTTGTTAATTGGTTAATTTTTTATTCATCAGTTGTTGCAGCTCCAGAGTCCTTATCGACAAGTAATACTTATAATGAGCCTTAAAATGATCTTGGCTAACAATAAGGGGTGCGGTCATTCATTGGGCTCATACCAACCCGATCTCCTGTCAACCTGGTGTGAAAAGAATTTCTTTGTTTCGGATATACTGTATACTGTATATTCAAATTTGTTGCTGCCTGTTCAGCATGTGCTGCTAACAAATGATCTTCACATACACTCGTGGTGGAGCTGCATTGGTATCGGTTGATATCAGAACCAGAAATTGACAGTTGGACAATATAAGCATATCGTATATCAGCAAAATAGGCAATATTGGCCATCCCTAGTAACAACATTGCTCAAGTATCAAGGCTTACCCATCTGTCACCAAACTCTAGCTTTGGATCCACCTCTCTGCCACGAGCTGTGACAGAGATAGTTTGACTGACAATATTATACAGTCCATCCATCCATCCATTTTCCTTTCCTTATCCGGGTCCGGGTCGCGGGGGCAGCAGCTTCAGTAGGGAAGTCCGGACTTCCCGGTCCCCAGCGACCTCATCCAGCTCCGCTGGGAGGACACCAAGGCATTCCCAGGCCAGCTGTGAGACATAGTCCCTCCAGCGTGTCCTAGGTCTTCCCGGGGGCCTTCTCTCGACTGGGCATGCCCGAAACACCTCATCCAAACTAGATGCCCAAGCCACCTCAACTGGCTCCTCTCAATGTGAAGGAGCAGCGGCTCTACACTGAGCTCCTCCCGGGTGGCCGAGCTCCTCACCCTATCTCTTAGGGTGAGTCCCGCCACCCTACAGAGGAAACTCATTTCCACCGCTTGTATCCGTGATCTCATTCTTTCGGTCATGACCAATAACTCATGACCATAGGTGAGGGTTGGAACGTAGATCGATCGGTAAACAGAGAGCTTTGCCTTCCGGCTCAGCTCTCTCTTCACGGTCCGGTACAGCGACCGCATTACTGCTGACGCTGCACCGTTCCGTCTGTGGATGTCACGCTCCAACCTTCCCTCACTCGTGAACAAGAACCCGAGATACTTGAACTCCTCCACCTGGGGCAAGACCTCACTCCCAACCTGGAGGGTACAGTCCACCCGTTTCCGACTGAGAACCATGGTCTCGGATATGGAGGTGCTGAATCTCATCCCAGAAGTTTCACACTCAGCTGCAAACCGCTCCAGTAAACGCTGAAGGTCACAGCTTGATGAGGCCATAAGGACCACATCGTCTGCAAATAGCAGAGACGAGATCCTAAGGTCACCAAGCTGGACTCCCTTAACACCTTGACTGCGCCTAGAAATTCTGTCCATGAAGATTAAAACCAGAATCGGTGACAAAGGGCAGCCTTGGCGGAAGCCAACGTTCACTGGAAACAAGCTCGACTTACTGCTGGCAATGCCAACCAGGCTCCTGCTTCGATTGTACAAGAACCGAATGGCACGTAGTAGCGGGCCAACAATCCCGTACTCCCGGAGCACCCCCCACAGGACACCACGGGGGACACAGTCGAAGGCCTTTTCCAGGTCTACAAAGCACATGTAGACCGGTTGGGCAAACTCCTACATACCCTCCAGTACCCTTGCAAGGGTGTAGAGCTGGTCTAGTGTTCCGCGACCGGGACGAAAACCACATTGCAGCTCCTGTAACCGAGGTTCGACTAACTGTCGTGCCCTTCACTCCTGGAGTAGACTTTCCCAGGGAGGCTGAGGATTGTGATCCCCCTATAGTTGGAACACACCCTCCGGTCACCCTTTTTAAAAATGGGGACCACCACCCTGGTCTGCCAGTCCAGAGGTACTGTTCCTGACTTCCATGCAAAGTTGTAGAGGCGTGTTAACCAACACACTCCCCTAACATCCAGAGCCTTGAGGAATTCCGCGCGGAACTTGTTTACCCCCGGAGCCTTGCCACTGGGTGGCAGTGATTTAACTACCCCAATTACCTCAGCCACGGTGATAGAACTGTCCACGTACGTATCCTCAGACTCTGCTTCCTCTATGGAAGGCATGTCAGTGGGATTGAGAAGGGCCTCGAAGTATTCCTTCCACCGACCAACTATATCCACAGTCGTGGTCAGCAAGCCCCCGTCCGCACTGTAAACAGTGTGAACTGGGGGCTGCTTCCCCTTTCTGAGGTGTCGGACGGTTTGCCAGAACCTCTTCGAGGCCGACCGAAAGTCGTGCTCCATAGCCTCACCGAACTCCTCCCACACCCGAGTTTTTGCCTCGACCACCGCCGAAGCCGCGTGCCGCTTGGCCTGCCGGTACCTGTCAGCTGCTTCGGGAGTCCCGCAAGCCATCCATGCTCGATAGGACTCCTTTTTCAGCTTGACGGCAGCCCTAACCCCCGGTGTCCACCATCGGGTTCGGGGCTTGCCACCACGACTGGCACCGACCACCTTGCGGCCGCAACCACAACTGGCTGCCTCAGCAATAGAGGCACGGAATACGGCCCATTCGGACTCAATATCCCGGTCCTCCCTCGAAATGCAGGCGAAGCTCTGCCGGAGATGAGAGTTGAAGACTCGACGAACGGGAGATTCTGCCAGACGTTCCCAGCACACCCTCACTACGCGTTTGGGTCTGCCAGGTCTGTCCGGCATCCTTCCCCGCCATCTAATCCAACTCATCACCAGGTGGTGGTCAGTTGACAGCTCAGCCCCTCTCTTCACCCGCGTGTCCAGAACATACGGACGCAGGTCTGATGATACGACCACAAAGTCGATCATAGACCTGCGACCTAGGGTGTCCTGGTGCCAAGTGCACTTATGGGCATCCTTATGTTCGAACATGGTGTTCGTTATGGACAAACTGTGGTTCGCACAGAAGTCCAGCAACAACACACCGCACGGGTTCAGGTCAGGGAGGCCGTTCCTCCCAACCACGCCCCTCCAAGTCACACTGTCATTGCCCACATGGGCGTTGAAGTCTCCCAGCAGAACTATGGAGTCACCAGCTGGGGTGCTCTCCAGAACCCCTCTGATAGACTCAAGAAGGCCGGGTACTCTGAACTGCCGTTCGGCGCATACGCACAATCACTCCTAGTCTGGCTCGTCACCTAGAACCTGTTTGCCTTGGGAGACCCTACCAGGGGCATAAAGCCTTGACAACATAGCTCCTAGGATCACTCGGGCACTCTAACCCCTCCACCACAATAAGGTGGTGATTCACAGAGGGGTATTATACAGTATGTGTGAAAATTACATAGAGTATGTAATTATATCCTGAGAATGGACTGATTTAACAAGGCCAACAAGATGAAAATGGGATAAAGGCAGGAGCACATAATGCATTTATTATGAAGAGGATTAAAACAATAGCATGTGATATGACACATAGCTGCAGCTGCTAACACAAAATAATGAACAAACGAGGACAATAAACAACAGAGGTAACAACAGAAAGGGCAGTGAAAGAAGAAAGCAGGAAATAAATGATTCCTTATCACCCTAATTCTGCTGCAGTTGCTCAGACGTTGGTCAATGCAGCAAAACTGAGCCCATGACGTCACTAATGCAGCAGAGCCAAGGTTATTGAGCATAGCCTCCCGTTTAACACCTCATACCCTCACAAAACAGTGGGTTATAAACCCAATAAATCCTCCCCCGACCTCTCCTTCCCAAAATGCACTGGTGCTGTCATCGTCAGACACTAATCCATGTCCTTGACGAATGCGTCCTATGATAAGTAGTGACAGGCAATTTTTAGGCACTTCCATTCTGGAAATAATGCCTGATGATAGGGAATGAGAGACTGGCTAGAAGGCTGGAAGGAAGATGCTGAGGGAGAGAAAGGCGAAAACAATGGAGAAAGATCAAATGAAGCCCACAATTGGACCAGTACATTCATTGTAAGATTACATCATATGCCTCTGCAATGTTTTTGGACCAACCAATCTCTTCAATGGCACCTAAAAGAACATCTGCAAAATAATGGAAAACTGTGAAAAACACAATGCTGGACACAATTTTAACACCAGCCAAGATCAGCGGGATGCACAGACAATAGTCTGCCGCAGCTTTGACAATGCTGACATACTGCTGCAAGTGCTTGTGTTGTTGACAATGACAGTGAAAGTGACAGTGACAGCAGAGGGGGGGGCTGCTCCATGTAGTGCATGCTTCAGCTTTCTGTCTCTCTCTCTCTCTCTCTCTCTCTCTCTCTCCCTCCCGCTCTTTCATGTGTACAAATTCAAATGACATGGGTCACATGTTTAGTCCTTGCCTAATAATTTGTGGTAAGCACCTGACATCACTCAGCATCTTGTCTAGAAGCGCATATAATTATTCTTCAAGAGGTAAATGTTTTGTTTCTAAGGTTGTATAAAATCTGCTTGAGGATGCTGGTTGACCTCCAGTTTGTTGGATTGCATAACGCGTCATGTAAATTTAATATATGAATTCCAGAGTCAAAATGCTGCCACCATGGACTAAAATATAAACTATTACAACTAGGGATGTCCTGATCCACATTTTTTGGCATTCTTTTATAAATTTGTGGAATTGTATATGGTTATTAAAATAGCTCTTGAAACCATTAAAAATAATTCAACAAAAGTATTGCTGAATTTACTTTTTTTAATACACAGCATGACCAGCAATATTGTTTGGCTTTTGTAACAAAGCCCTGTGAGTCCTAATGAAAATTAAAGTCAATCCTATAAAAGATCAAACTGGGTGTGCAAAATACTGCAGAGACGAGTATATTGTGTTATAAGCGGCAGTTTAGTGTGTGGACTGTAGAGGGCAGTGCATGAGCAGATTGCAGAGGATGCTGGCTAGAGCAAGCGTTTGGAGTCACGTGCATAGAATAAGAAAAACAAGGAAGTGTTGTTGGACTGTGAAAGTGTTCTGAAAAAAACAAAAACAACAGACTTGAGGTTTTTTTTTTAAGGAGTGAGTGCTCTGTTGACATGCAAATAAATGTCCAACTGAATTACAGACATCATGATGTCAAATTATTCAGCCGCCATTTATTTTACTACTTAATACTTTAAGGGTAAAACTAATAATTTGACATGGTTATAGATCAGTTTGGGGTGTGATTTAGATTATGAAACCCTTCGCTTCCCGTGCGAGTTCCCAGCACCATGACAGACGGGTCCGGGCATAGCAAGAGAATTACAGAGCCAAATATCCAGCATCCAGTGTGAAACTAACTCCACCATTGTACCCCACGGTGGTGTTGCATTGTTCTTCTACATGCGGATGGCGAGAGTCGAGTGACAACCAGCTTTGAGGAGCAAGACCTCCTTCTGTGATGCCCTGGGGCCGCAAACTCCCCAGTTTTAATGACACTTACTCATTATACATAGACTCACAGACACCACCATTTTTGGGGTGGCGGGACTCGTGTCACCTGGTGGGCAGAACTACTCAGTCGTGCTCAGCAGGTGATGTAGTTCTGCCCATGGTGTCACACAGTATCGGCTCCTCAATTTTAACTGCATACACACACACATTTCACACCTCATAACACTGTTAGTTGGGTGGGGGGGCGGGTATTAGAGGGTCCTATTACATCCCTGTTTTCTTGGACGCTCCCTGGGGCAGGGGGCGCTCGGGGGGAGTGGGTCGGTTCAGCTCCGGGTCTCAGTCAGCTGCAATGCTGGGAGGAGTGCCGTCATGTGTGTTTGTGTGTGTGTGTGTGTGTGTGCGTGCGTGCGCGCGTGTCCATAGGACTGTGGCTGTGGGATTCCCTGTGGCCGGTACGGTGGTATGGCCCCGTGTCTCGAGAGAGCTTGCAGTGGTGGTGCTCGCTGGATTGGGGGGGTGCACATCCTGGTGCATATGTGAAAATGTAGGTGTGTGGGTGTATGCGTGTTGGCATGTATGAGTGGGGGAACAGGGTTTGGTGTGGGTACTGGGGCTGGGGGATGTGAGCACTGGGGGTGGGGTGGACGGGGTGAACCCATGGGCCCTCTACGGGCGCCTGCCTCTGGCGTCGGGGTATGCGATGGCCTGCGACAGCTGTGTCTGGGGCGGCCTGGGGGTCCCGGGGTGTTGAATGTGGCCCCTGCTTTGGGGACGGGTGGCTTCTGGGCCCCGTGGGCGGATGCCCTGCTTACGGCCCCAGTAGTCCCAGTAGCTGCCGCCAACTGGCAGGTGTTTCGGCGTTTGGCGTTCGTGCCCCCCTGTGGCCTATGCTCGGCTGCCGAGTGGCGTCCGGCCAGGTCTCCCTTGCACCTTTTCGGAGTGGACTCGTGGTTGCCTCTTGGGGGGGCGGGCTCCGGCGTCTTCCTAGTCGGACCCTCGTTTTTGGAGGGACTGTGGTTTGGGATGGCTTTTTCCCCACAAACATCTCCTTATTCTCTGTTTCACTCTGATGCAGTTAACCTGTCACTGCAGAGTAATGTTGCACGTGTCATCTGGATAGTCATTGTTCAAGAGGTTCTGTTTTTTTTCTTTCTTTCTTTTCCTTTATTTTTGCTCATTTTGCTCTGTGACTGTTCTGGTTGTTGCTTAAATTGTGATTATCATGGTTGATTATAATATGGTTGAAATATGTCTGTGAGGTTTTTCTGCACCCTTTCTTATATCCCTCCACCCATCCCTTTTCAGGTCAGGTCTGGCATCGAAATGTGGTTCAACAAAATTCATAATAAATGCAGTGAAATGTCAAGGGAGACTCATTTGGATTGCTCAGCACTTAAAGGCAGCTTGACTCCCATTCAGCTGTTATGATGCTGGACAAGACAAAAAAAAAAGAGAGAAAGCCTGCGTCCTGATGCGTTTGTCATCAAGAAATAGTATGAATATCTGATAGAAAATTGCATCGATTTCACATTCTTGCCAGTATTTTGGCTTTTAAAACAATCTTTGGGGCTAACCACTCGCACACACAAATACACACAACACGACACACAACATGACATGCCTGCACTGCAAACTGTCACATTGACTTTTGCACCGCGCTGTATACTTTCTATTTAAGTGTTCATGTCAATCTACCTCATAGTTTTACACATTTCACAAACTGCTGTGACCCTTGGACCCAAAAAGAACAATTTTACTCTCATCAGCCCACAAAATGTTCCTCCATTTCTCTTCAGGCCAGTTGAGTGTTCTTTGGCAAATTATAACCTCTTCTGCACATGCCTTTTTTTTAACAGAGGGATTTTGCGGGTGATTCTTGTAAACAGATTAGCTTCACATGGACATCTGCTAACTGTCACAGTACTTACAGGTAACTCCAGACTGTCTTTCATTCATTCTGGAGCTGACCATTGGCTGAGCCTTTGCCATTCTGGTTATTGTTCCATTCATTTTGATAGTCATCTTCCGTTTTCTGTCACGTGTCTCTGGTTTTTCTCTCCATTTTAAGGCAACAGAGATCATTTTAGCTGAACAGACAAACATGTTTTGCCCCTCTTCATAGGTTTCTGATTCACCTGATTCACAAAATTGATCTTTGATCATTGATTAAAAAAAAAAAAAAATACACAGGAGAAAGTTTGTTTTCGAGGTCGGCTGGCGAGGATATGACACCTTGGCCTAAGGAGGTCCGGAAGAATCAAAGACGGCAGACGGAAGCAGACTAGTGCGTCCGCCGAATCCTTCGGCACTCGCCAGGCAGAGAAGACACATTGTCCTCCTCCAGCACGTCTCATTATGTTTACTCCACGTCCAGCAATTATCCTGCTCTGCAGAATGTTCCTGTCCTGCAGGGTTCACATCAGGCCGTGTGCTAATGCCTCTGCTCCTGAGGTCGGGGTTCAGGAAATCAATAAAGTAGCGGCGTGAGGAGGGGGTGCAGTGTTAGCCTTGGGGGCTAATTGGCTATCAAGTGCAACACGGCAGGGAATGTCCTCATTTCCTGTCGGGCAAATTAGCACCGTTATTGCCATTCTTCAGTCGGATGAGTTGTTTTGTCGTAGGACAATATTGGCCAAGAAAGTTGAATGTTTGAATATTCCATTCATTTAAGATGGTTCACCTGGACTTGTTTTGAAAATAAAACACACACTTGATACTGACTGCTTTTATTGCATGCACTTTGCTTTTTTGTGTTGTTGCAAACTGCTCAAACCTGGAGGTGTTCTGCGAGGCGTGTGAGTCCCAGCTGAGCGACATGGCGCTGCTCGTCCGCGAGATCAATGACGTCTTCAAGGGGAAGCGAGGTGGCGGGCCTTTTTTTTTTCTAACGAAAGGGGTGTCTCAAAGTCAAGACTTTAAATATAAATAACTTTTTTTTTTTAAAAAAAAGCTTTGGGGAGCATTGGCGTGTGGGCCAGAGTTACGTCCCGATCTCGTGGTGGAAGTCAATCTTTTCCGATCTTAAAAATACAGAGGATCGGCAGCTGATCCTGATTATAAAGATCAGATCGGACATCCTTACTTACAACACAAAGGTTACCCATGATTCTCAATGCTTTATCTCACCAAGACACTATGGATCCAACTTTGTGGTTTATGTTCCAACATGTGCCCCAGTGCACAAAACATTGTCCATAAAGGCATAAAGGAATTTTTGAATGGTGTAGAACAATTTGAAAAGCCGTGACTTCTACTCCATTAAACACTTATGGGACAAACTAGAACCGAGAGTTGTTAGCCACCAGGCCCTCTTTGAAGTCTAACATCATGACTTTTGACCTCACACATGTTCTGGAATGGACACAAATTACCACATGCACATTCCAAAGGTCTAAAGACTCAAAAGTCCAGAAGATTCCTCTCTTCTGGGAGACCACCTCCCTATTATTTTCACTATTGGTATTGGCCAGCTGTTCTAGTACTGTGTGCACATACTTCATGTATATAGTACATACAGTATATCCTCACTAAAGAGGAGTTTTCAGTGTTCTTAATCACATAAACATCCCGGGATAAATGTAAATGTTGCAGTATAAAGAAGTAAGCAGAGGAGTGTACAACAAGCAGGCTGAAGATTACAGCCTTGTAGGTTCTTCACCACATAGAAGCCATGATTACTGACCAAGCAAGTATATTTAGCATGGGCCCTCTCTTATTGTGGTGCAAACTGTATATTTGAATTGAATTGCTGTCTGAAAAAGTAGACGTCACTGCAAACAAAACATTGGACATTGTCGTGTCACGGCTCGTAAAATGCTTCCATGACATCAGTCATCTGTCTAAATTCAATTAGTCTTCTATTGAGAAATCTAGGGACAAATTGATTAAACAACATGATAATGACACAAAACGGGTGCTGTGTTTTATCTTTAAATGACATGATAAAGCTGTCAATGTTGTTGCACCAGAAATCCTGTAAACAACTTGTTACTCATCCTTGATGTCTGCCAGATCTTGCAATTTTGTTCCACATTCTTTATTGCTGCTCTTCTGAGGCTACACTATTTTCAAACACATTAAATTCCAAGGAGTGCCAAAACAATGCTGACATATGTACCACACTTTCTCTGTGTCAATATCCACTTACAGGTGAGCAAACAGAGCGGAAGCTGTTCTGCTTACTGTTGCCTTCTAAAGACAATGTGCATGAGTTGTACACATTCATTGGCTGCAGAGGAAAAGGTGTTTAGTACCTCTGAGTTGAAACGGATCTGACAGACGTTACAGGAAATGACCGGCCGCTTGGTCTTGACCAGTGGAACTCCGAAGGTGTGGTTGATCACAGCCTTCTGCACCGGGTCCATCTGCCACAGGGAATGGTGGGAAAGGAAGGATGGGAAAGGGAAGTGAGAATCAATAAATACGTGAATTTTAATTTAAACATACTTCTCATCTCGTATGCGTCTTATATTGACTGCTAGCTTGACAGCCACAACTTAGTTAAGCCCGCGCAATCAAATGTAAAAGATAACAATGGATAATAATAATAATTATGGATAATAATTTTATGACAATATAGCTGCACCATGTTTCTAATATTTTAGTTCACTTATTTAGCCACATGAGATAGGTCAACAGCTGCCATTTCTGCTGTGCAGCACTGCAAATATAATATTATATGAATACCTCTCTGACTGTCTCTATCAAATCAGGGCATTGTTCTCTTTAAAGTAAAGCCCTTGCAATGACCACAAATATATATTACGTGGAGTATATACAATTTGTGGACAGTCAGTATTTCAAGCAATGTGGTCATCACCTGCTGCTCCCCTCCCCCTCCATGCTTGAAGGTGAACTTATTGAGCCATCATTTCTAATTAACTTTGGTGTTAGTCTAGGGTCAGTAGCTGGTATGGGTGTCCACCGCAGGTACTACAGCTGAAGCAGATTGTTAAATCGGTCAGATGATGTGGCACTGTTTGTATAAGCGGAAGAAGGAAAACCAAAGTCATTGTCTGAAAAAGAAAATTAATTTGGTGTTGTGTCTTTTGAAATAGAAAGAATGTTCCACACAGAACATTCCAGTTGTGATGCAAACATATTGCTTTGGTGTGGTTCAAAAACAAGGAATTACTCAATTTGGCCTGACACCAAACTTTCCTTTAAGCCATCCACACCCACAGCCGCATATAAAAATATCCCTGAACCTTGGCCGGCAATGACAGTGAAAGAAAACGATAGAAAGGAGAATTTGTCTCATACTGCTAAACAAACAGACTTTCACAAAAAAATGAACAGGGAGGAGGTCGGAGATGTTAAGGTAGATGGCAGCACAACACATAGATCCAGAAGCGAGAAAGAAAAAAAAGATGAATAAGGATGTATGGATGTAGAGAATGAAAGGGAAATGGAATCAGAACCAGAACATGTGAGCCAGTCTAGGCATCTATACGTCATACATTCTTATCTGATGTGGCTGTTTCCCATTACACATGACTTCAGTTATTCCTTTCTTTAGAAATGGATTTAATGAATGAGTGGATGCCAATTACCACAGCATAAAGTGCATGGACATGTTCAAGAATATGCACCGACTCTCATGCATTGTACACTGAATCACACATTTTCCTGCAACCCTCCCAGCTGCTGTCAAATGATACCTCCAGTATTCTAAACAGCATTGTGCAGGTGTGCGTTACATGCTTTATAAGACTGTGACCCACCATTGCCTTTCTGGAGAGCGTTTAACAAGAGCTAAAGTAACTGTGCACATGAATTATGGGCTCCAGTCCAGTTCCCTGGGTGGAGGTCATCCACGATTCATCCAGTTGTTTTAGCTGTTAAAAACGCAGTGAGGCTGCCATGAGGTCTTTTTGGAGGTGGCGCTTACACGACAACCAAATGCTATCTCAACCTTGGGCAGACTAAATCACCAGGTTTGGAAAGATCCAAAATTATTGATGTTTACAAGGCCTACATGTATAATAATTTTACATTTTACAGTAGTTGTAGAATCTTTAATAGCCGTGTATACATGTCGGCAAAGTGCTTGGACATGTGCAAAGTGCTTCAGTTAGTTATTTTACTTTGTATACTATGTGCATTGTGCAAATAGTTTTAAGCATATATGATTTTTTTACTTTTTTAATAATAAAAAAAAGAACAGAAGTTTGATGTAATATGAGTGAAGCCCAGATCCACATTTGTTGGCTCCTTATCTGATTCTTTTTTATAGTCTTGCCAATCCAATTCGATCCGATACAATCATTTTTTTTCTTTAATAGTACACTTTTGCTGCAATTATGAATTTCTGGATTTGAATATGGTTACAATAGTTCTTCAAAACATTAAAAATAATGCAATCAAAGTATTGCTGAATTGACTTTTTATTACACAGCATGACCAACAATTGTGTTTGGCTTTTGTAACAAACTTCTGTTAGTCAGGTCCCTAATGAAAACAAAAGTCCATCCAATAAAACATAAAATTGGAAAAAAATGGGCATGCAAAATACTGTACCGAATTGAACTGTATGTTATGTTGTTCCAGGCTGCTGTTTAGTGTGTGGGCTAAAGAACATGCTGGTTAGAGCAAATATTTGGAGTCAAGTGCGTAGAATAAGAAAACTAGGACGCATAGTTGCATTATCCATGTGGTGAGGAACATCTGCTTGACGGACTGAATGCTCTGTGCTGCAGATAAATGGTCGACTGAATGACAGCCAACCTGACGTTGAATTATTCCGCCGCCATTACAAAACTTTTAGGGTCCAACTAATCCTTTGTCATGGATATAGATCAATACGTGGTGTGATTTGGAATATGTGACTTTTTTTTTTAACGAACTCTCTCCAATGCAGTAATAATTTATTGACAGTCCCAAGTAGCAGCCAGTAGTTAGAGCGGCACTTTGTGTGCAAGCTCTCAGCACCATGACTTAGCAGTCCGGTCACTGTGAGGGGGAATTACCAGTGTAGCTACAAAGCCGAATATCCAGCATCCAACGTTAAACTAACTTCAAGGTTACCGCAATGCAGAGGCGGGAGTAAGTCACTCATGTACAAGTCACAAGTAAGCACCAAGTCTTTACCTTCAAGTTACAAGCAAGTCCGAGTCAATCTTTATGAGAACCAAGCAAGTCAAGTCGAGTCACTTCTCTTTGTCAAACAAGTAAGTTCAGTCACTGCTTTTTGTTGCAAGTAGTGTCAAGTCATACACATTTTAATCAGGCCAGTTTTACAGATTAAAAGTTTAAAAACAAGAGTTATAAACTTTGACTTTTTTTTATTACATATTCGACAACAAACAACTTGTAGGGCCAAACAGAGTTGAGTTAAAAATAAAAATAAATAAATGAATGAAATAATAAATAATAAAATTTGCTGTCCTGATAACTTACGATTTCGAGATTAGAAATCGTAATATTACTAGAGTTAAAGTCGTAAATTTACAAGATTTAAAGTGGTAATCTTACGTGTCTGTGTCATATAATGAGAAAGCAAAACAGAGCAGTTTGGTACAACCATTAGCATGGGTTAGCATTATCTCACCACTACTCTCTAATACCACGCCCCTCCACATACGGCTCTCCGATTTGTTCCGGCAATACCTATAATATGAAGTTATGACTTTTATTCCCGTAAAGTTAAGTTTTTATTCTTGTAATATGACAATCTTTTCTTGTAAATATACAATATTATCGTCGTCAATTTACGAATGAATTCTCAAAATCTTGATGATTTTAATGCTTCATTTAACAGGCATTCCCCGAGACAGCTATAAACACAGGGGACTTGTGTGACCATTGATCTGGGTCAAAGGGTAAATTACGGCTTTTTCCCCCAACAGATTTTAAAAAGCTGGACTGCTATGTTAGGAGAACAACACATCTTCAGCGGTAACTGAGGCTCTTCAACAAGAAGAGGATGAATAAAAACGACAACTTTTCTGTTATGTTTGAGCCGTTTTACTGCCGTGTTACGAGCACAGTTTGCAAACGGTATATCAACATTCACAAAGTTAAAATATCGAATTGGTCGATCTTGTGGTAAGCAAATCTTATTCTATCTTCATAATACAGTGGATCGGCTGCCAATCCCGATCGTAAAGATAGGATCGGAACATCCCTAGACTAAAGGTATAACAACAGTATTTTAACATATAATAATCATATTTTCCAGATTACATAATGATAGTTTCATGTTCATTACAATTATCTAGCACTAATTTGAGATTTGTGTTTTGTGGAGAAACAATGCTTCTTGCCATTGAAGTTTATACAACTGGAAAGGCTGTTGATTGGTAAGACACATCAGTGGGATGAGGTGCACATTAAGTGGAAAATTTTTACTGCTGATGCCAAGAGGTGGTTCAATTCTTGTGACTGCTGATTGTGGTGTGATGGTGTGGTGCAGTAGCTCCATCAATGGAAAAAAAAGAGGGTTGTCATCACTGAAGGCCATCTTATAGCTCGACAGTGTGGGACTGAACTCTATTCTCCAAGGTGTCAACACTTGTCCCCACAGGGTGGTGTTTATCTGAGACTGCCTCCAGAATTTGGGAGCAGAAAGAACAGAGTGGCCTGCCAAAAGTCCTGACCTCAACCCAAGTGAGCACTTGTGGGATCAGCCTGGGCGTGCCGTTCATGCTACAGCGACGAACACAAACAGGTTGGCTGACTCGCCATCCCACAGCAGTGCCTGACAATGCTGGTGAGCAGCACGAGGAGATGCCATACTGTTGTGTATAGTTCATTCACATGCTAGTGTTCATTATAAAAATATATTCAAATGAGTATTCTTTATATATGGAAGAAATGGGAAATGCATTTAAACATCCACATGTTTTGGTTTAGTAGAAGTGGGGTATACAGTACATAAATAAATGTATATAAGTAATGCTGGTTTTTAGATAGATTGTCTGAAATGTGCCATGTATCAGTCTTATCATTTCTGCCTACACTAATGTACCCTAGAGTGCAAATTAATTATTGAACATGTGTATTTCTATATGCGTATGTGTTTTCCAGAGCAACAAATGTCATGTGGCAGTAACTCTGAGGGTACCAGCAACAAGGCATCATTGTACCCCAAAGGCATTTTGTGTGTTTTGTCTGAAGCAGCAAAACTATTTTTGACAAGCCTTTTTCATGCTCCAAAACTGACTTAGTGTCATTTCTTGTTTCATTTCTTTCTCTCTTTGCAGCTGCAGTGTTTGATCACTTCTGGACAGCAAATGGTTTTGATTGTGTTGAACTTGAGCAATGAGGAATGTTCCCAGTGGCACTGCTCTGAAACTTGCACTAAAGTGGATATAAAATAGCCTTTGAAGCACTAGTTGTGCTTGACTTGGTGCCAGATTAAGACACAGCAGGGTGAAACAAAGGCAAACAAGCTCCACTCATTCCCAAGGAGATGTGTACTCACCTTCTTCTCCTCAGGCTCTGTGGAAGCTTGGAGATGCATTGTTCCTCGTGTGTGTATGTTGCTGTCAAAGTTGAGCGTTTGGGTCTCAGCGTGGGTGAGACCGATAGTGCGTGATGCACTTTCCTCTCTCATTCAACCTCCTGGTTGCTTGTCAAGGATGGATAGGAATGTAAAGCCCTCAAAATAGGACCCGTTGCTAGTGATGAGTTGGCTTCAAATGTCTCTTGGTCTTTGAGATGTTGGGATGCTTTTCTCTAAACTTCCCGACAAATGTCAATATACCTAATGTTTTGAGTTTTCCTTCACCATGCCCTAATGCTTCTCACGGTGTCTGTCCCTCAATCTCTCTCCAGTGTCTCCTCCCCGTCTCCTTTTTCTTTTCCCTCCTTCTCATGCATAGTCTCTCTCTCTGGATCTGGTCACCTCCCCTACCACAGCCCAGCATGTTCAGCCATCAATCAAATACAACCAAACATTGCTCAACATCCCCCATACCACCATGTAAGTAAGTATAAGTACAAATAAGTTAATGCAGTATAAAACTAACTTAAAGAAAATCACCCTCTGCCACTTAGTACAAGCTGGTTGAGACTGCATGTCTCCAGGACACTTGTGTGTGTGTGTTAATGACGGGGCGAAAAGTTCCAGCATGCTTTGGGCGAAGTCGTTTGATGCCACCTATTGGTTTGCATGTGTAAATCACTAGATCCTGCATGCGAGACTGTTTTGTAGAGGAAAAAATACTGTCTTGCAGGCAGGTCAAGATGACATGTTTGCTGGTCAGCAGCATAAATGTGCATCTTGAACATTTAAGTTTCTTTTTCGCCATGTACTGTTTAAGTCATTTAGTCTCAACACGACAGTTGTGGATGATTAGCATTTGCTCGGTGAGATTATATTTTTGTAAGCAATTTACATTTGATTAATTGAATTACACATCACATTTTTTTCTGCTGGCCCCTGAAAAGGCCAACAAAAAAACAAAAAAGCCAAAGATAAATGAAAATCATCTTGATGTTTGATGCATCTTTTCCATTAAGTTACTCTTGTAATATATTTGATTTCAATTATTCTTTTAAATTGTTCATGTTGGGATTAGCCTGATCAGATATAGCCAGCCATCAAAATGCAAGTGCAGTTTATATCAGAACCAACAAATAGTGCAGTCACATTACTGCCCCCGTGGTAAAGACAGGTAATCACATTACAGGACCATTAAAGCTATATATACATGACTTAGGAGTGGCCATTCCTCTCTTATATAAGCTCAACGTGAATGTGGGTCTAACTAAAACTGTAGAAATTCAGTGAGATCAATTATCAAACGGAAGTAAAATAACAACTCACTGCTGGCTAAAACGTTGAAAACACATACTCTCTGATTTGAAGAACATGTTCTAGAAACAGCTGAAGGCAATGAATTCCTCCTTGTGAAAACATCACAGTATCACTAACTTGTTTTTTTTCCACTGCATTTTCTGCATTACAGTTATATTGTGCGTGCCACACCTTCTGACACTCTGAATACTTTACATTCTTTCTGCTGGAGTAAGTGTCACTTTTCTTTTCAGTATGCCTGTATGAAACATCACACCTTAATCAAAATGTTCACATTGTTCAAGTGTCTTTTTTTTTGCCATTCCTGTGGCCCCCTCTCCTGGACATATGGCTGTAAAACACTAAGCAGAATGATGGACTGGTACTTTTCAAATAGTAGAATGAACTATAAATGCTCCTCCTTGCAAATGAATGTGTGGACGAATGCCAAAAACACAGTTTGCACTGCATTTACCGGCTTTTACTCAAACTTAATAATTTTTCTGTCAAAGACATCGCCTAATATTTCACCTTTATCATATACTGTATTATAGTAGAAGTTATGTGGATAAATCAATTCAATATCCAAACATTTATTTTTATCAGTTTTTCTCTACACAATTGACCAATGAGTGATGAGTGAAAATGCATTAATAGGAAACTACCTTATGTCATACTGACACCACATCTAACCAAATGAGCAAGTCTTGATCATAAGAATACCAAAATAAGCTGGTAGGATAGGCATGAGCCATCACTTCATATTATATAGCCATCACTCGGGAATAATGTCAATACATTAGACCTTTTTGCATCGCTCCAAAGTCAGCTGTTCCCCCTCAAAATAGACTTCAGCCAAATTTTTAGTTAAGTTCATATGTATTTAGTGATTTTTTTTCTGTGCTGGAAATGACTGAAAAATGTGAAATCTAAATGTGTGTTAATTGGTGTATTTTTTGTACTTCATCCAGTATTATTCATACCTTTTTAACGTAACAGCCAATGTTCAAAATTTACTGTTGATTAGAGTATATTATATTGTTATAAGAGTTATCAGCAGCTTTATAATGGTAATAAACATTGTTTACTCAAAATTGATATGAGCCACCTTCAAAAATCATTAAAACATAACATACAACATGCCATTTACAGCTAAAAGACAAATCATATTCACTCAATATATGGCTAGTATAGGAATATTTTTGGGCTTAACTGTACCTGTGGTTGATTTTTTCTTTCAATTCATATTTGCCAATCATTTTATGTGCTTTCCAATCATGATTATTGCATATTTTAATAGTGTATTACATACTTACTTACAAGTGTTTAGTGCACTAATTGCTGCAGTTTACAATAATTAACCAAATTACCCAATTTATAATTTGATCTAAATGCGATAAAGTTTCCACTTTAAAGGTATATTGTTGGTGGCTAGTGTGTGACATCTGGGTGAGGCTGCTCCCGGACTGCGGTCGCTGGGCGTCCGGGGCCTACGGATGGCCTCGTCTCGTGCCGGGCCCCTGCCCTGCGGTGGGAAACAGGTGTGCCTACTGCCGAATGGCTCGTCCTCTGGGAGGGAAATTATATATTTTTTTCCCTCCCAGTCTTACTATGGCTCGCGCCCTCGCCCCCCCACTCCCTGCAAACAAGCACATAGGATCTTGGGGAGTGTGCGTGCTCCATGGGGGTGTGGCAGGGGGGGGTCACAAACAAGACCTCCTTCTTTCATGCCCTGGGGGCCGCAAACTCCCCAGTTTTATTTACACTTATTCACTATACATAGACTCACAGACACCTCACATTCATTTTTGAAGTGGCGGAACTCGTGTCACAGGCTGGGCAGAGCTACTCAGCCGTGCTCAGCCGGCGGAGTGGTTCTGCCCATGGTGTCACGCAGTTTCGGCTCCTCAAATTACCTGCCTACACACACACATCTCACACCTCATAACACTTTTAGTTGGGTGGGGGGGCGGGGATTAGAGGGTCCTATTACACCCCTGTTTTCTTGGACGCTCCCTGGGGCGGGGGCTGATGGGGTTGGGGGGGGGAGTTGTTTCGGCTCCGGGTCTCAGTCGGCAGCAGTGCTGGGAGGAGTTCCTGCGTGCATGTGTGCTGTGTCTGTGTCTGTGGGATTCCTTGTGGCCGGGTATGGTGGTATGGCCCCGTGTCTCAAGGGAGCTTGCGGTGGTGCTGCTCGCTGCATTGGGGGGGGGTGGCACATCCAGGTGCATATGTGAAAATGGTGTGTGAGTGTATGCGTGTTGGCATGTGTGAGAACAGGGTTTGGTGTGGGTACTGGGACTGGGGTGTGTGAGCACCGGGGGTGGGGTGGACGGGTCGGGGTGGGGGTAGGGGGTAGACCCATGGGCCCTCCAAGGGCGGCTGCCTCTGGCGTCGAGGAAGGCGATGGCTCACGGCAGTTGTGTCTGGGGTGGCTTGGAGCTCCCAGGGTGTTGAGTATGGCCCCTGCTGTGGGGGGTTGGGTGGCTTCTGGGCCCGAGGGCTCGGGGGCGGTTGTCCTGCTTGCCCGAAGCTGGCCGGCCCCCGGCGGGTGTTCCGGCGGTTGGCGCCCGGGCCCCCCTTGTGGCCCTGGCTCGGCTGCTGAGTGGCGTCCGGCCGGGTCTCCCTTGCACCTCTTCGGAGTGGACTCGCGGTTGCCTCTTTGGGGGGGTGGGACGGGGCCTTCCCCTCTGTAGGGAGCCTACTGGGGGGCCGTGCTCCGGCGTCTTCCTAGTCGGACCCTCGCTTTTGGAGGGAGTGTGGTTTGGGATGCATGGCTGTGTTCACCAAAAACATCTCTTCATTCTCTGTTTCACTCTGATGCAGTTATCCTGTCACTGCAGAGTAATGTAGATTTATTGTAGATTTGTTGCACGTGTCATCTGGATGGTCATTGTTCAAGAGGTTCTGTTTCTTTTCTCGTTGTTTTTCTTGTATGTTTATCATTATTAGTAAATATGTATGTATGTGTGTATACATATATATGCACACTGTATGTGTGTGTATGTATGAATGTACTGCATGGATATCTGTATGTGCACAGTATGTGTATGTATACGTGTACAAATATGTGTATATGTATGTATGTATGTATGTATATATACATATATATATTTGTGTGTGTGTATATATATGTGTATGTATATGTGTATAAATGTGTATATATATATATATATATATGTGTGAACATGTATATTAGTATTATCATTATTTTTTTATTTTATTTTTTTCCCCTGTATTTTTGCTCATTTTGCTTTGTGACTGTTCTGGTTGTTGCTGAAATTGTGATTATCACGGTTGTTTATAATATGGTTGAAATATGTTTGTGAGGTTCTTCTGCACCCTTCTTATATCCCCCACTCCTCACCCGTCCCTTTTCAGGTCAGGTCCGGCATCGAAATTTGGCCCAACAAAATTCATAATAAACGCAGTCAAATGTCAAGGGTGACTCATTTGGATTATGAAGTCTCCCTTGTGAAAATTTTTTTGCTCAGCATTTAAAGGCAGCTTGACTCGCATTCAGCTGTTATGATGCTGGACAAGACAAAAAAATAAAAAAAATTAAAATTAAAATTAATTAATTAATAATTAAAAAAATAATAAAGGTATATTGTTTTGGAAATTAGGAGATATTTATTGGATTAGTTAAGGGTAAATTGCTTCTTCCGTAATAATAATATAGAAGGCCCATATTGATGCTGGAGCCTATCCCCGCTGACTTCATGTGAGAGGCGGGGTATACAATGGACTGGTCGCAAGTCAATCACAGGGCACATATAAACAAACAATCATCATCACATGTATGGACAATTTAGGGTTAATTAACCTATTTAACCTAACTTGCATGTTTTCGCAATGCTGGAGGAAACCGGAGTACCTGGAGAAAACCCATACATGCACAGGGAGAACATGCAAATTCCACACAGCGATGCCCAAAGGAAATTTGAACCCTGATCATCTAGATCTCCCAACTGGGTGATGGCTAGGTTTCTGGCCTGGCAGTGTTTATCAGGCTGATGCACTGCAAACTTCCTTCCCTACTGGGAACAAAGCTTAGTGGTTTACCATATTGATGAGAAATGTGTTGACATTCTTTAATGGAGTTTGGAGGAGCACCATTATGCTGAATTGATGAAGTGCCGAATGCTTCTGCAGTCTGGTATGAATTATGAAAATGTGTTCAAGGCCTGAGGGGAAAAGGAAAGTCCCTTTCTGTCACAATAAATAACAAATCAAACAAATGGTGCTGTTTGAAGTACACAGATCTGGTGCGTCCTCTTCATTTATCCATTTTAATTAGAAGGATATTTACACATTCTTACTGTATATACTCACATATAGGCAAACAAGTCAAAGTTGGTGGACAAAGAAACTTTAGCCATAGTAACAACAGAACCGGCAATAAAAGTGTTTTGTAGGCAATTACACCGACACTTGCACAACAATTTCATATTATATTCCCACAGTGGATTTAATAGTATGTGTACATTTGCTAACCAGCCAGCACTCATCCATCCAGCAGTACAACCTCAAACTCACTGAGGCAAATAAGGCACCCAAAGGCCTGTGGGACCAAAGGAGCAGATGCTGTCTCCAGAGCTCCCTCAAGATAAACATAGTTCTTCCCCACTAGATGATGACAAATCAAAAGTGAGAGGGTGAGAGAACAATTTTGGACCACAACAGGGGAGTACAGTCGTCCCTCACTACATTGCGGTTCAAACATCGTGCCCTTACTTTATCACGGTTTTTCAAAACTTAATTATTGATTGCTGTGTCATGGTTGAATATGTTCAATTATTAATATATATGCATATTTAAGCATATGTATGTATTCATGGGCTAAATTAGGCATTTCCAAGCATAAACATGGCTGACTGAACAACAATTCAAATGTAAGACATTTAAAATATGTGATATGAAGTGTTTATTCAGTATCTGTAACTTGTGTACTCCCTTAGGAAGGGGAGCTTGGGAAGTGACGTGTGCGAAGTCAGCTGGCTAGCGTTGACTGTTGGCTGAGTGCTAGCAGCAAGTTAGCAGTGCTGAGAGTGGCCGGCAGCAGCTCCTGTGTGAATTGTCACTGCATGTGTTCTCTTCTTGTTGATAAAGCAATTTAAGTGCATTGTGAGTCTCTCCTTAACCATAAACAACAGCTTCACTGGTCTCTAGGTGTTAGTAACGTTGCATTGATGAAAAAATACCCACCAGGAAGTATGCTGCATGCCAATGTGTATCCTATTATCTTATCTATGTCTAATGAGGCTTATTTTCTATTGTTGTGTCTACTATATTGGGTCAATCAAGTGTAATGGTGTAAGGGGTGTTATTTCATGTCTAGAAGGCTATAATAATGGTAAAAAGAAGGTCATAAACAGATTTTCAATGCTCTAACTATGAGACTTTCATCTTAAAATTGACTATGAAAATGCTGCTGTTCCCCTACGTGAGCACAAGAATAATTCGGGCATCACTACACGACAGGAGCAGCTACTTCAAGAGCCAACTGATCCGCTAGCAGATAGAAATACAGTTAATCATTTTATAAAAGGTGTACCTTTGAAATAATATTCTAAAGTTACTAACAAAACTATCAACTAAACTATCAACATGAGACTAGATTTGCTTTTTGCATTTTGTAATTTTTTGTTTATTACACATTCTGTTTTTTTTAACAGCTCACAAACACAATGTACAAGTAGATATTGGTAAGGTTACTGTCTATAACTTAAATATAATTCTCCTTAAGCAAATAATCTCACAAAATATAATTGTGACTGACATTACAAATAAAGTTGTTACAAGTAAAATTAAGGCACAGAATTAGAAAATAGATATTGGCAAATTACAAAACTCAGTGCTCAAGTGCTCAATAAGTCAGTAGAGTCCGCACTTGGACTGTATATGGGCATATACTGTCCATAGTGCAGCCAGGCTACAGTTTATACTTCACTTCGAAACACTCTTTCACAGAGACATATACACACACAAAAAAATTTTTTTTGCACACTCTGCAGTTTACAGCAGTGTGGAAGTATGAAACAGCAGGTTTTGCAAAATGAATGTTTTATTCTGTCCTCTTTGACAAAGACAGCAGTTCAAGCCCAAACACTTAAAGGGCATAGAAAGGTTATTTTTTTGTGCCATTTTTTCTGGGTATGATATGTAAGCCCATTCAAATCATTCTACGAAATCTGGTTGTAATAGCAAGCCTATATATATGCACGTTAAAAAAATTCAGAAATGTGAATTTGCGCCCCTCGATGACGTCATACCTGCTACAAGCCAGAATCAGCCCAGTTAGTCAACATGGAGTGGAGTGATGAAGGAAGCAGTGATTTCAAGGATGTTTTTGTCCATAGCAAGTCGCCTTTGGAGTTTCAACCTTATATGTTTGAAGCAGTCGTACACACGAGGATGAAGACGTTTGCAGTGATGATGTTGAGGAGGAAGAAATAGAGGAGGAAACAATGACTGGCAAGTTGCCATCTTTTTTGTTTACATACGCATCCGGTACATGTACATCTTTCAGCCTAGCAAAACAAACACTAACATCTACAGAATAAGCTATCCTTACTAGTCCATGTTTTTACTAGCTCCTTTTTTAAAAGCTTGCATATTTTCTATTCATGCCAACTATATTCATTTACCAATTTATTTATTTTTTCTTTTATTTATTTTTCTTTTTAAGTGTCAATGTGACAAGCAGTGTGCTCCACAAACATTTATTCATTCATTCATTTTCTATATCGCTTATCCTCATTAGGGTCACGGGGATGCTGGAGCCTATCCCAGCAGACTTTGGGCGAGAGGCGGGGTACACCCTGGACTGGTCGCCAGTCAATCGCAGGGCACATATAGACAAACAAACATTCACACTCACATTCATACCTTTGGACAATTTAGAGTCACCAATTAACCTAACATGCATGTTTTTGGAATGTGTGAGGAAACCGGAGTACCCAGAAAAAACCCACACACGCACGGGGAGAACATGTAAACTCCACACAGAGATGCCCAACGGAGATTTGAACCCAGGTCTTCCAGATCTCCTGACTGTGTGGCCAATGTGCTAACCACTCAGCCATCGTACGGCCCTGCTCCACAAACATTGGGGACAATTTCAATGTGTCTCCAAAGAAGGAGGAATTTTAGCCAGATGGTCCTAAATGCGTTCGATCAGCTGAAAATGTATAGTACCACGTACCGTCCTTTTCTTCTGTATTGTGGCAAGTAGCTTTTGTGAAGTTTAGAGCTGCACAATAAACCATTTTTTTGCAATATCAAATAAAACCACATGAAAATTAATTTCCAAGCACAATAAAAGCACAATGTGATTGCGTGCCCTGTATGGTACGCACTCGTCTATCTCAGATCTGACGTCACGCATCGGAAATTGTCAAGCGATCCCGATCATTCCGAGTGCGTCGGACAATACAAGATCATCTGCTAGGTTTTCTTTTCATAATATTAAAACCATCCATTAAAACTGTCTTAAATCTACATTAGATCCATCCATCCATTTTCTTCCGCTTATCCGAGGCAGCAGCCTAAGCAGGGAAGCTCAGAAGTCCCTCTCCTCGGCCATTTCGTCCAGCTCTTCCCGGCGGATGCAGAGGCGTTCCCAGGCCAGCTGAGAGACATAGTCTCTCCAACGTGTCCTGGGTCTTCCCTGAGGCCTCCTACCGATCGGACGTGCCCTGAACACCTGCCCAGGGAGGTGTCCGGGAGGCATCCTAACCAGATGCCCGAGCCACCTCATCTGGCTCCTCTCAATGCGGAGGAGCAACGGTTCTACTCCGAGTATCTCCCGGATGACAGTGCTTCTCACACTATCTCTAAGGGAGAGCCCAGCCACCCTGTGGAGAAAACTCATTTCGGCCGCTTGTACCCGCGATCTTGTCCTTTTGGTCACTACCCAAAGCTCATGACAATAGGTGAGGGTAGGAACGTAGATCGACCGGTAAATTGAGAGCTGTGCCTTTTGGCTCAGCTCTCTCTTCACCACGACAGACCGATGCAGAGTCCGCATCACTGCAGATGCTGCACCAATCCGCCTGTCCATCTTACGTGCCATCCTTCCCTCACTCGTGAACAAGACCCCGAGGTATTTAAACTCCTCCACTTAAGGCAGGACCTCATCCCCAACCCGAAGATGGCACTCCACCCTTTCCCGGGCAAGAACCATGGACTCGGACTTGGAGGTGCTGATTCTCATCCCAGCCGCTTCACACTCAGCTGCAAACCGATCCAGTGAGAGTTGAAGGTCACTGCTCGATGAAGCCAACAGGACCACATCGTCTGCAAAAAGCATAGGTCGAATCCTGCGGCCACCAAACTGAAACCCCTCAACGCCCTGGTTGCACCTAGAAATTCTGTCCACGAAAGTAATGAACAGAATCGGTGAGGCGGTCCACAGTTTCACGACCAGGACGAAAACCACACTGCTCCTCCTGAATCCGAGGATCAACTATCCGGCGGATCCTCCTCTCCAGAACCCCTGAATAGACCTTACCGAACAGACCCTCTTGTCCCCCTTCTTGAAAAGCGGGACCACCACCCCTATCTGCCAGTCCAGGGGCACCGACCCCGATGTCCACGCGATGCTGCAGAGTTGTGTCAACCAAGACACGCCCAGGGCCTTAATTAACTCCGGGCGGATCTCATCAACCCCCGGGGCCTTGCCACCAAGGAGTTTTTTGACCACCTTGGTAACCTCAGCCCCAGAGATAGGAGAACCCGCCTCAGAGTCCCCGGGCACTGCCTCCATGTTGGAAGACGCGTCGGTGGGATTGAGGAGGTCTTCGAAGTATTCCCTCCACCGGTCCACAACATCTCGAGTCGAGGTCAGCAGCACACCGTCCCCACCATACACAGTGTTGACTGTGCACTGCTTCCCCCTCCTGAGACGGCGGATTGTGGACCAAAATCTCTTTGAAGCCATCCGGAAGTCGTTTTCCATGGCCTCCCACTCCTCCCAAGTTCGAGTTTTTGCCTCAGTGACTGCCAGAGCCACAGACTGCTTGGCCTGACCACCATCAGGTTCTGGGATTACCGCCACGACAGGCACTGACCACCTTACGGCCACAGCTCCGATCAGCCGCATCGACAATGGAGGCACGTAACATCGCCCACTCGGATTCAATGTCCGCTGGCTCCTTCGGAACTTGGTCAAAGTTCTACCACAGGTGAGAGTTGAAACTCCTTCTGACAGGGGACTCTTCCAGGCGTTACTAGCAGACCTTCACAATGCGTTTGGGTCTGCCAGGTCTGACCGGCATCCTCCCCCACCATCGGAACCAACTAACCACCAGGTAGTGATTGGTTGACAGCTTCGCCCCTCTCTTCACCCAAGTGTCCATACTATGTGGCCGCAAATCCGACGACACAACCACAAAGTCATTCATCGAACCGCACCCCAGGGTGTCCTGGTGCCAAGTGCACATGTGGACACCCTTATGGTTGAACACAGTGATCGTTATAGACATTCCATGACGAGCAAGGGAAGTCCAATAACAAAACACCACTCGGGTTAAGGTCAGGGGGGGCGTTCCTCCCAATCACACCTGTTCAGGTCTCATTGTCGCAGCCAACATGAGCATTGAAGTCACACAGTAGAACAAGGGAATTCCCCGAGGGAGCACTCTCTAGTACTTCTTCTAAGGACTCCAAAAAGGGCAGGTATTCTGAACTGCTGTTGGGCGCATAAGCGCAAACAACAGTTAGGACCCGTCCCCCCACCCGAAGGCGTAGGGAAACTACCCTCTTGTTTACTGGGTCAAACTCCAACGTGCAGGCTTGGAGCCGGGGGGCAGCAAGAATCTCCACCCCTGCTCGTCGCCTCTCATTGCTGGCAACACCAGAGTGGAATGGAGTCCAGCCCCTCTCGAGAGGACTGGTTCCAGAGCCCTTGCTGTGCGTTGAGGTGAGTCCAATTCTATCTAGTCGGGATTTCTCCACCTCACGCACCAGCTCAGGCTCCTTCCCCGCCAGAGAGGTGACATTCCACGTACTGACTAGCTAGGATTGGACCGCCAAGGCCTCTGAGGCCATCTATCTATTGTATTTTGTCAAAATGTCTCCTCCCCTGAGCCACCACCTTATTGTGGTGGAGGAGTTTGCATGTCCCAATGATCCTAGGAGCTAAGTTGTCGGGGGCTGTCATGCCCCTGGTAGGGTCACCCATGAAGAACAGGTCCAAGGGGAGGGACCAGACAGAGAGTGGTTCAAAAGACTCTGATGATGATTAAAAATATTGGACTTTGTTTTACCTCGCCCGGACGCGGGTCACCGGGGTCTCCCTCTGGAGCCAGGCCTGGAGGTGGGGCACGATGGCGAGCGCCTGGTGGCCGGGCCTGCACCCATGGGGCCCGGTCGGGCACAGCCCGAAAAGGTAAGGTGGGTCCTCCCTCCGATGAGCTCACTACTCGTAGGAGGGGCCAAATGGGTCAGGTGCTAATTGACCTGCGTGTCGGCCGGAGACGAAGGCCTTGGCGGTCCGATCCTCGGCTAGAAGCTAGTTGTCGGTACGTGGAATGTCATCTCTCTGGCGGGGAAGGAGCCTGAGCTGGTTTGTGAGGTGGAGAAATTCCGGCTAGATATAGTTGGACTCACCTCAACGCACAGCAAGGGCTCTGGAACCAGTCCTCTCGAGAGGGGCTGGACTCCATTCCACTCTGGTGTTGCCGACAATGAGAGGTGATGGGCAGGGGTGAAAATTCTTGTTGCCCTCCGACTCCAAACCTGCACGTTGGAGTTTAACCCGGTAAACGAGAGGGTAGTTTCCCTACGCCTTCGGGTGGGGGGACGGGTCCTGACTGTTGTTTGTGCTTATGCACCAAACAGCAGTTCAGATTACCCACACTTTTTGGAGTCCTTAGAGGAAGTACTAGAGAGTGCTCCCTCTGTGAATTCCCTTGTTCTGCTGGGTGACCTCAACGCTCATGTTGGCAATGACAGTGAGACCTGGAGAGGTGTGATTGGGAGGAACGGCCCCCCTGATCTTAACCCGAGCTTTGTCTTGTTATTGGACTTTGTGCTGGTCACGGATTGTCTATAACAAACACCATGTTCAAGCATAAGGGTGTCCACATGTGCACTTTGCACCAGGACACCCTGGGCCGCAGTTTGATGATTTACTTTGTGGTTGTGTCGTCGGATTTGCGACCACATGTTTTCGACACTCGGGTGAGGAAATGGGCAGAGCTGTCAACTGATCACCACCTGGTGGTGAGTTGGTTCCGATGGTGGGGGAGGATGCTGGTCAGATCTGGCAGACCCAAATGCATTGTGAGGGTCTGCTGGAACGCCTGGCAGAGTCCCCTGTCAGAAGGAGTTTCAACTCCCACCTGCGGTGGGCGATGTTTCATGACTCCATTGTCGATGCGGCCGATCGTAGCTGTGGTCGTAAGGTGGTTGGTGCCTGTTGTGGGGGTACTCCCTGAACCCGTTGGTGGACACGAGTGGTAAGGGATGCCGTCAAGCTGAAGAAAGAGTCCTATCAGGCCGTCTTGGCCCATGGGACTCTGGAGGAAGCTGACAGCTATCGGAAGGCCAAGCGGTCTGCAGCTCTGGCGGTCGCTGAGGCAAAAATCCGGACATGGGAGGAGTTCGGGGAGGCCATGGAAAACTACTTCCGGATGGCTTCAAAGAGATTCTGGACCACCATCCGCCGTCTCCGGCGGGGGAAGCAGTGCACAGTCAACACCGTGTATGGTGGGGACGTTGTGCTGCTGAACTCGACTCGAGATGTTGTGGACCGGTGGAGGGAATACTTTGAAGACCTCCTCAATCCCACCGACACGCCTTCCAAAATGGAAGCAGTGCCGGGGGACTCTGAGTTGGGTTCGCCTATCTCTGGGGCTGAGGTCACCGAGGTGGTCAATAAGCTCCTTGGTGGCAAAGCCCCAGGGGGAGGATGAGATCCGCCCGGAGTTCCTAAGGCCCTTGATGCTGTGGGCGTGTCTTGGTTGACACGACTCTGCAGCATTGCGTGGACGTCGGGGTCGGTGCCCCTGGACTGGCAGACCGGGGTGGTGGTCCCGCTTTTCAAGAAGGGGGACCAGAGGGTGTGTTCTAACTATCGTGGGATCACACTCCTCAGCCTTCCTGGTAAGGTCTATTCAGGGGTTTTGGAGGGGAGGATCTGCCAGATAGTCGAATCTCAGATTCAGGAGGAGCAGTGTGGTTTTTGTCCTGGTCGTGGAACTGTGGACCAACTCTATACTCTCGGCAGGTCCTTGAGGGTGCATGGGAGTTTGCCCAACCAGTCTACATGTGTTTTGTGGACTTGGAGAAGCCATTCGACCGTGTTCCTCTGGGAATACTGTGGGGAGTGCTCAGGGAATATGGGGTATCGGACCACCTAATCCAGGCGGTTCGTTCCTTGTATGACCGGTGTCAGAGTTTGGTTCGCATTGCCGGCAATAAGTCAGACCTGTTTTCATCGAGAGTTGGACTCCGCCATGGCTGCCCTTTGTCACCGATTCTGTTCACTACTTTCGTGGACAGAATTTCTAGGCGCAGCCAGGGCGTTGAGGGGTTTCAGTTTGGTGGCCGCAGGATTCAATCTCTGCTTTTTGCAGATGATGTGGTTCTGTCGGCTTCATCGAGCAGTGACCTTCAGGTCTCACTGGACCGGTTTGCAGCTGAGTGTGAAGCGGCTGGGATGAGAATCAGCACCTCCAAATCCGAGTCCATGGTTCTCGCCCGGGAAAGGGTGGAGTGCCATCTCCAGGTTGGGGATGAGGTCTTGCCTCAAGTGGAGGAGTTTAAGTACCTCGGGGTCTTGTTCACGAGTGATGGAAGGATGGAACGCGAGATGGACAGGCGGATTGGTGCAGCGTCTGCAGTGATGCGGACTCTGCACCGGTCTGTCGTGGTGAAAAGAGAGCTGAGCCAAAAGGCAAACCTCTCAATTTACCGGTCGATCTACGCTCCTACCCTCACCTATGGTCATGAGCTTTGGGTAGTGACCGAAAGGACAAGATCGCGGGTACAAGCGGCCGAAATGAGTTTTCTCCGCAGGGTGGCTGGGCGCTCTCTTAGAGATAGGGTGAGAAGGACTGTCATCCGAGAGATACTCGGAGTAGAACCGCCGCTTCTCCGCATTGAGAGGAGCCAGATGAGGTGGCTCGGGCATCTGGTTAGGATGCCTCCCGAACGCCTTCCTGGGGAGGTGTTCTCGGCACGTCAAACCGGTAGGAGGCCTCGGGGAAGACCCAGGACACGTTGGAGAGACTATGTCTCTCAGCGGGTCTGGGAAAGCCTCTGCATCCGCTGGGAAGATCTGAAAGAAGTGGCCGGGGAGAGGGACCTCTGGGCTTCCCTGCTTAGGTTGCTGCCCCCGCGACCCGACCTCGGATAAGCGGAAGAAAATGGATGGATGGATGGATGGACATTAGATAGATTTTAAAAAATCGCCTTTCTATACCCTTTCAGCTTTTTTACTGCCGTGTTACAGCCAGTGTTTGGAAACAAGGTATATAAACAAATATTCACAAAATCTGTCTTCTTTTCCTTTTTTGCTTATCCCTACTGTGTAAATTTCACACTGTGAAATTTATAAATTAGATACTGTGTATCTAATTTCACAACATACCGGTATTTATCCGCGGCATATAGTCCGGTGCAGCTAATACATGTAAAAAAACAATTTTTCTAAAAAAATAGTGGGTGCACTTTATATTCCAGTGTAGTCCGAAAAATACGGTACTTGAAATTGAAGCCGTGTTTGTTGTATTTGCTTACTTTTTACAAAAAAAAAAAAAAAATGTAATGATAAAATGTCAACCAAAAAAAAAAAAACAATTTCAATGTGTTGTTCTGACTATGGCCGCACGGTGGCTGACTGGGTAGCATGTTCACCTCACAGTCAGGAGCTTCAGGGTTTTAATTTCCGTTGGGCATCTCTGTGCGGAGTTTGCATATCCTTCCCGTTCGTGTGTGGGTTTTCTCTGGGTACTTCGGTTTCTTCCCACATTCCGAGAACATGCATGTTAGCTTAATTGGCAACGCTTAAATTGTCCATTAGAGTGTGAATGCTTGTATGTCTGCCCTGCGATTAACTGGCGACCAGTCCAGGATGTACCCCATCTCCTGCCCAAAGTCAGCTGGGATAGGCTCCAGCACACCCGTAACCCTAATGAGGATAAGCAGTATAGAAAATGGATGGATGAATGTTCTGACTATTCTCCAGTCCTGGCAAAGAAGGAGGAATTTGAGCCAGATGCTCTTAAATGTGTTGGATCAGCTGGAAATGCATAGTGTACCATCCTTTTCTTTTGTATTGCTACTGGCTGCTAGTTACTGGCAGTAACAACCCAAATTTTAGCTTTTAGACGGCTTGTAAATAAAAAACACAAGTTAGTTGTGACACTTGTATGCCAACGTACACTGTATAAATGACAATAAAAATACCTGCAGTGCTCCAGCACATTCTGTGGATTCTTCATTTTCTTTCTCTGAGTCCAACAAGTGGCATTTAAGACTCATCATACCCTGGTGACAACTCACAGCGACTGTAGATAATGTAGATAAATATAATTTGGTCTTGTCAAGAAAGCCAGGGGTTTGAAGCTGAACCTACTATTCGAAATACTATTTTCTTTGCCTAATTCTGCTCAATATTTGTTCCCGCTCGTGAAATGTAACGTCATGTCTAATCAATGTTTTGTATAATTAATATATATATATGTATATTTAATATTTTCAATATAGCAATAGACGACTGTTTATAATTTAACTTGAATTCCTAATATGTAGTGAGTTTGAGATTAAAAATGCTTCTTCATACCATTTGAAGAATTATTGACTAGTTATTACCAGTTAGATCTGTTCAGCACTACAGATAAATATGGAAGTTGACTCTTACTGTGTTGAAGTTGTGGAAGAGGCTCATGCTGTGTGGAGGAGGTGTATCCATGGGGAACTGCAGGAAGGGCTTCATGTCCAGGTGGGGCTGGATCACCGTTGGGGTGCGCAAGAATGTTGGCACCGCTGCCCCGGCACGATTTATACCTCCTGCACACAGAAATGAAATCATACTCATTTTTTCCCACTTTCATAAAAAATTAAACTGATAAAGGGCTTCTTAAACATCACGTGTGAGTGCATTTCCTCATAAGTTGTACAAAAAAATTATGGAAGCATGTACACAATTGCTGTCCACACACAAACACCTGACTGACAAGTGAGGAGTTCGTTGCCTTTTGTAGGTTTTTTCTCAAATAAAAGAGGTGTAGAAAAATGTCCCATGGCTCCACATACCCATGCATCATTTCAGTGTTTAACTCTCCTAAAAAGGCAAACAAGGCCCTCATAATAATACATGGATCCCTGTGCTCGTCATTGCTCCTTATCCCTTCTTGTCTCCTCTTTAACCCCTGTCAAGGATGATAGTGATGGGCCCCACACAGCAAAACTCAGCCTCAACAAGCTCATGGATTAAGCCTTTTAATATCCGCCACTGGATTTCACTGGCTTTCAAATTCCCCCCCGCCCCCAATGACTTAGAGCTTTTGCCGTTTTGAGGATTAGTCTAAACTATTCTCTCACTCCGGTTCCTGCCGTCTTTGCTTACTTGCCCTCTGAAATGCGCCTCTACCTGCACTCTGCCAGCTATAATTTGGAGGTTTGTCGACACCCCTACATTTTCATCAAGGTTTAAGTCTGAGATCAAAGAAAATAACACAGCTTCCTCTTGGAGGGCGTTAACTGATGCAATGTGCAGAGTTTGGATTAGAGAGAGTGACTTTGTCAGCGAAAGTGCTGTCAAAACCGGATTGCCTTCTGCTCTGCATCTGTTGGCCTTGAGGTGGTGGGGGCTGCATCATTACCTCTACTTAAGCAGCAAAAACATGGCCGCATTAGGAACATTTATACAGAAGTCAACACACTCATGCTCACGTCTGCAAAAAATGTCTTCAGCATTGAGTAGGTTGTCTCTTTAAGAAATAAGCCGTCATCCAAACCTGGCAAAGAGAGAAGCCAAATACAAAGTTGTGAGATCAAAACCCACTTGGAGCCACAAAACCTTTTCTGTTTTCTGGCGGTATGACGAGCCACACCTGTTGCCACATGGCAAGTCATGTTTCTTTAGCATTTCCTTAAGCCTTATACGCCGATTTCGGATCAACATTTGCAATAACATAAGTGTTGTAACACATTATTTATAGTTCTACTACCACTCTCCATGTTGCTTTAGTTGGCATTGTTCATTAGCGAAAAAGGAAGCTAACAAACAAAATGGTTAACCAGCATTATGGTCTTAAAATTTTGACCAGGAGTGTATATATACAGCATATATAAACTATATATACATGTATATTTTATTATTCAATAAAATGTGTTTCAGTGTGTTGGTTGGTGTTCTAATTTTGCTATATTTTATGTAACGTAGGTTTGTGATTTTTTCTCCTGTATTTTCTAGTCTCATCCAAATAATCAGCACCCTGCTCTCCCATGTATCTTCCCACCTCTGCCCATCTCTTGTTTTGTGATTAGTCTACAATTCTCACTTCGGGGGGGGTGTTTCAAAATATGAATCCAACTAATTGCTGCATGCGTGCATCAGTCTGCTTGTGTGACCAAATTTGTTTAATAAAAAATGCAATTTCCATTATTTTTCCAGTGAATTACTCGCAATATTAATGCTGGATTCCTACCTGTGGGCAAGCATTAAATATAAAAACGATATTAGTGACTTGCTGAGTTGGAGCTATCCCAATTTTTGGGTGTATAGCAGTATGTGCTGGATTGTTTTTGGTTGAAGCCAACATTCATCATTTGTAAATGCTGATTTGAATGGCTTTCTGCCAGAAGAACCCTGAAAACTTATCATTTGGTGCAGTTTTCTTACATGAATGTAAAAAATAGCACCACATTGTATGCTTACCTAAAAATATTAACAAATCCAAAAAACATACCTCCGGCTTTACTTTGTGACAGTGTATTGATTGACAGATAATCCATTGACAGAAATGACTGCCAATTACTGCCAACTGTTAGGTCATGTCCTTTTTGCATAATTTCTAAACAGGCACATCAGGTTGCCTGATGTAGTTAAACACACCACACTCACATGGTCCACATAAATGTCTATAAAATGCCCAATGAAGGATACAGGTTTCTTTTTTTTTTAAACAATTCTAAAACAAGGTGTGGTTACAGTTACAGAGTAAGCACCGACAAGGGTGATATAGTATCTGGAGGAGGTCGACCAGGAGCATCAAGGCAGTAAAGACCAAGCGCAGGAAAGCAGTGTGGACTAAAATTAGAGGAGAGGAAGCAGAACAGAGAGAGAGAAAGAGATCAAAGGCAAAAGCGAATGATTTTCCCATTTGGAATAATTTGCCAGCCTGCCTAACCTAGATAAATCTGTGCTTTTGCTTGGGAAAATGCACACACACACACACGTATACACTGTAAACCTCAACTACAATGTTGAATAAAAATGAATAATTATGTGCTTGAAATGTCCCTGAAATCCAGGTTATTCTGATATATAAGCAATATTGCGTAACATGATTAAAATTATGTCGACTGAGTTAGAAAGAGAAGCTTATGCAAATCAGTCCTTTCGGGTGCTTGCATATACCGCCTGACTAAGAATATATAGGCTGAGACGTAAGACCGTCTTTTCACAGATTAATATGAGCTGACAGGCTGTGCAGGTTATGTTGCACAGCCTGCTTCCCCCACAGGATGTTGGGTGCATTCGGGGGAGAACAATGGGTGAGGGCTAGCTGGCACAAAAGAAAGTGGGCAGACCCAGATGTGCTGGAGCTGTTGGCAGCAGTGTTGGTGAGAAGGAGATAGTTCCATTTCAGGCTGTCAGCTTGACTTTGTGCAGGCACCTGTCCTCCACATGGTGGAGGGTAGAGGGGGGGAGGGTTTGGATCTACATGTGATGCATGACCATGACCGCCAACGCTCGATGTTAACATATAAATAACAGAAACAGTTGCCCCTCATATCTAATTAATAAAATAACTATACTATATTGGCCTTTCTTAAACTGCTTTTTTGAGTAGCAGTTATAGTGATTAACTTTGAAGCTACATTGCTAAGTTATTTTATCAAGCTGCCCTACATGATGCATATATTATTGACAGATATAGTGAAACTATATAAAGCACCTCATAACCACAGCATGTGCAGTTCTTCACTAGATCACATTTTTCTACAGTACATGCACCAACTCTTAATGGAAAACTGCACATTTTTTTGAATTTTGCCCATCATCCTCAATCCATATGTGAAACGCATTTCTTTCCCTTTTCTGTGCGTGAAACACTGCATAAAAATACCTGTATCTGGCACCGCATACAGCCAGGGTGTAAGCCAGGGTATTCAGCCATATCTCTATTGGGAATCTCTGCTAGGGAACCCCGAAAATGCCCGTATACATTTCACCTAGCAGTGTGAAACTATGCAGAGGTGTGAAACTATTCACACCTTGGGATGCATGCGGTAGGTTGCCATAGCAAAATATCTTGGTTCCTGCCAACTTTGTGCATTTAATTTGGATTGGTAGAGTTGGCTGCGTTGGCCCCACTGCTGGTCAAATAATTGTTTTATGTGCATATTTTAAACTTAAATGTATTTTAGTGTATATAAATTTAAATGTATTTTAAATTTAAATGTATATAATTGTACTTGTATTTATATTATAGCTACATTAGGAATGGCTTTGTGATTTCCAACATTCCAACAAACTAAGATGACACCCTACCACGACAAAAATATTTATTTTGCGCTTCCCAGTCACTAATGCAATAAAAAAGTGTATCATAAGATGCATAAATAAAAGCAAAACAAAACAGCACCTTGAGTACCTTGAAAGATAGACAGTGCTACACAAATGAAAGCTTATTAAAATGTACTCATTCCCAAGCTGTTGAAGACATCTAGTGCAACTCTTGCAAAATATTTTTTTTGTTTCTTGGCGTACAACCCACACTGACTTTCCACCATCTGTAATTCAATTTAGGAGATACCAAGCATTAATCATTAAACATATGAGACATAAGAATCAGACCCAATGACGACGTTAATGTGGAAGACTGCAAGAAACGAGAAACATATACTGTATATAATTTTTAGGATATAAAAACGTAGTTATTGTCTTTGATACTTTGATAAACAAATAAATAAATACTCTGCATTGAATAAAAGTATCTCTGCAGTTTTGTGTGAATGCAATGGAGGGGTGCTTGAAAGAAGGGGGTTGGGGGAGACCACTAAAGGTCCCCGCACTGACAGTGATTGGCATACAAAAGACTAAAGTCACACTGACTCCAGAAATCAGGCTGACTCCAGAAAACGTCTGTATGCAGTGTTTTCCTGTGTCTTGCAGCATCTTGCTGGTACAGGGCAAATTTCACAGCAGTGTGCTCTTTCCGCATACTCCCCCTATTCATGCAGTGTATAAAAAGAAAAGGAGTCAGCATGAGACATCTAACCGTGCATGTCATCGCACCCACATATTGTGACGATGAAGCCCTATAAAAACAGTGTTTTATTGTTTTATACACATGCTGTGATCATGCATTGACAGGTACATTCATAAAAACATGTAATACTTACAGTATTTTAGTCNGAAAGTCGTGCTCCATAGCCTCACCGAACTCCTCCCACACCCGAGTTTTTGCCTCAACCACCGCTGAAGCCGCGTGCCGCTTGGCCTGCCGGTACCTGTCATCTGCTTCGGGAGTCCCGCAAGCCAATTTATTTAAATGTAAATGTACAATTTATTTAAATGTACAATTTAAAAGTATTTTAAATGTAAATGTATATAATTGTACTTGTATTTATATTATAGCTACATTAGGAATGGCTTTGTGATTTCCAACATTCCAACAAACTAAGATGACACACTACCACGACAAAAATATTTATTTTGCGCTTACCAGTCACTAATGCAATAAAAAGGTGTATCATAAGATGCATAAATAAAAGCAAAACAAAACAGCACCTTGAGTACCTTGAAAGATAGACAGTGCTATACAAATGAAAGCTTATTAAAATGTACTCATTCCCAAGCTGTTGAAGACATTTAGTGCAACTCTTGCAAAATATTTTTTTTGTTTCTTGGCGTACAACCCAGACTGACTTTCCACCATCTGTAATTAAATTTAGGAGATACCAAGTATTAATCATTAAACATATGAGACATAAGAATCAGACCCAATGACGACATTAATGTGGAAGACCACAAGAAACGAGAAACATATACTGTATATAATTTTTAGGATATAAAAATGTAATTATTGTCTTTGATACCTTATAAAAACAGTGTTTTATTGTTTTATACACATGCTGTGATCATGCATTGACAGGTACATTCATAAAAACATGTAATACTTACAGTATTTTAGTCCCATTATGATCATTACCAGAACTTTGATTTCACATAGATGGGAACTAACACTACTTCCGTCAACAACCACAGCATATAAGCAGCGTGTCTGTGCTATTTCTATTAATAGAAGCAGAACCTTATCTTGTAAGCATGCATACATGGAGGTATGAGCTACGGCTTATCAGGTAATACCCCCCTTAGCACTAGTGCTAAACATTTTATGGATAACAGTAAACTGTCAGATAATAAAAACTGTCACTTACGATGTCTGCTCTCATCGGGATGGCTGTGTTTTTCAGACTTGTGCTCCGTGTAGAATTTGTAAATACAGCAAACATAGTCCTCAGGTAAAAAACTGCAGACAGCAACCTGGCACCTTGTCTTGACTTTGTAGTGAAGTTTAGTTGGCCACAACCTTTTATGATACACGTGCGAGGCATAAGAGATGAATTTAGTTCTTTGTGTTAGCTGCTAGAATGACAGAATCGCTGTAGCTTTGTTAATATACAGGTCAGTTATGTAAAAGGAACATTGTTGGTGTTTTTTTGAGAGTTTTTTTTCAGAGCCTTATCCTCAAAATAGGTGGGTTTATTGTTAGCTCGCTCATACTAACTTGTTGTCCTTCTTTAGAAAAGGGAAATAAATGTGTGTTCATGTTTCACATGATGGATTTTGAATAATAGGCAAAATTCCAAAAAAGTGCAGTTTTTCTTTCAATGTTGTCTCAGACACGCAGACGCAGTTTGACACAGTTCATCAACTGACTCATAACAAATACAAACGTAAAGAAGTATGTTTCTAATTTTTTTACATATTTTTTTAATTTATTTATTTAATATTGACATAGCAATAACATTGGACGAACTAGATGCATTGTTTTGAGTGTTATAGCACAAATGCTGATTTTCAACACCTGTTCACAGGGGGCTTTTCAAATTATAAAAGTTAAAATACAATATACAAAACACAATGTATACATGTGAACAACTCTGCCTTTCAGCTCTCCGTTAAAGGTCCTCAAGTTAGTTTGTCAGTTGTAGTCCAGCAGGGAAAGAGTTCTACAGACTAGCGCCCTTAAATGGGAGGCTTGACTGTCCGAAGGATGTTCTGAACTTTGGAAGACTGCAGTCCCCGCTGACTGAAGCTCTGGTGGAAGGTCTGAGAGCCTGGCGTCTGACCATGAGACCAGAGAACAGCGGTGAAACATAGTTGTTCAGACTTTTAAAAATCCATTTCAAAGTACTAAAACGTACAAAGTTTTCAAAGGTAAAAAGCTTATGCTTCTGTATGATTTCACAATGATGCCATCTCGTCAGTTTCTTATCAAAAATGTTCACTGCTCTTTTGTACAGAGAGGTTACAGGCGTCCGAGTGGAACCTGATGTTTGCAACCATGCTGTGATGCAATAGGACAGATGTGAAAACACCGTTGCATGCATGCACAATAAAGCAGCACAGTGTGGTAACTCTCTTCTGGTGAACTGAAAACAGTTCAGATTTGATTTGACCTTTGAGCAAACATGCTTGACATGACTTTGAAACTTTGAATCAGTAAGAAGGACACACAGGAAAGAAAAAACAGTTGTTATTCTGTCATTGATGGATGTCTCCCTGCATTTCTTGTCTAACTCGTCCTATTCAGTCCTCGCGTCCCTCATGATTCAGTCAGTGTGTAGTTTTTTCCTGCACACACCTCCGCCCAAGTTTATAGAAAATAGCCATTTATTTCAGTAATGGTAGATTTCAGCTGTATGACACAGGAAAACTAAGGAAAATTATTCATGATGGAAAGAAAAAGTGTGTGCCCTCATCAAGTCTCAGGATCTTCTGGTCCGCATGTCCCCTTTCCACATGACCACAATCAATAGCATCACTTGCTTTTAGCCAAGTCAAAAAAAGGAAACATTCATATGACATGTCTAATCAAACAATTCTGTTGTATGTCGTCCAGCATTATTATCAAGCTGTCTCAAATTCCTTCAACTCACATGATGGGAATGAGCTTCCACTTAGCTGTTTTACTCATCTTTTGCTACGGACAGACTAGAAGACTAGAAGTACAAATATTCTATCAAATAGTGGAGTAGTGGTATACTGTTGCAGAACTGAATTTGTCCTGGGCTGAGCTAGATGTTGCCTCCAAAGTCAGCTATCGTGGCCGTGATGTGCAGACACCCTATTTCAGGGGTGTCAAACATTCGGCACAAGGGCCGGATCAAGGCCGCAAACGGTGTTAATCAAGATTATTTTGTATGATTAAGTAAAAAAATGCTGTTCTAATTATGTTCACCGCATGGCACAATAGCAATTGTGTTAAGCAAGCAAACTGTCTATCCCAAGGCAGAGCAAGTTGGTCAAGCAAGCGCAGCCAGACCTGATGAACTACTTGTTATTCGCACCATTTATTACAGCTTTTACTTTTAATATTATGTGCTCCGTCAAAAAAGAGAAAATTGAATGCAGAGTGCAGTGTTCCAGAAAAAATGGTCAGGAGGGCCGCACCTTACATACATACACAAGGCACACAAAAATACAGTAGCTACCGAGGAACTAATGAAGAACTAATGAGTAGTGGTTAGAGTAGGGCAGGTTTGTTCCTCATTAACTACTGTAACTTTGTGTGCCTTATTGTAACATTCATTACAGCTGTGAAGACAGAAGGTGAATGAAGTGTTGGCGGGTTTTAAGAAACAGTAGTCTGTGTTTACTCACAACCGAGACATCAGCAACGCAGCAGTGAAAGCTAGCTCCTTCATTGCTAATGAAATTGCCGTGGCTTTCAGACCATTTCGTTAGGTTGAAATTGTACAAACATGCATGATGAAGGCAATTCATTGGATTGTGTGCATGACAAGCCTGACAAGACACACTTGCATACAGGGTTTCCCATCTTTCAGTGGATTTGGAGAGCCAGTTAAAGCACAAAGTTAAGTCATTTATTGCATTTTCAGTTGCAATGGATGAAAGCACGCACATATTTTCACAGCAGAAATTATATATATACACACACATGCAGGGGAGGGGAATCTCCTCCCAGATCTGGACCAGGGCATCACTGAGCTCCTGGACAGTCTGAGGAGCAACCTGGCGGTGCCGGGGACCAGTCAATGGTATCAATACCTTCATCCTCCAGGAACTGCCTGCATACTCTAGCCACATGAGGTTGGGCATTGTCGTAGACCAGGAGGAACCCAGGTCCCACCGCACCAGTGTAGGTTCTGACAATGGGTCCAAGGAATTCATCCCAATATCTAATAGCAAGTCAGGGTGCCATTATCTAACCTGTAGAGGTCTGTGCGTCCTTCCAGGGATATCTAGCCTCCCCAGACCATTACTGACCCACCACCAAACCGGTCATGCTGAATGATGTTGCATCATAACGTTCTCCACGTCCATCTCCGGACCTTTTCACGTCTGTCCCATGTGCTCAGGTTGAACTTGCTCTCATCGATGAAGAGCACAGAGCGCCAGTGGCGTAGCTGCTAATTCTGGTGGTCTATGGCAAATACCAATCGAGCTCTACATTGCTGGGCAGTGAGCACAGGGCCCACTACAGGATGTTGCCTTCAGGCAACCCTCATGGGGCCTGTTTCTAATTGTTTGATCAGAAACATTCACACCAGTGGCCTGCTGGAGGTCATTTTGTAGGACTCTGGCAGTGCTCAGCCTGCTCCTCCTTGTAACAAAGTAGCAGATACCGATCCTGCTGAGGGTTGTAGGACCTTCTAAGGCACTGTCCAGCTCTCCTGGAGTAACTACCTGTCTCCTGGAATCTCCTCGATGCGCTTGAGACTGTGCTGGGAGACACAGCAAACCTTCTTGCAATGGTACGTATTGATGTGCCATCCTGGAGGAATTGGACTACTTGTGCAACCTCTGTAGCGTCCCGGTACCACACCATGCTATCACCAGAGATGCTGATCCAAGCCAAATGAAAAACTACAGCAGTAGAAAGTCAGTCAGTAAAAATCAGCCTAAAGAGATGAGGAGTTAGTGGGCTCAACCTGGAAAACCATTCCTGTTTTGGGGTCTCTCTCATTGTTGTCCCTCTGATGCACCTTTCATTAACAACAAAGCAGCTGAAACTGATTAACAACCCCCTGCTACTTAACTGACCAGATCAATATCCCGGAAATTTGACTGATAGGTTACTATACTCTGATTAAAAAGTGTTCCTCTAATTTTTTTGATCAGTATACTGTATGTACAGTATACACACATAAACACACACACACACGCAGTATATCCGGCCAACTTGGGAATAGATTTTCCCCCATGTGGCCCTTGAGCTGAAATGAGTTAGACACCCCTGCTCTATTTCATTCAAGTGCAGGGGAAGATCTCTTCCCTCCCCCACTAAAATCTGACTCACTCGGATTTGTAAGTGAACGCAAGAGGGTGCTGCTGAGTTGAAATTTTAACTGCTGAAAATAATCACAGATGAAAAAGACTACATGTGCTCAATGCATCTCTGCCATCTTCTTAGTCATGTAATAATAAATAATCCTTTGATGTGCTGCTTAATACAGTACATGCACATAATGTAAGTGGATAGAATGACTAGTTTGACTTGTTGCCTGGAACAGCTGCTATGATATGCTTTAATGTGGAGGATTATGCAGGGAATGCTGGGAAGGCTCTAACATGTTTCATTTATACAAATACTATTTGGACTTGCATGTAAGGTATGTGTGTATGTGCGCCAGTGAGGGAGTGTAAAAAAGGTCACAGGGGCTTAGTTAGTGTGAAATGATGCAGCAAGTACTGTATTAGTTATAACATGTCCTCATATAAATGTAGAGTACACAGAGAAGAGACGCACAGCCTTTGACAGAACTGCAGTGTGCTCATGTGCCTGAAAGGGTCTCTCTAATCACGTGTTCTTTAAAAGTTTACCCAAACCACCAATTTGCAGCGCAGTAATTCAACTAGTTTCACTGTACTGTAAAGTGTGAGTATACAACAGGGGTCGGCAGCCGTCGCTCTGGAGCCACATGAAGCTCTTTAGCCTCCTTGTTGCAGCTCCCACGGTGAGATATGTGTTTTTTTTTAAAAAAACAGAAGTAGAGGTAATGTGCATTTTTGAAAAGACTTTGAAATATCTGATTCACCAATTTCAAGTCTATGAAAACAGATATACTGTATAGCGTTTTGACTGCTGATTGGATGAGCAAGCGAAGGGGGAGAGGGGCCGGTGTGTGTGATGAGACACAAAAAAGACTTCTTATTGCGTATGCTACTCTCACAATACGCAATCCATAAGAATGAATATGTCCCCACAGAAAAATGTTGAAAAAAAATTAATTCTGAATGGACATATTCCTTTGCCTTCACTGCCAATGATACTGGCTTACCCTTGTTTTTGATATATGAACAAATTAGCAAACCAAAAAGTACACAAACTGCAGATAGGCGTAAGAGAGCAATTTCAGAGCTGCTGTGGAAGGTTAAGCAGAGCAAAAATTGTTTCAAGAAGTGAAGAAGACAAACTCAACTCTAGCTGAGTGTTCTAGCACTGGCTGCACATGAGGTCGTGAGGAGGGGGGAAAAGCTCATAGATGGAGAAAACATAAAATACTGTATCACCGCATTTATTCTCCTAACAAAAAAAACCCACAAAATTAGCTTTGCCTTTCGGCTCAGCTCTCTCTTCACCACGACAGACCGATGCAGAGTCCGCATCACTGCAGACGCCGCACCAATCCGCCTGTCTATCTCACGTTCCATCCTTCCCTCACTCGTGAACAAGACCCTGAGGTATTTAAACTCCTCCACTTGAGGCAGGACCTCATCCCCGACCCGGAGATGGCACTCCACCCTTTTCCAGGCGAGAACCATGGACTCAGATTTGGAGGTGCTGATTCTCATCCCAGCCGCTTCACACTCAGCTGCGAACATATCCAGGGAGAGTTGAAGGTCACTGCTCGATGAAGCCACCAGGACCACGTCATCTTCAAAAAGCAAAGACCGAATCCTGTGGCCACCAAACTGAAACCCCTCAACGCCCTGGCTGCGCCTAGAAATTCTGTCCATGAAAGTAATGAACAGAATCGGTGACAAAGGGCAGCCCTGGCGGAGTCCAACCCTCACTGGAAAGGGGTCAGACATATTGTTGGCAATGCGAACCAAACTCTGACACCGGTCATACAGGGAACGAACCGCCTGGATTAGGTGGTCCGATACCCCATATTCCCGGAGCACTCCCCACAGTATTCCCCCAGGAACACGGTCAAATGCCTTCTCCAAGTCCACAAAACACATGTAGACTGGTTAGGCAAACTCCCATCCACCCTCAAGGACCCTGCCGAGAGTATAGAGCTGGTCCACAGTTCCACGACCAGAATGAAAACCACACTGCTCCTCCTGAATTCAAGATTTGACTATCCGGCGGATGCTCTTCCCCAGAACCCCTGAATAGACCTTACCGGAAAGGCTGAGGAGTGTGATCCCACGATAGTTAGAACACACCCTACGGTTACACTTCTTGAAAAGCGGGACCACCACCCTGGTCTGCCCATCCAAGGGCACCGACCCCAATATCCACGCGATGCTGCAGGGTCGTGCCAACCGAGACACGCCCACAGCACCCAGGGCCTTAAGAAACTCCAGGCGGATCTCATCCACCACCGGGGCCTTGCCACCACGGAGCTTTTTGACCACCTTGGAAACCTCAGCCCCAGAGATAAGGGAGCCCGCCTCAGAGTCCCTGGGCACTGCTTCCATGTTGGAAGACGTGTCGGTGGGATTGAGGAGGTCTTCGAAGTATTCCCTCCACCGGTCCACAACATCTCGAGTCGAGGTCAGCAGCACACCGTCCCCACCATACACAGTGTTGACTGTGCACTGCTTCCCCCTCCTGAGACGGCAGATTGTGGACCAGAATCTCTTTGAAGCCATCCGGAAGTGGTTTTCCATGGCCTCCCCGAACTTCTCCCATGTCCGATGCCTCAGTGACTGCCAGAGCCGCAGACCACTTGGCCTGCCCGTACCTGTCAGCTCCCTCCAGAGTCCAATGGGCCAAAACGGCCTGATAGGACTCTTTCTTCAGCTTGACGGCATCCCTCACCGCTGGTGTCCACCAACAGGTTCTGGGATTACCGCCACGACAGGCACCGACCACCTTACGGCCACAGCTCCGATCGGCCGCATCGACAATGGAGTCACTAAACATCGCCCACTCGAACTCATTGTCCGCTGCCTCCTTTGGAACTTGGTCAAAGCTCTCCCGCAGGTGGGAGTTGAAACTCCTTCTGACAGGGAACTCTGCCAGACGTTCCAGCAGACCCTCACAATGCATTTGGGTCTGCCAGGTCTGACCAGCATCCTCCCCCACCATCGGAACCAACTCACCACCAGGTGGTGATCAGTTGACAGCTCTGCCCATTTCCTCACCCGAGTGTCGAAAACATGTGGTCGCAAATCCGACGACACAACCACAAAGTCAATCATCAAACTGCGGCCCAGGGTGTCCTGGTGCCAAGTGCACATGTGGACACCCTTATGCTTGAACATGGTGTTTGTTATAGACAATCTGTGACAAGCACAGAAGTCCAATAAAAAAACACCGCTCGGGTTAAGATCAGGGGGGCCGTTCCTCCCAATCACACCTCCCAAGGTCTCATTGTTACACCCAACATGAGCGTTGAAGTCACACAGCAGAACAAGGGAATCCCCCGAGGGAGCACTCTCTAGTACTTCCTCTAAGGACTCCAAAAAGTGTGGGTAATCTGAACTGCTGTTTGGTGCATAAGCACAAACAACAGTCAGGACCCGTCCCCCNTCACCACCAGGTGGTGATCAGTTGACAGCTCTGCCCATTTCCTCACCCGAGTGTCGAAAACATGTGGTCGCAAATCCGACGACACAACCACAAAGTCAATCATCAAACTGCGGCCCAGGGTGTCCTGGTGCCAAGTGCACATGTGGACACCCTTATGCTTGAACATGGTGTTTGTTATAGACAATCTGTGACAAGCACAGAAGTCCAATAAAAAAACACCGCTCGGGTTAAGATCAGGGGGGCCGTTCCTCCCAATCACACCTCCCAAGGTCTCATTGTTACACCCAACATGAGCGTTGAAGTCACACAGCAGAACAAGGGAATCCCCCGAGGGAGCACTCTCTAGTACTTCCTCTAAGGACTCCAAAAAGTGTCGGTATTCTCAACTGCTGTTTGGTGCATAGGCGCAAACAACAGTCAGGACCCATCCCCCCACCCGAAGGTGTAGGGAAACTACCCTCTCGCTTACCGGGTTAAACTCCAACGTCCAGGCTCGGAGCCGGGGGGCAACAAGAAATGCCACCCTTGCTCATCGCCTCTCATTGCCGGCAACATCAGAGTGGAATGAAGTCCAGCCCCTCTCGAGAGGACTGGTTCCAGAGCCCTTGCTGTGTGTTGAGGTGACACCGACTATATCTAGCCAGAATTTCTCCACCTCATGCAGCAGCTCAGGCTCTTCCCTCCCAGAGAGGTGACATTCCACGTACTGACAACTAGCTTCTGTAGCCGAGGGTCGGACCACCAAGGCCTCCGCCCGCCACCCTGCTCACTTAGCACCCGACCCCTTTGGCCCCTCCTACGAGTGGTGAGCTCGAAGTCCAATGTTTTTAATTATCATCAGGGTCTTTTGAGCCACTCTCTGTCTGGTCTCTCCCCTAGGACATATCATGACATGAATGACGAGACATGGATGCGTTTGGGTCTGCCAGGTGTGACCGCCATCGGAACCAACTAACCATCAGGTGGTGATCAGTTGACAGCTCCGCCCACATGACATGAATATACTGCAAGCATATTCAATAGCCTGTGATGATCAAGTCAAATGATGATATTGAGCAGCACTGACATACAGATATGTGAACAGTAACATTTAAAAAAAGATTAAAACTTATAAACAAGTTTATAAGAGAACAGGAGGCAAAATGGCTCTTTTGATGGTAAAGGTTGCCGGCCCAAGTGCATGTGGTAGTTTAACTGTTTGTACAATAAAAATGGTTGTTTTTCTGACATTTCAGCTTCTGTCTGTACTTGAATCTCATCACAGCTTGCAGAATATCTTGCAATGTGAACTTCAAATACAATATTGGAAATTGTTTAATTTTGAAGCCGTTTAAACCTTTAATTCAAATAGTGTGTGTAACAAAAAGCTAGACGTGAGCGTAATGACACCCCAGTGAGATCCCCAAGCCCCAGCCCCCACCACACACACACGCACACACATGCAAACACACATACACAGGACTTTTCAAAGAGGGGCTGCTTCAAAGGAAAACGGAAAGCAGAAAAAGTGATTGTGAACAATGATGTAAAAGAAATAATGGAATGAATTACTGTGAGTGATACACAAACTTATCTCACCTTCCAAGCCACAGGTAATGGTGTCCAAAAAGACATGCTACGGTCAATGCACGTGAGTCACAGATGCACACCCCTTAATCCTTGAGATAAATCTCTTGCTGGCTCCTGGTCTGGCAGCAAATGAACATTTGGAAGCTGTTGGCTTTTGTTACTTGTGGCTTGCGGGATTGTGCGTGGGCACCAACAGAGAGACACGCTTGCACTGTGACATGCACATACATGCACACAGATCTAGCGGACGGTTGATGCAGAATAGGTTGATCAAGTGCACAAACAAATTCTATGCCTTGTTAACTATCAACTATCAAGGGCAGTAAGGGTAGATGCAAAAAAACGCATACATTACTTTGCCACTTTGGTTCCACCTTGAATCCCTGAGAGTGCAGAGGAAGATGATATTTTGGGTGAATAGCTACCTGGGCCTCATGTCACAACATGCACTCACCCGTTCAGCCCGGGATTGATATACCTAATGAAAATATGCTTGAATTGGCCTCAATCTCATTGCATTCCATTGTGAAATTTATCTCCAAAGCACCAAGTGTGATGAAAACACAACATGCAATCAAGTGCAGGCCTGGCACAAACATTTTGTGGTGCAAAAAAGCTTAGCTCAAGTGCTGCTGCCTGTTTATGTGTGTGCTTGTGTGGTGACAGAGAGTGTTTGTGCTGGTTTGAGGTCAGTAATGACAGACAAATAGCTGCCAGTGCTAAAGAGTGAGGACAGGGTGGTATGATGAGCGAAAACTGCTGCTCCACACTGGCGAAGGATAAGGTGAAGACATGCGTAGCCACCACTACAGTCTATAGTCTGAAATCATCACAAGAAGAGAATAAACACCCCAGACAGACACATGTTTATCATTGTAGGTGTAATTTGCATTGGTGTAGGACTGATCTAACCTATACAGAGGGGTGTTTGTAATAGTCTGGCCACATATTAAGCCAAAAGGTATGAAAATTTGACACAATGTTTTTTAAAATCCAGAACCAAATATAAGTACTGTTTTCTTTTACAAAACTTTACAAAGGTGTAACATAAGTGCCAAGAAAGGGCATATTAAATGTCTGTAAGAATCTGGATACATGTGCAGATGTAGGAACCCACTTTCATTATTATTTGAGAGTCATCATTGCATGTATGGAATTGTTCACCCCCCAAATTAAAATGGTACCATCCTTGTGGTACAAACACAAACCAAAAACAGCCCAAATTATGCAATAAGACTGTTTCACACTATTACAGAGCAGAATCTCACTGTGTGTTATTTTGTGACTAAATCAGCGCATTTGTTTAACATCATGCCATTGTAAGGTGATTTTGTTTTGAAGTGAAGTCTAATATATTTCAGACTGCAAATCCATCTGATATTTTTCAATATGTGATGGAACTGGCCGCACGGTGGCTGAGTGGTTAGCACATTGGTCACACAGTCAGGAGATCTGGAAGACCTGGGTTCAAATCTCCGTTGGGCATCTCTGTGTGGAGTTTGCATGTTCTTCCCGTGCGTGCGTGGGTTTTCTCCGGGTACTCCGGTTTCCTCCCACATTTCAAAAAACATGCATGTTAGGTTAATTGGAGACTCTAAAATTGTCCATAGGTATGAATGTGAGCGTGAATGGTTGTTTGTCTATATGTGCCCTGAAATTGACTGGCGACCAGTCCAGGGTGTACCCCGCCTCTCGCCCAAAGTCTGCTGGGATAGGCTCCAGCATCCCCGTGACCCTAATGAGGATAAGCGGTATAGAAAATGGATGGATGGTGATGGAACTGTTTTTTGTGTTTGCATGTTCCCCCGTGCTTACGTGTATTTTCTCCAGGTATCCTTTTTACTCCCACATTCGGTTTTTTGCACACTCTCATTATTAGTCTGATTATTATGTTGTTATTACTGTACCTGTTGCTTTACAGTAACAGTACTGACACCCTGTGAACAGTTTAGTACACTACAGAGCATCACATCTTTGAATGCATCTTCTGTATTTTAGTTTGTCTAACCATATGTATTCTTGAAAATGCTTAATTTAGACAAAACAATAGATAACACTTTGTTATGTTTTGATATGATTTGTCGTAGCGCTACCCCAGGATGCAACCATATCAGCGGATGAAATAAAAAAAAGTCTTTATTGTCAAAAAAACAAGTTCAAGAGCGGCAAGGCTCACCAAAGTTGACAACCAAATCCACAAAATCCAAAGCAAAGAAGATGTACCGAATGGCATAAACTCACCACAGAAATCCCTTTGAATAATACCACACAAACGTATTGGTCCAGCATTGTACCATTGACAAAGCTGTGCTTAAAAAGCCTGCTGATTGCTATCGAGGGACAGCTGTCACCAGTAGCGGCCTCAGAACAAGGTAAAGAAAACTGTGAAAAACAGGAAATACAAACACCAAAATAAGAGCACAACAACAGGAAACGTCAATGAACAAAGAAAAATCAAACACATCTGTCCAACATGTAATGTGTAACATGACACTTTTGCCTAAATATCCATATGTTCTGAATAATGACAGATTGTATTCAACCGCAAAAAATGGTCTCTCTGTGTGAATGTGAGTTTGAATGATCAACAATTGTGAAAGTATTTGCCCCTTTCCTGATTTCTTTTTTTTTGCATGTTTGTCACAGTTAAACGTTTCAGCTCATTAAATTGAAAATTTGAGTCAATGACAACACAACTGAGCACAAAATGCAGTTTTTGAATGAAACTTTTTATTGTCGAGGGAGAAAAAAATCTAAATCTACATGGCCCCATGTCAAAGTGCTTGCCCCCTAAACCTACTAACTGGTTGGGGGAACCCTTAACAGTGACAACTGCAATCAAGCATTTGCAATAACTTGCAATGAGTCTGTGGAGGAATTCTGGCCCACTCATCTATGAATAATTGTTGTAATAAGGTCACGCCACAGCACCTAAGTAGGATTCAGGTCAGGACTTGGACTTTGTTTAGTTTCTCTTCAGCCATTCAGAGGTGGACTTGGTGGTGTGTTTTGAATCATTGTCCTGCCGCAGAACCTAAGTTAGTTTCAGCTTGAGGTCACGAACAGATGGCCGGACATTCTCTTCTTTGATACACAACATAATTTATGGTTTCATTTATCATAACAAGTTTTCCAGGTCCTCAAGTACCACCATGTATGTTTGGACTTTTTTTCCCTTAATAATGAAACGTGTTGTTTAAAAACTGCATTTGGTGTTGTCATTAACTCGTATTCAAATTTGTTTGATGATCTGAAATGTTGAAGTGTGATTAACATGCAAAATAAGAAAGCCTAACACTTTATATGTCCAAGGTGTACCCTGCCTCTCAGCTGAGGTCAGCTGGGATAGCCTCCAGCTTACCCAATTGAGGACAAAAGGTAGAGAAAATGGAAGTATGGATTTTTTAAAGGACATGCCCTTGTCTATACAGTTTCCATCTGCCCATATATAAGGTCACTATACCACACAGGAAAACATTGATCATCACTGCAATCATAAAAAAATGCATCATTGTACCTTTAAGGGTTGACGCACTCTGCTTGCTACTCTAAATGTTTTGTTGTACTCTTAATACTTGACATTTACAACTTGCAACACTTTTACAGCACTTTTGGCCGTGGAAAAGGTGCAAACATTTGTGCTGGAGTCCAGTACTCATTTTTCCCATCATTCATATACTATCAAATGTACCCTGAGGGACAAAAATGGACTCTATTACTGTTCACTGTGACATCATCTTTGTTCGATGTATACTAGTGGTGTAACGGTTTTCATGGATGTATTGAACCGTTTGGGTTTTGCGTGTTCGGTTCGGTCCACTTGCGTACTGTTTTGGTTTTATTTTATGCTATTTTATTTGTCATACTCAGTTTACAGTTTTAACTTATTCATTTTATACATATTTTTAAATGTTCCTTAATGCAACAGTTTATTTTTATTATTTTTCCATTTTAAAAGGTCAGAGTGAGTTATTTGAATCATTACCGAAACGAGTCACTTTTTATTTATTAATTATTAATTTTTTTAATGAAAATAATTTAAAGTCATTTTTTTTCTTTTTTGTACCAAAAATTAATCGAATCGAGCACTTTAAAAAACTGAATCGAACCAAAATGACATTTTTGTGTACCGTTACACCCCTAATGTATACCATAGGTGCTGTAGCAGCACAGGCGTACGTCATTTTATGTCTTCTCCTTCTGAGATAAATTCTCACCTACTGGCTGAGGACCAGCGAGATTTGTAAAGGATCAAAGAGCTATCCTGAACACTTGCTTGAATGCCACTGGCTGTTGGCAATGTTTTGAGACAGTGATAGATGACTGTTGGAATTCTGTTAAATTGGTGCGAATGGGAGCGTTGCTTTGTTGCGCCTGTTGCAAGACAGACGGAGGTTAGACTTATGGCAATACGAGTCATCCAGGCCTGTATGTCACTACAGGAAGAGATGGACAGCAGAAAAAAGGGGAAAAGAAAAGATGGAGCAACTCAAGGAGAGAAGGTGAAGAGCAGAACCACGTTCCTAACTCCTTGCACCTGTCTTCTGTTGTTCCTTGTTTTCTTTCCCCTGCCACCCCACCTCCAAGAAAAATACTGTTTCCCCCCCCGCTGTCATGTCTTGTTGGAGTCAGTGGTCACTTGCTACAGTGGAACAATAGCCAGTGACTTTATTCCCATGCACCTCCCAGAAAGCGGGGCCCTCAGGTGTGGAATTCTATCACCTAGCCACAATAATTTCAGAGGACAGTGACAAAGGCCCCAGATTCTCTTTTAGATTAGATTCCCAGCCCTTAAGGGTGGGGGGTGGGGGTGAGGATGGGCTGACGCAATGTGGGTGATGAAGGCATTAAGCACATACACCTGTGCTCTTTGTGGAGAGTAATGCCCGGTGTTTGCAAGTCCATTTCATTAAGCTCCCTTCCCCAAGGAGGATAGAGGCCAACATCCTATCTGCCTAATAGATAGCTTAGATGTGACTTGTCCAGGAGTATGGAGGAGTTGAACAAACTGGCATGTCCTCCAACATAGTAATCACTACTCATCTATTGAGGACCCAACCAGAGTGCAATCTCTTGAAGTGCTGGGGTGCCTTGGCTGTAATGTCACTTGTCATTGATGTGACCACAAATGACACTTTTGTTTGAATCAGCATCTAACACTAACACCTTCCTGCAAAAAAAAGCATTCAGCTGAGGGGTTGTGTCACATAAACGAGTAAGGTGTGAGCCACTATGGTCACTATTTTTAAAAAGGCCAAAGCAAAATTACTACAGTTTATCGTGGTTAATTGGTTCCGAACCCAACCGAAAAGTGGGATTCTTTCTTTATAAATGGAATATTTTTGTAATTAGATCATTGAAAACCTGTTTACGTCCTTCTAAATATGGTGTTTAACATTATTAGAGCCCCCCAGACCTAAAACAACACCCCTATAGTCACCTTTACACTTGTATTATCCAATATAATATTTATAACTAAAGAAAATAAGGCATTTAAGTCATAAATAAGACTTGTGTTCATTGCAATAAATATGTTCTGGACGTGTGGGGGTTCAGATTTGAGTTTTTGCTCGGAGTGATTATGGATTATTAGTCTGATTATTATGTTATTATTATTGTACCTGATGTGAGATAATTCAAACCAGCAATAACAGCCTGTTGTTATGGCAGTCTGAAGCTTTACAGTAACAGTACTGACACCTATGAACAGTTTCGTACACCACATAGCATCACGTCTTTGAATGCATCTTCTGTATTTTAGTTCGTTTAACCATTTGTATTCTCAAAAATGTTTAATTTAGACAAAACAATACATAACATTTTGTTATGTTTTGATATAATTTGTTGTAGCGCTACCCTAGGATGCAAAGACATCAAAATCAAAAAAAGTCTTTATTGTCCAAAAAAATCTAGTTCAAGAGCAGCTAGCTCACCAAAGCTGACACAACCAAATCCACAAAATACAAAGTACCGAAAGGCATAAACTCACCACAAAAACCCCTTTGAATAATACCACACAAATAATACCACGCAAACATATTGGTCTTAAGAAGCTTGCTGATTGCTAATGAGGGACTGCTGTCACCAGTAGCGGCCTCAGAACAGGGTAAAGAAAACTGTGCAAAACAGGAAATACATACACCAAAATAGGAGCACTACAAAAGGAAACATCAATGAACAAAGAAAAATCAAATGCTTCTGTCCAACATGCAATGTGGAACAAGACACATTTGCTTAATTTCCATATATTTCCATATATTCTGATTAATAATTTTTTTTAATGATTTATTATTCTATAAAAAAAACAGTGACAGAATGAAGCCGCAAAATTTGAACTGCACTGTGACTACTTAAAAATGAGCAACATAAAAACATATTGTAGGTAACACTAAAAGGGACAGAACGTGGATGTTAGTTGTCGCTGCATTTTTCATGACTTTTGTTGTCTCCTTTATGGAAGCAAAGTTTGATGCATGTCCACAAGTTCAAGATAGGTCCACTCAGCAAATTCTTCACAAGAGCAAGGGAATGCATTATTCAATGAGTTCTGCTTGATAGTGTATGGAATAAATCGGAGTTCTATACGCATGCATACAGGCAGCAAAAATGTGCCTGGCCAAGCCAAACTGAACAATCACCCAATCACATCTGACTGGTAACATCTTATAAGCACACCGTGGATGAAAGGAGTGGCCACAGCTTTTGAAAGTATCCAAAGCAGCAAGTTAATGAGCGTGACGTGGATATCTGATTCTGAATGTGACACCTGAATTACATCAGCGGTTCATCCTCGTCACGCAAAACAACAGTGAAATAATCTCTCCTTTGCCCATAAGTAATGGGTTCATCTTGAGGTTTAGGGGCAGTATATATCCTTAGCACACAGCCATGACTTCTTTTCCACAGCAGTAGCAGCTCAGATGTAGTCACTTTGGTTTGGGGCTGGTTCTTTTGCACTGGAACGTAGTACAGCTGAAAACTACAAAAATGCATCAGTTGGACTGAGTCATGTTAAAAGAGGAACAACAAAGACCTCGTATGTTTCTTTATCACTGTGTAGCAGTAGGACTAGTATTGACCACAGTAAGGGGAGGGATGTCATCCGAGCCTCCAGGGAACCAAAATAGAAGACAACTGGAACAATGTGGAGCTTGTTGAATATGATACTGCTATTACTATAGCTAAGGCATGGCAAGAGGGTAATCTGTGCGTGAACCGAACATGTGTGTTTATGTTCGTTGTTTTTGAGTCTCTATCCTCAAAGGTTACACAACAATGGCTAATTTCCTCACCAATAAATGCCCAGCAGGTGTTCACCGACATGGTATCGGCTCTGCGTGCTTGGAACCTGTCTTATCCAGTCCAGTCCACTTTATTTTTGTAGCACATTTCATAAAAAACTTTCCAAAGTGCTGCACAAACTAGTTTAATAATAAATAGTAAAAGAACAAATGAATACAATAAATGCAAATAAATCAAATGAATGAATGTTTAAAACAGCAATAAAAACAAAAAAATCCAAATACATAAATATATGAAAAAACTACGATATGTAATACCAATAAAAGACCACACAACTCACGCTGAGTTAAAAGCCAGAAAAAAAAGTGGGTTTTGAAACGAGACTTCATACAAGAACACAGTCACCCCAGGGTGTGTCCCGATTTTTTTGTACAACTGTCTGTATTTGTTTGTGTATTCAATCTACTCTTGAACTGCTGCACACAAAAAGGTGAACCCTTCTCCAAACATGCACCCCCATTTTGTTGCTTATGCTACTATTTTTCTGAAAAATACACCACATAGTGGCGAAGTTACTGAATCTTTGAGTTTGAGCCCGTTGGATTGTACTGACATGTTTCAACGCAACTCAATGCACTCTACAAAAAGGCCACTGTCATTTTAGGGTGTTCACCAGAAAATCTGGTACAAGCCGTTGAGGGACTGGCATGCACATGTGTAAAATTTGAGTGAAACTGCTTGAAGCGTTTGTACTTTTCAGCTGTTGAAGTGTAAAACAAACGTTTTTAATAGCGAGTAGTACCATGGCAAGCCAGGTAGGTATTATGCAGCGTAAAATAGCACTTTTCAGTTAACTACAACCATAATCTACCTCTCTGTTAAAATACATACTGTATATACTGTGCCATCAAAATATATTCTACTACTAACATATTACTATATTTATATTTAAGATTATATAAGATTCTAAGGAATTGGACTTCATTTTGTTAAAAGTATTTGGATTTGGAGAGGGACCTCTCTTGTTGGGTAAACAAGCACTAACTTGACACTGAAAAATGATTAATTATTCCCTCAAGGTTTTTTTTGCACATAATGTTTTATGTGCCTCAGATTTTACTTTATGCTATTGTGGATTTTGATGAAATGATTCCAAATGGAGATGTATTTTCCGGTAACGGCAAGTACATCCTACGGTTGTCATGTACCGGTGGTGTTGGGCTCAATAATTAAAGTCCCCCACACACAAACAAATTAGCCAAGAATTTAGGCTTGCTGCTCCTCAGCTCTCGCGTCACCAGCCTGCTCTTCAAGCGCTTTGTGCTTCCAAGGACCAGAAGAAGAAAAGAAGGGAAATTAGTGTTCATAAAAAGCACAGAGAGGAAGACAGTCCAAAACTGTGACTAGTTAGGTGCTGCATGCCACTGCAGCACAGCTTCATTGTTATTATGATTTATTTCATAATGAGCAGCGTGTCTCTCCCCTTTTCCGTACAAAGGCCTGATTGAATCTGGCATTCCATTAGCATGTTAAGGAGGCCCGGCTTCATCTGTGAGCTGCTGACTGACAGTGGATATCATTTCTGTAATTGGGCCTGATACTGGAGCCAGTGTTGGCGACATGTAGCGAGGCAAAGGAAGAAGTCAAAAGTAGAAAGTAAAAGTAGAAAGGGATTAGAATTTAAAAAGGGGGATGCAGGAAAAAAGGGAGAACCCATGAAAGAAGTTGGTGGCATTAGCTGTGATTCTTTTTTTTATTTGCGTGATTTCAAACCTCATACTGGGAATAATCTCTTTGAAAAGGCACATTTGAAGCCACACTTCTTTTGACATTTATGAAAGAACAGTGTTATGTTGTAAAAGCCCGCTGTTATTGAGCCGTCACTTGAGGCTCCGTAATCATAATATAACGCTGCACTTGACAGACCTAGACTGTCAGGAAAACTGTACCATTGGTGGTACAAAGGGTTGTTACTCTGGTGGTGCTCTCAGAGACCACGCTTATATGATGGACATGTGACTTCAGCAGGGGGAACATTAAATAAAGAGCAGAATGGCGTACATTAGCTAAATATTAGTGAAGAACAATTGACAATTCTATTCCTTTACATGGCAAAAGCAGCGCAGGGTGCTAGGGTGACTAATCAATACCCGATCACACGACTCCTGCTCGCAGTGACTATGCAGTAGCTATGTTCGAAGCTTTTAGCGCGGGTGACGGACAGGAAGTTACATCACTATCACACCACAATGCATACTTTGCATGGATGTCTTACACAATAGAGTGCCATGAATAGACATTGCTTTTTCCATTTAGCGTAAGGCATCCACTAAATGCAAATAGGAAAAGCACATGGAGAAGACAAAGACAAAAGAGCAAAATCATTGATACAACGGTAAGACAATACACAAAAGCAATGAGAAAATGGAAAGGCAAAGACAAAACGGAAATACAATATGGCTACATTTGTGTATTTTTGTATTATTGATTCTCTTTATATTTCTACATGTGTTTACTTTCAATTTTGGCACCCCTGTGATAGTCCTTTTGGTTGGAGGGGCAGGTTGTCTGATATGGAAACACAGGAGTGCCAAAGTTAAAAAGAAATACATGTGGACAATACAAATGTAGTCATATTTGCTTTCCATTTGGTCTTTGTTTGCTTTTCCTGTTTTGTCTCTTCCATTTGTTCCATGCAAGCTGGCAACTAAAAGCAAAGACAAACACACAAGGCTGTGGGCGGGTCATTCTGCCAGGGTGACTAGTGGGGTGACTGTACACATAACTCCTGCTTGCAGTAGCTATGTTTAAATGTAGCTCTTAGCACGGGTGACAAGAAGAACTGTCATGGAGAGGAAGTAACGTCTTACACAACGAAGTCCATATCGAAGCTGCTGGGAGAAGCGGCAAACAGGCTGGATGGGACTAGTCACCCTGGCAGAATGGGCTGCCCACAGCTGGTTCCTTGTTTTGCCTTTGCTTTTAGTCGGCAGCTTGTATGAAAAAAAATGTAAAAGACAAAGACAAAGCAGGTAAAGCAACATAAACATGTATTTCCTTTTCATTTTGGCACTCCTGTGATTCCATGATCTGGCGGGACATATGCCTGACAACAGCTGGTTATGAGTGAATGCATACCTGTCAACATTTGTAAATACGTGATATTTTCAGGAAATTCTGGTTATGTCACCAATTTTTTTTTCAACAGAACCCCCACATGCAAACTATTTTTTGGAAAGACCCGACTGGGTTGCAACTGGTACGCTTTTTTGGAAGGTCTGATTTTACAGGCAACAGGACGATGTTGAGTGTTGCTGAGCAGAACAAGCTGCTCCAGCAGTAATGGGGAGGATTTGAAAGTTTAAATACAAGAAAATAGTAAAGCAGGAGAGCACAAGGAAATAACTGCAAAATGTGGTCATCTTGACAATTTCTTGACAGGTGAAAGTGACATCTTTTCTTGTCACAGAAAAGTTGTGTGTTTGGGGGTTTACACTGGACCAATAACATATATAGATAGATAGATAGTTTATTAATCTCCAAGAGAAATTAGGTAAAAGTTAACCTGTTTACTCACAAAAACACTGTTGTCTTGAAATCAAGGGGTCACAAACAACAAAGTCCGCCTTTTTTTAAAAATGCTCTTGTGTAAACAGCCCTTTTAAGTTGTGTGTCAATATTTATCCATAGTTTCTGTTGCATTCACGTTCTGCAACTCTCTTCTCTTCCTCACCTCAAACTGTCCTTGCTTACGCTGCTCTTTCTCTTGCTCGTCCCTGCAGTAAACGGTAATTGAACAAACAATGGGATGGTGGAAAAGATGGTTATCAACATGCAGTGCATCCAAAATGGGCCTGTCTTTTTTCTCCTCCCCTCCCCTTTTTCTGTCTGTTTCGATGGTGCTCGCTGTTTTCTTCTGGGCTGCGGTGATATGATTGCAGTCCCACAGTTTTTGTCATCCTTGTGTAGAACTGCTTCATGGTACTTTGTGCAAGTGTGGTATGTGTGAGACTGGGATGTGCAGCGCTAGCACATTTTCACTCTTGAGTTAGAAGACTGGATGACAATGAAAGATATTTACCGCACATGCAGGAGCGGCTTCTCTTGTCCCAAAATAAGGACAATACAAAGTAAAATGCATGCAGCTTTATGCCACCGTACCAGACACTGTGTGTGAATGTGATCAATTCTACAGTATGTGTCCACTGTCTACACAGATTTTCTCCTCCAGTAAAATGATCGTTCTACAGTGAACCCTTGTTTATCGCGGTAGATAGGTTGCAGAGCTGGCCGCGATAGCTGAAAATCCACGAAGTAGGGACACCATATTTACAGTATTTATTTAACAGGTATTCAGTATTCAGACTTTTAAAACCCTCCCTTTACATAGTACTGTTAACAAACCACCCTTTACAGTAATGTACAGATATCTACAATACGTACATACAGTACACAGGCACAAATGATAAGCAGTAAAACAGTAAGTGAACATAAAAAATAGAAAGATGGTTATGGTGCGTACTGTACAATTGTACAGTATTTTACTCACCACGATAGAGTTGGAAGTTACAATAAAGCTCTCCTCGTATGCACTGTTAACAAACCACCCTTTAATGTACAGAACACTTAATGCATGTACAGTACCCTAATCTAAAACAGGCACTAATATTAAAATGTTAGAATATTAAAGTATATAAAGAAATAACGATTTTTACTGTACCCACCATGAAAGAAGTTGAAGAAAAACTTGAATGATGATGGCGATGAATTTGCTGCACAGTAGAAATAATGATGATGAAGCTGATGATGTCTTCTACTGTACAGCCAATTATTGTATTTCACGTCTCTTAATGTAGCGAACGGTGGATTCGTTCACTCCAAAATGGCGGGTCACAACCGCGTAACTTATCTCTTCTTTCAACATATCAAGAAGTATCACCTTCTCAGCAATCGTCATCACTGGTCTTTAGACTCAGTACCAGCCTTAGCAGAAGCAGAACGCTTGGGAGCCATTGTAGGGGTTAAACAAAGTTTTTAAAAAAAGTTCAACTTCAAACACACAATGTCACGCACAGCACTGGTAATGTAAACGGCATCTATCTCCTGAGAGCGGGAAACGAAGTGGCCGCGAGAAGACGCTGCGGGTCAGAGACAAAGGAAGCTGCTGCGGGTTGGAGAAACGGTCAAAACACCAATCACAGGCGAGATTACATGCTAGTTTTCCGGAAAGTCCGCTATAAATTTTCTCTTATAATATGCATACGTGCTGTAATGGAAAAAATCTGCAAAGTCGTGAATCCGCAATAGTCGAATCGCAAAGTAGCAAGGGTTCACTGTATATAGATTCGAAGATGAGTTGTGCATTCATTCATTCATTCATTTTCTATACCGCTTATCCTCATTATTCATTCATTTTCTATGCCGCTTATCCTCATCAGGGCCGCGGGTTTGTGCATTCCTAATCAGATTAGATTTCTGTTGCTCTGGGATTATTTTAGTAACAGTGAATGTTGCCACTTACTTTCCACCGAAGGAGCTGACACATGTAACATCAACACGAAACCATTATGAAGCCATTCCTGTATGTTGCACAAACACATGCACATGCCCGCACCCATTTCTTTCCTTCTCCCTCAGCGCGGCTATGATGTCGAGCCTCAGACTGCGGCAGTGCGAGGCAGTGAGATGGAAAATACAGTGATTGCCGCTGACGAAAATCGAGTGCCTCTGTGAGAAAGGGTGGGGGTGTTAAAAAGAAAAGAGAAGGACGACAAAAGAAAGCAAAAGAGACAGAAGTGCAGTAAAGTGCTGGGGACATACGGGCTGAGCAGAGACTTGCAGTGAGCAGCGCCCATGCTCCAGCTTGTGACTTTACGTGTGATGTAGGTGGGCGCCGTAAAGAGTCTCACCTTGTTCTGCACCATGCACACACATCAACCCAGCTGTCCAGCTCCCTCTCACCATGGGGGCCGACAGGGACATGCATCATTCATGAGCATGGATGTGTTTGGCTGCGTCATCACCTTGCACAGCTGCCAGTAACATTCCCTGGCAATGAATTCACCTTGTAGAGGCCTCGGGGCGCAATAGATGCACAAGAAAAACGTTTAACAAAGAATAAGTGTTTTTCCAATAATTTTTCCAACTAAAATATATGGAAGAGTACTGCACCATAATTAAAATCACACTTGATGTTTAAGAGAGAACAGTTCCAATGTCACGTGCTAATTATCAAATATGTGACATATTCATCCTTTTGTTGTTGCAGCCTGCCTGCCTGCTGCCATGGAGGTCACCCTCCCTGCAGCTACGGATTACAGAGGAACACACTCGGCAGAATATGATACCGGCCTTCAGGGGCGGTTGTGCTGGTAATGACATGCCTTCTGGAACTTCTGGTCTTCCACATCACTTTTTATTTATTTCGCAAAAAATGTGGATAATCATCAATGATTTACATTTACAAAATGGTTTCACGCCAATTATCAATTTCTTTTAACATTGACCCACATACAGTACATGACATGAATTCTGAATTATGCATACCAGGCCAGTAAAAAAACATAAAATATGCACACAAATGTCATCTTCCAGAGAGTTTAACATATCTAACCATGCATCGCCACTGGTTGCAGTAGTGATTCACTAAATGTACACTTTCAAGGGTCCCTGACATGATTTACATTGCTGCAATATGTTATACAGTGTAATTACTGTATGTTCTATATTGTTAAATATTTTAAAGCTAACTGTAAATTCCCTAAAATTGCATTTGTAGTTCGTGGCACCACCCATGACAAAGTAGCTTAAATGTTTAAAAAAAAAGCTAAATGTTCAGGCTCATTTCTGGAAGTGACGCAATCAGAATGCCAGCACGCAGCTATACAAACATAGTGGTTTATAGTGATTAGAGTGAAAGTTTGAGAGATGTTTCAAAATTGATAAATCATGTCAGTGACCCATGTTTGACTTCTTTTCCAAAAGAGGAAAGTTTAAGACAAAGATGGACAAAGCAAGTGCAGAGAACGAGAGACAGACGAAGCCTACCTCGATTTCTTTTTTTGCAGTGTTCATTTCACTGATGACTGCTATGAAGGAATGCCTTTACAAGAAGCCTTGGCTTGAAAATACAGTACAAATGGGTTTTGAAAACAAATGTCTGCAGGCGGAATAGTAAAAAAAAAAAAAAAACAAGAGAAGAATAACCATTATGTCAAAATTGCCACGGAAACAGAGTAAGTCAGGTCTTGTTTATATACTGCATTCAAACACCATTTCACAATAGCGACAAGGCTACAAAGCATTACACAAGTTATATAAACATCTTTTCACAGCTATATGTTGCCAGAGGAGACGCACAAAAAAGACACAATTAAAAAACGATATATGTTACAAACGGAACGATTTAATATGATTCAAAAGTGTACAAACGATACACTTACACTTGTTTATGTACATTAATCTTATGTTATAAAGAAAAATAACAATTCTATAACATTGGCGTGCTTACAGTATTTTTAAATGTGTAAACAAGAACATCAAATGCCCAAGAAGAAGAAGTGTATGCTGTTTACACCCCAGGTCCCTTGTCTTCAGTCATGGTCACATTGACACGAGCCCACAAATAGTTGTTCTCGGCTTTTAGCACACAGTTCAAAGCAAAACGTCAGTCAAGAGATGGGATAGACACTTAGAAAAAGCACTTGTTAGTTGGGACGCTTGTATGCCAAGGCACCACTGTATGAGAAAAAAAGTGCTCCACCTTCTCACTTTTCTCTGGCGGTCAACATACATATTGCATGACAACTAAACTCAAAGCAACAGTAGGTAGAAATAATTTTAGAACTTGTTGCAGGAGTCATCTGCCAGGGCTTTGAAGCTAAAATTATTATTCAAGATGCCTTTCTTGTCCATTTCTCCTCAATATTTGCTTGAGGCTTCACACGTACCGTTGCTTTAACTGCTGTTAACATGTTATTCACACGTTAACTTTGACATCCCTAGTTTATATATTTGCAAAAAGTGCATGTCTGATCCCATGCTGTGAAAGTTGCATGTTAATGGTAAAATGCAGTAATTAATTATCTACAAATTATTGAAAAGAAACGTTGATGGATGCCATTGATTTATCAAAGAGTCATCAGGAAATCATTTGTGTCTGTCTTCTAAACTGGATTCACAGGAAGGAGGAAGTCACCTTTTATCCTACAAAATGATGCACTCAGGGTCAGTTTTCCACTAAACGGGAAAGAAATCATTTCAAGTAGCAAAAAAAAAAAGCTATACATTAATGCCCATACACTCATGCAGCAGATCGCATTGTCCTTCGCAGGCTCGGCTAGTCCTGCTGTGACCTTAATTTGTTGTGTCTTGAGTAGGAGTGCCTAACGGGCAGCTGATGCTCCCCAAGGGGACAAAGTGACAGGACGTGTGAGCATTATGTGCATGTGGGTGTCTGCATATGTGCAATGAGACAAGACAATAATGCACATGCATTTCTATACTGTCTGTGCTATGAATAGGATTGGCAGTTCAAGTATAGGAGACAGGAAAGGGGAGAACTTGGGCACAGAGTGCTGGATCCTGGGCGAATGATAAAAGCAAAAGAACACAAGCTGTCTCCCTGCTGGCTAATCCTCTAAATGAAGATTTGTGGCATGCCTGGTTGGTGATTACAGGCCCAGCAAAACTGGAACATGATTATCTTTGTGAGGGCTGAATATTTAACACTGCTCTTGTATCAGACCCTGTGCAAGTGTTCGTAATGAAGTAGTTGGTATATGTGGTAATCTTTTTTGGCATTCTATCAAACGTTTGGTGGCTGATTCAAACCAGGGCAAAAAATCATTTACTTATTCATGGAACTGTACCTACAGTACACAGTATTATGGTTATTGTTATGCTATTCTGTGCTATAGTACAACCTTGCACACCGCAAATTATAGCACTGCTGTCTGTCATAGGTAATTATGTTGCTTAGATCCCATCATTAAAAATCTGCGAAAGTCATAACTCATTTATTTACAGCACAGCAATGTGCAAATGAATGTTCACTAAGGATTGTACGGATATTGGAGCAAAACAAAACATCTTTCACTGACAGAACTGTGAATTGCTTCTGCTGCAGAGACCTTACTCAAAGGTAAACAAAAGGAGGAAATGTGTGACAAATTCAGGCAAACCTCAATGTGAGCTATACAACAGTAACAAGAAAATGTGAACCTTTAAGAGGATGTACTGTTGCAGCTTTTTTAGTAAAAGAGACAGTAAATACATTATTATTTAATATAACTTTTCCAATGAAACCGGTGCAGTATTATTTAACTTCAAAGTAAGCCTCATTCATTGTTTGTGCAGTCCAACGTTTTTATTATTCATGTCAAATGTGGTCCTGTTTTATTATAAATGCAATTTACTGTAGGTGCCAAGGTAACTTTGCTGTGAAACAAATTTCATAAGTCAGACATGTCCAAAGTCCGGCCCGCGGGCCAATTGCGGCCCGTGGTCAATTTTTTATCGGCCCGCGGCCTCTATCATAAAATCAATAATATTCGGCACCCCACACTGTTGACCACAGTATAAAATACATGTGTACAAAAAAGCTATTTTACATTTCTGCAGCCATGCTGCAGTCAAGATCCCATTATCATCCTTCACATCAGTGCAGGCAAGATATTTGTTAAGTCCTCTGAGTTGAATAAATTCTTAAATCTCAGTTAATTTATTCTTTTGTGATGGTCAAAATCACAGTTTAAATATGCTGTGATCACTGTTTTGAACTTTGTTTACATTGAGCATATAATAGTGAATAATATGTAATGTTTCACATGAACTTAGATATGCTTGACAGGTTTCTTCATTTTTTGTGGTTTGTGATTTTGTTAAAAAAAAAATGTAAAATTAAAAGTATGCCATTTGCAATGAAAAAAATCGAAAAAAGTTCATTTGTATTTAATGTTAATGGTTCAAAGAATGTCAGGCTGAATATTCTGCCCCCACACATTTTCACCTTACCAAATCTGGCCCTCTTTGCAAAACGTTTGGACACCCCTGTCATAAATGAACCTTACTTAATTTTAATGGAAGATCCTTGTTCTACAGACATTGTAATGTCTTCAATGCACGTGTGACATCATTATTCTTGCTAATCGGACAATAAGCTGCAGAGAAATTTCATAAAGTGAAGCACACAGTACTTTGGTTCTGGTGAGGAGGTACAGGAGCTGGCAGGTGCTTGTTGTTGCCATCCTTTCACAGAGAGGCACAGCTGCTGAAAGAATTTAAGCCGGCAATGCTTGTTTCAATACCCCTATAGTGTCTCTAGATATATTCATTGATAAACCATGCTGTTTTGTGGTTGAATGCAGCCTACTGTTAGTAAAAACATAACATTTTCAACCATAAAAATGACTAAATGACTTAAAATACAAATATAAGGCATTCAGAAGACGCATTCAAAATTTGTTGACGTAGTATTCTATACTGGTCACTAGGTGTCAGTAATGTCACTGTAAAATTTGGTGAAACTCACCTGGAACAACAGGCTTTTATTACAGATTTGAATTATCTCACAGCAGGCACAATGATTCTTGTTAATAATCCCTAATAAAAACATGGGCTACTTCAGCAGCCGTAACACACAACAAGCTGAAACTCAACTCTGAACCCGCGAGATTACTTCCTGTCAGCAAACTCCCTCTTCTTACCTTGGGAACACATTTATAGTTACACACAAGAGCAAAAGTCTTATTTATGTCTTAAATGGCTTATTTACTCTTATTGTATTTACTATATTGGGTAATATGAGTGTAAAGTTAACTATAGGGGTTTTAGTCCATGTCTAGAGGGCTCTTAAAATGTTAAATGCTGTATTTATAAGGTGTAATCTAGAAATTGTATAAATCTTCCATACTGTATATATTATATATTTACATACAGTATAATATAGATACATAATGTAGCTATAATATCTATATTAATCTATGCTGTAACTATGGAAATAGTGTAAAGTACTTATAAAATAAAAATATCATGAAATAAGGAATCACACTTCGGGTAATTCACTTATCATGGTAGGGCATGGAACCAACTAACGGCAGTAAGTGAGGGATTACTGTACTGCCTATGAATAGCACAGTCAGCGCAAGTTACCATCCACATATCCCTTAAATGAGGCTGTGGCACATTCTGTGCAGTGAAAACATAACAAAAGAAAAATCATCTTCATTCATATGACAAACAGCTACATTTAGTTCAGAAAACAAAGTCAAAACTTTGAAGTTACTAAGACTTTTCCGGACGCTTCTTCAAAAGAGCACAACACTTCTGTCATAAAGAGAATCTTTGACTATACAACTTTTGCATAAGGTTCGTAAAATCAGCAAAGCGTTCATGTTGTGTAGAAGACCTTTGTTTATAGTTTTTGCAGCAGATCCTTAAAATTTGCAAAGCACTCCTGTCATATAGCGCGTGTTTGATCAGGGTTAACACTGTGCTTGTGCTTATGCCATATTTTATTACACATTATGTCTTTGTTACTATTTAATTATCACATTTTATTATCACTATTTGGTGATGTAAATGTTTTATGACATGTCAGAACCTTGCATAGACATTGTATGCAAAATTGAGAAGACAGATGTCTGGCCCACAAAACAATTGAGTTAAATAGCTCTGGTGTCCATGGATGACCTCACCTACCGCTTTGCCCCTGACAGCCTTCTAATCCTCACCTCTGGCATCTCCCTCCGTTACCCCTCCCTTCCCTCTGGCCTCAGGCAGGGGCAGGGAGGTGTGTGGTGCAGGTCCTGGCAAAGCCCTATCTCCTCCTTCTTATCCTGTCTCTTTACATGTGGCAAAGCAGTGTGCTTGGAGAGGATCTTGCAAGGAGACAGGTGTGCATACCAGACGCCTGCACTACACCCTGCAACAAGTTGGTCTGCTCACTGAACTCAACACCCAAATAACTCCCTTAGTGGCTATACACAAGCTGTCAATGGGCGCCACGCCACAGAGGGTTGTACTAAAGTCAAGATACTTCCGTGTTTGGATCATCAGACATTTTTACGGACATTATTGACACTATGAAAGAGCTAGTTGGCAGATTGAATGTGTAAGAGTGGAGACTGTGGCTATCTGTACAGTACAATCTGTACAAAGACTAAAGAGAAAATAATTCACATTTTGTACCAGTGCATTGTTACCACATTGTAAGTATTACAAATTTAAAAGCACATAAAAAGATGCTCATTGAAGCCACTGCACAACCCTAAGCTCCATCTTTAAGCTCTACTCTTTGTGTCCGTTTGACATCTCATAACCTTCTGGATTTTTGGGGGGAAATTTAAAATCACTGTCTTACTGCGTTCAACCTTGCTCATGTTTGCTCCCAAATGCTGATACTACCGTATGTGGGAATGCATAAAGGTAAGATTTGATTACCTTATGCTATTGTGCATATTTGTTAAGTACACTCTCAGAAAATCAAAGTCCAGGCTGGTACAGGTGGATGGTGGCAATGTGTAAATTTAATGCTTTTAGTTTGATGTTGTTCATGTCATAGTTTTACCAAGTACATAAAACATAACGTAAATAACAAAGAAAGTGCTATTTACCTGCCATTACCTAGCCTGCTGTTAACTAGCAGCTCGTACCCAAATTCTTGTTAGTTGGGACACTTGTTTGCCGAGGTTCCGATGTATGAAACTCAATTTTAAAAAAATACTGGCAGTGCTTCAGTACCTTCTCCTTTTCCCTGGCAAGTCGAGGACGACAAAGTATGTGACAACACAGCAACAGCAGACACAAATGGTCTTCTCGTGTGAACCATCTACCTGGTCTTTAATGCTGAATTTACCAATCAAAATACCCTTTTCTTGCTCCATTCCTGCTAAACATTTGTTCCCATTTGTGGTGCCACCCAGATACTTCTTCAAACTACAGTGTGGGCCGACGGCCAAACAGGACGCGTGCACATTACGAGGGCATCAAAAATATAGTGCCGTTAAAGGAAACCTAACTAACTAATTTTGACAACCCTATTTTTTCCTAAATTAACCATTTTCAGATATAACAATGAATAAACGAACTAAAATACAAATATAAGGCATTCCGAAGATGCATTTAAAGACAATGTGAATGATATGTAGGATTCTACACTTTTCACTAGCTGCCCGTTATGCTACTGTAACATTCAGAGACACAAATTACCAGATCTGACTGCCGGAACAATGTAAAAAATAATTTAAGGGTTGATTAACAAACATTAAAATCACTAGTATTGCACTGTAACCAAGGCAAAGCTGAAACGCAACTCTGAACCCAGGCGTCACTTCCTGCCCACCTGCAAATCAGCTTCCCCTGGGAACACATTTATAGCAACACACACAGACCTGAGTTTAATTTATGCCTTAAATGGCTTATTTACTCCTATTAGGTCTATACTGGATAATACTAGAGTAAAGGTGACTATGGGGTGTTATTGATTGTCTAATGTATAATCATGTGAGAAAACATATTGAGAAGGTTGTAAACAAGATTTCTATGTTCAAACTACAAAAATATTTGATTTTTAAATAAGAAATCTTATTCAAATATCATCAAATTGATTTATAAAACAAGGTTTTACTGTACTTTTTATTCCCCCCACCCCTGTTTTTTTATGTTCAGGAGTGTACTTTTATAGTTGAGGTTACATACTGAGGTGAAAGTGGCGTTCAGTCTGTCATCGATACTACTCATATCACCCAGATTCCATGAGTCAGATGATACAAGAGAGGCTTAAGCTGCATGTGCTTTGTAGAAAGAAATCCATTTCATCCCATTTTAAGTGAAAGATCATCATCTGGCCTAGACTCATCTTACTGTTTGCTCATTTCCTTGCTGTCCTTATACATCTCTGCTGCACTTCCATACCTTTGTGCTCGATCAACTCTCCTTTAGGTTCGTCCTCTCTCTCACTCAGTCAATCTTTTGCTCTCTCTCTTTATATACTGTATTTATATATACATGTATATATAAATATATTATATATTGTAGTGTTAATAGCAGTCCAATGTGACTAACCAGGTTAATAACTGCTATCAGTATATTTTTACTGCTGCATGGCAAACAAGATTTTCAACAACAACAAACAACAAACAAGACCCAGCATTCATGATATGCACGCTCCTAAGGTTGGCAATCCGGCGACTAGTTGAAAGGGGGTGTTCAAAAAAAATAGCTTTGTCTGTCGCTGACTTTACAACTCAGAACTATTTTGTACAAACTTTTTTTGTTTCTATGATTTCGTAATCCTGACAATCACTAAATTAATATATACGCGCGCGCGTGTGTGTGTGTGTGTGTGGCACCGATGATCACCATCACGCCCTTACTGCATCTCAAGGAGAATTGATTTCTCTTTGGGTCTTTGCGTAAAACAGTATCTAAACAGCACTTGGAAGAATTTCCTTCTCTCTAGAGAGTGGGAAGAAGCTAATACCCTTTCCAATGGACACTTTTCACTCCATTTTATGTATCTGCCTTCCTCTCAGTCTTACCCTCCTCGTCTTCCTCTCTCTTCTTTGGGGTGTACAGAAATAGAGCAGCTAGCCATGATTAATGCAACATCTTTTGCCGCCAAACGTTTGCTTTGCTCAAACGTTTTATGCTTGGCTGCTGCTTGGGGGAACTTTTATTCATGTCTCTTTACACTGTTACACAATTAGTTGATCTAAAAAAAAACAGTGAGGCTTTACTTTTGATGAGTTTGATTGCTACTGACAACATTTGAGAAAAGTGAGACTTTTCCAAAATGTCTCACTTGGTGGATAGGAACCTATTATATTTATAGTGTAAAGTTGTTCTGTGGAGTATTACTGTATTATTATGATTCTTTATTCATCGCATTACGTTGCCAAATACAATTTTACTTAGAGAGCAGTCATGTCACTCACCATAAGTGTGCATTCAGTGTGTGCAGGGGCTGATTCCTTGCACTGTGTTTCAGACAAGTGAATATTTTTTTTAAAAGAATATATCTGAAATACAGTTAATATATTTATACATTTCCAAATGCCTTCAGAATATTTAATTATGCCAATAGTTCACTCACGAAAGAAGAAACACAAAACATATACAATTATCTCTAATGGCCAAACAAACTAATTTACTTTGAGAAATATAATAATATATATGTATAATAGTATATATGTATCTATAATAATTCAACAAGGCTAACAAAAAAAATTAAAATAGAACATTATCACATCAGTGTTTTTGTAATTAAACAAAATAAGGTCATCTTGGTGAGATGTAGTCCTAACTCAGACCATTAGTTACTGCATCCACCACATGTCATCACAGTTACTGGTAAGGTTATGGTTAAGGTGACTAATGACTTATTTAAACACTTGTATGACAGTTCAGAATTTTCAAAAGCATCCAGTTGAGGTTTCGCCTATCTCCCTCTCCTCACTTCAACGTTCACTCTACCGACATACATCATGTGAGCGTTTTTTTTTTTTTTTAATCTAGTCCCCTTATAGTCTCATTATATAACTAATTGTCTAAATCCCAACACTAACCTCAATGCAACAGTCCAACTGGCACAAAAAATAAGCCTTTGTTCTCCTGTCTGTTTAAGAAAAATAATAATTTCAGAAATTACAGTTTGTCTTATGACAGGCACAGGTTCACGTGGAACTGAAAGACATCAGTGCCGAGAAGGCTTGCCAAACCAACCATTTCCATTTAACAAACTGGGATGGGAATCAAGATAAGCATAATTTTTCAGAATTTTGATACATGTGTAGTTTAAAGATATCAAAGAAAATACAAACATAACTAATTTCCCTTATAACATTTGGCAAACACTGGAGAGTCATCTGCCTTTTTCCACTCTGTGATCAGAGTGCTTGTTGAAGCATACATAACATTTTCTGGCTTCAACTCCCAAATGTCCTGTAGCCTGAGGACTCCTTGGTGAAAGCACTAATGTGAAACCATAATCACATACAGGTGCACGCTTACCACATGGATCAGAACCAGGTAGACGAGGGAAGCAGGTGCATTGTGCTGGTGTGTGCATGTTGATGCTACTACACATGATTTTCTGCTTTATCACCTTATGCATGTATGTTGTCCTGGTTGTTGACAGAGGGTACTGCAATCAGAGACCAACAACGCAGAGGAACAATGACACAGTACCTCCCTCAGCTCTGCTGCACTTCATACAGTAATGCACACAACACTCACAGACACAGTGGCTTTACTCTCCATCAGTCCAAAAACATGTCTATTCATTAGTCTCTCACACAATGTATTGACACCCTACTAGACACAACAAACAGAGGAGTGCAGCATTGTAATGGGGCCTTCTTGACCTAGGAGTCTTCCTTCTGAAACCAGACTGGGTAAGAAAAAAGAGGCCAGTTGCTGCAGTATCTTCATCCTCCTACCACAGACATCCTCATAACACACACGCGTGCCACTTTCCAGTCACTTAAATCAGTTAAGTGTCATATCACTCTCGCATCTTAGGTCACTCAAACGATATGTACCTTATGGTGATGATGATGAAAATAAGCTTCCTGCGTCAGTACCCAGTGCCCTATTGCACAGAGGGGCCATGGCAAATGGGCCAAGTGAAATGCAATATGTCATCACACACACACACACACACACACACAATACAGCATATGAACTATGTACTTTGCCCATTATTGCATTGATGTTGAGATTAGTTCCTCTCAGTTCCTGTAAAGGATTAGCTCCATATACGTTTTTTTCTGTGATGCCACCACAGAATGTTGTCATTGGTGGTGAATGCGAAGATGTGATGATAACCATAGAACCAAAATGAAACACCTCAGTTTTTTTTAAAGATTAACACTTAAATTAATTAGTTTAATTAGAGTTTTCAAAACAACATCTTAGCACTTGAAGTCCATCCATCTATTTTCTATACCGCCTATCCTCATTAGGGTCGGCACTTGGCTTCATTATCCAAAAATAATTTATCTCATTTTTTTAAATGATCATCTCAGAAAAAAACAGTGATTAACTTTGAAAACTTTAGATGTGTTGATGACTAGGTCATTGTATTCTAAGGCATTGAATCAATCGCAACTGGCCTGATCAGATTGTCTTAGAAGACACCTCACATCTGAGCAAGCTTCATGAGTTTATGCTCAAAGACTAGATAGGACAGTTTGTATAAAATAGCAAATTACTCATAAGCACATTTAAATGTAGAATTCACAAGTGTCTGTTGCAATAAAACATCATAGTGATATCTGGGATGTGCAAAGAAGCCCAAAGGGACAAAGTTTGCTTTGCATACCAAATATCTGACTCATTAAGGCATTATAATCACTGTGTCATTTCCACATGAACCCAGAGGGCAGCCATGGAGAAAATGGGAAAGAAGTGCTGATCTGCGCAAAGAACACATTCTCTCTTGTGTCACTTTGAGTTGACCTCCAGAAGCCAGGTGAGTGTGGACAGAAAGGTGGGGAGGGTAAGGGGTGAGTGAATGGAATAAGCATTGGCTATGCAGGCAGGTCAACGGAGAGGGAGGTTTTATGAAGACAGATGGGGCCCGGAGTGGGCACACAAATACAAAGACAAAGAGACTGCATGGCCCCGAGCTGAAGAGGTAAGTTCTGACAGACAACCAGATGAAACATACAACATCCAAACAATTGAGGGAGACTCAGGCTCCCCACTCCACAAAAGATAAAGCTAACAAAGTGGAGCGTCCCGGGAATGTTTCCTGCCTGTCAGGCAGCCATTATGCAGCATTTGCGGTGACAATAACAAAGACATGTCTTGTCTAAAAAGCATAGCCTACATGAGGAGCTCCCTCCAGTCATATGGGTGCAGGCAGAACCATTGAGGTCAAGTAGAGCCAATGTTAGTCGACTTTCTGCAGCTGCATGTTAAGCACAAAGCATCCATCGCCATTATCACTATTTGGACTATTTGTCAACGCCATCATAGCACTTAAATCTCCACCTGCACCTTGCAAAAGTTGCTTTACACCTAAATTGACATTAATGCAAAATACACAGGGATAGGTGGCATTATAGTAAAGGTTGTATGCTCATAACATAGCTGGTGATGCAGACAGTAAGCACACACATTCACACTGTGCAACCATATTTTTATGGAACTATCATTTTTTTCCTGTTATCAGTACTTGTCAGAGACATGTGCATACAACATTTACAGTTTTGTATCATTGCACTGAATATGCTGATACAAGGTCCACATCAGCCCCCATCGCTATTGCAAAGGTCATTACAATGACATTACCATTTTCAGAGGATGAAAGCTACAAATGTCAAATTGCCAGCCACATCATCATGTAAATAGAGCAGAATGACAGACTGGGGAAATCATACAGTATAGGAAGAATTTTATTTAGATGCATATCTGAATGTCAGCTTAATAAGGGGGAGCATTTTTGTGTTAAAGTGGATGATTCTGCGGACCATCAAACACACGGATTTGGTGTGACTTAGGCCAAAGAACCTTGAAAGCAGGGAACTAAAACTGAAAGCCCACAAACATTCATCACACAATGTGTATTTTGTTTTACGAGAAATCGCTCTGGTGATTGAGTTTGTCACTGCTGTAGCTGAGCGTTAACGTTGCTGTTCACACATGCTGGCCAAATATCATTTACAAGAGTTGCCCCCAGCTGCAAACTGAGCAAGACTGTGCTTGTCTAACAGTTAAAGAGTCGCCTCTGACCAGCTGCAGACACGACAAAAACAACAGAAAATGTGTTAACTCTCTAAGAAATACAAACAGGACTAACTGAAACTTGCATTCACATATCACATGTTGTATAATCATTCAAGACACAAGCTTGAAAAACACACTTGCTCTGAGAGCACAGGGCAGAGCCTGAATCAGTCTAGACATGCGTTAACACAAAGTGGCGTCTCCGGCAGTGCACGTAGCAACACAGTTAACGCACACAGACTCCCTAACACAACCGTACACAAATTAGCATGCTTGCAGATGCTGGCAGGCAACTGCATTGCAAGTAAATGCATAAACATGTCCCTCCTAGCTTATACACATACTTGCATGCATGGCCGTTTGGACTTACAGTGGCAAGATCCCATCCTCTGTATGAATGCGCAAGCCAGCTATGTAGAGCATACTGGGTCCCTCTCTCTGACATGGCCACTATGAGACCAGAATACTAAATAAGAAAGTGCTGGCTGATCAGAACATGGCAAGACTGTAAAATAACTAAACGCTACACTGTTCTGCTGACAGAGACGAAACAAACGATCAATTCAAATGTTTTTTTAATATACATACACACTGTAGTCTTAGCAAGACCACATGTCAAGAAACAAAGACATTGTGGACATTAAAAGATGTTAATGCATCAGAGCATTTACTGTAATGGCAATTCCCGCATGTAAATACGACCCCTAAAGGCTCTGAGCAGCATGCTGATGACATCAGAGCTATCTGATTGGGCGTTGAACAAGTTCTTGGTGATGCAGTGACATCATTACCACATTATTGCTTTTCTGTTATTTTGCAGAAAAGGTCTACCAGTAACATTCTGTAACCTGCAACTTTTTAGACTCCCAAAGAAAAGAAGATTGTGTCTTTTGAATGTTAAGTGTAAATAATTAAGTCATACAGTTAAGTTAGCAAAGCTTCTCGGCCAGGACATGTCAGCTCGATCATATGATCCAAACAGCCAATAGCAATCACACAGTTGAGCTCTAACCACTTTGACCTTCACATTTATCACTCACACCTGCCCTATTAATGGCACACTAGTATGATAATTACATGCTGTGGTTTATGGTTTTAACCTCTGGGTTGACAGATGTGGGCTAAACACCAGGCTGAGTATACTAATGATGAGCGGTTCACTTAGGATTTAGTGATACAACATCATCAACCTTCCATGCATCAAAAAAAAGCTGCACACTCACCCAAAATCATGCTGTATGTTGGCTGTGGTGGCCCCGTATCTGCGTCCTGTAGACAAATAGCTCAAAAGTCCCTCCTCAGAGTTGTCCTCCACAATCCAGAAGGATTGACCTCAGAGAGGTTCATGTGAAGAGAGACAACTGCTGTTGCACATGGCATCCAGTATGCCAGCACTCTTCAGGTCAAAAGCTATCTGTGTGTGTGTGCGTGTGTGTGTATGTGCAGGAGAGAGTGGATATGATGGGGTGTGTGTCTGCGTGCGTGTGGGGGTGTATGTGTGTGTGTGTGTGTGTGGAGGAGGGCTCCAGGATTCCTGCAGCTGTGGCTCAGGTAAGCCTGAAGACACTATGGAGGGGTTTAGTTCCAAAGAGGAAATAGAGAGGAGAGTCAGGAGGAGGAGGGGGAACCAAAAGTGAGGTAACCAATCAGAGGGGGAGTCTACAGAGCCAAGATCTTCTTCTCTTCTTCTCCAGTAGCCAGGAGGGATTGCAGTGATCTCCAAGAAACAGCTGACAAACAACTTCTTCCCATATTGTTCACAATGAGCTTGGGGGAGGAAAAAAGCTTCAATGCAATGTGCCTATTTCACACACACATACACACACTCTGCAAAACACACAATTGCTTTCCAGAGCTCTGTCTCTTGTTTTTGGGTTGGGTATAACCTAGAAGCACCTTGCATGCCTTCACTCTGATTGGTGGCAGCTACGACCAATCGGAGCTGCTGCAGACACTTGTCATCATGCAGAGAGGAAGTCATGACTGAGATTGCTGTGTCCTCCCAGCACAGTTTCTCACAGTGCTTTCCCACAATCCCTCAGTCCACACACACACATACAAACACCTCCCTGTGGGCTGTTTGGCTGTCACATCTGTTTATTGCAATTGTTGTCCACTGCCCTTCTCCTCTATGTGTCCTTTGACTCTGTGTGTCTGTGGACTTGCCAAAGGATTAAACTCCTCTCTAGTTGGATCTTTGCTTCTACTTTTTCTCTTAACCTAATCAGGCACGGTTACCTATCCAGGCAAAAAGGCAGGGGGGGAGGGGCATGCAAAAAGATGTGATGAAATAGAAAGTGACAGAGCAGAGGAAGCACTGAGAAGGCGGGGCAGAGTTTAGACCTAACACAAAGTGACAGTGGAATGAAGAGATGTGGAGTGACAAAAAGACATGACTGGGGTGATGCAAAGTCATGGCCGAAATTGAAACATTGTACTACAGGACCTCTTTGACTAATTGAAGAGAATCCTCTCAGCAGTTTTCCGCGCATCATAAAGCTCAACTCCAATAACAAGGCACTGCTCTGTTTCACAGACTAAGGCAGAAGAAAGGGAATCTTTTGAAGGGCCACAGGCGTAATGTTACTGCAAAGCTCTCCGCTTAAAAGAAGGCTTAATAAAGCTGTCAAAAAATTAATCCCTCTGGGCATGCATGCTTGCAAACACAGTTACAAAACACGTGAGCCTGGAGCTAAAGAAAACGCTGCCTGATGTTCACAGCACCTCCTCTTGCCTTGCATGCTGCCTCACTTGCACTCGCCACAAACCCCACCACTGCTACACCAAACCACCTCCTCACACTCAGGCGGTGAGTCGGTGACAGAATAACAAGAAGGATTCCTGACAACTCTACTGGCTCCATTGTATGTAAACACCGACAGGCTATGGGGCCACAAACAGATTGGAAGTGAGTGTAAAATCCACAAGTGAACATATGAACATGCATTAAGCTTTTCCTACACAGAAACACCTGCTATATGTATCTGGCCATACAAAGGAGCTTGTAAGGCCCATGTGGGACAAGTTACACAATGCAAACACACTGACAGAGCTTTGTTTGGGGTGGCTTTATATTAAAATGAACCAGATTTGATCAATTAAATTGAATTTTAAAAAATATCCTTATATAATAATTGGCATAAAGCTGGCAAATGTATTTGCAAATACACATTTTACACAGAGATTCCCCCCAAAACTGCTGTATACAAATGTAAAACACCATTTTAGGAAATGAGTGTCTGAAAGGAACTCCAGCTCTCCCATTCCGTTTCAGAGCTATTTGTAAGACAGAAAAGCAGAAAAAGGTATAAAACTCATTCATGATAATTTGAATTTGTTGGACTTGTTGATTGTCACCATATCAGTAATTATAAAAATGAAAAAAATAGCAACACTGGCCAGTGACTATTCCTGTTTGAACAATGATCCAATGGTTTTTTATGGTCATGTGTGAAGGTCTCTCTTTGAGCTTTGTGTGTGCTTGTTAGCACAAAAGTTGAGGTAGGGTTTCCTCATTAGTCGTGTTGCTATCAATAATTCAGAGATGGTCCTTGTCTGCGTTCAATGGTCCGAGTGCTAATGTGCTGTCAGGCCAATGGGGGCCCGGGGTCCAGTGCCACTTTAATAGATGTCATGATGAGAAGGGGAAATCGGAGCACAGTGATCCTATGTCACCAACAGGAAAGGGCGGGGAGGAGGAGGAGAACAGGGAGACGGTAGGTGTCTGGAGGCCTTGGGACAGATGGCATCATTGGACAGGTGAGCCCAGGGAAAAGGTGAGGGAATTATACAACCAGGTGTATTCATCTGCAGCTGACAAAATACCACTTATTGTGACAAAGATGGGCTGACCTCTTGTCACCTCTCAGCTCATGGGAGACAAGTTGTGTAACCACTTTCTATAAATAAGAAAATGACACCGTCGGACTTGCCATCAGACATCAATCGCAGACAAATAATGAAAAATCACTTTTTAAAGAATGTCGATGTTTTGTTTTTTTAAAAATCATTTACATGTGAGAAATAACCTTATCACCTGCCAGGCTGCTGCACTCTCTGAGTGAAATTTATTGGGATGACAAACACATGCAGCTATGTTTATTGGAATGAAGTATTTATCAAACTCCATCGGTGCTTTATATTGATTTAACTTTATGAGCTTGTTGTGTAATTACTTCTGTTCAGTCATCATCACAGACCATGTACAGTATTTGCCTTTCTATCATCAAATCAACATGTCATAAACACTCTGGCTCATCAAAGATCAAGATAAAATGTTGACCCCTTAACCTTAGTTGCAAAGTTGAAATGGAAAAGCTGCCTCTATACTGAAGGACACATCCTACACCGAAAAAACAAAAGGTGTGTGCAATAAACAGACTATTTGATGCACTATTTTAGGTGTATAGAATGTGTGTAGTAGTAGTCTACACCATCTATAATGCCCATTTAATACTACTACAAATACTTGATCTCTGTTTTGCACACAGTGTTGTTTTATATAGCTTTTGTTTGGTCATTTTATTATTACAGTCAGTGACGCAATATTATGTGCATGTACTTAGAAGAGATTAATGGTTAACTAGCCTTTGCCGCCCTCTCCTGGTATGACAGTGGAGACACTCCTCCAGCAAGTTCCACAATGGAGGGGAAGTGCTTAAGGAATCAAATTCAGGAAATATGATGTATTAAACCTCTGTACAAATCACTGCAGCAAGTCAAAGGAGAAAAGGAATAGAGTTTATCAAACTTGAGAGATGAAAAATCAAACTCTTTCACTGACTGACCCTATCGTCCATCCTCCATGTTCTGCTCACATTAAATCTCCAGTCACTACACTCTATTGGACACTAAGTACAATTCACATGCAGTGTCAAGAGGCAGCTTACGTTCTAGTCATATGTCAAGCCGCAGCCAAATATGCTTGTCTTTTCCTCCCTTCTCTCCTCTTTGCATGTACGGTGTGATGAAAAGGCTTGTTGTTGACGCGGAGGTCATATTTTATGGCTTTGGGTGTCTTCTGGCACTGCTGTGGTGAATTTAGAGCCTTACTAGCAGCGTCAAAGGTCAGAGGGGTCTGCTGAGCAGTAGCCAAAAGCATACTTGCGCTTCCCCCATAAGCTAAGTTATTTCCAGAGCTGCCAGGAGATCAATAACAACTTATGAGCTCTACTGATTACTTCATTGAGAACATTACAAGTGAACCAGCTCAGGGTGAGCACCGAGGCCCTGCATTCACCTTCAACCGGGTCGAACCTGCAAGTCTGAAGTTTGAACGTATCAGCTTGCAAGAATGAGGAATAATCATCAGTCTGTATTTAGACTATTGATCAGATATGAGCAGACATGGCCAAGCGCACAGTTTGTTCCATGTCAAAGTGTATATTTGCACTTGAGGTCGAAGCACACGGAGGGCAAGGGTCCTTAATTGTAGTATGCCCACAAAAGACATGAGCTAAGTATTATTACAGTTTGACACTCTGACTTTGAACCAGGAAGGGATCTGCTAACTAAAAATCAGATGCACAAACACACTTTGGTGAAGGTTCACATTCTTAACATGCAATAATCTTGTGTGGTCATAAAGTAGTGCTAAAATAACACATCTACAGTAAACGCGGTCTAAGATTTTTGCACAGTACAAGTCTATATGTGGTCACAGATGCATATAAAATGCAACGTTTGGAAACGCTATTTGTGTGTGTACACTTATGGGGGCCCGCCCATAGAGAGGGAGAATGTTGAGGTTGACTGTTAGACTCTAACACGTCCGTGACATTTTCACGCTCACACTGGAGAACAGAACATCTTTCTTTCCAACCACATAACACAAGAGCAGCACCATACTTGTCAAACCCACTGTCATCTCAAGTCAGTCTCATTCCTGACATCCAGCATTTAGACTCAGACTTTTCTTACTTAGATAAAGAACTTTGACATCATTGATCTTACATATGGGCCGCACGGTGGCTGAGTGGTTAGCACAATAGCCACACAGTCAGGAGATCTTGAAAAACCTGGGTTCAAATCTCCGTTGGGCATCTCTGTGTGGAGTTTGCATGTTCTCCCCGTGCGTGTGTGGGTTTTCTCCGGGTGCTCTGGTTTCCTCCCACATTCCAAAAACATGCATGTTAGGTTAATTGGCGACTCTAAATTGTCCAAAGTTATGAATGTGAGTGTGAATGTTTGTTTGTCTATATGTGCCCTGCGATTGACTGGCGACCAGTCCAGGGTGTACCCTGCCTCTCGCCCAAAGTCTGCTGGGATAGGCTCCAGCATCCCCGTGACCCTAATGAGGATAAGCGGCATAGAAAATGAATGAATGATCTTACATATTTGTATCTGCAAAGATTTCATACTTTCATACAAATACACTCATATTGCATACAAAGTTATTTTCTCAGGGCACACCACATAAAGGTCTGTCTTATATTAAAACCGTAAGTAGATGATCTACAGTATATGTGATTTAAAGCGGTGATGCTCAACTGGTGTGTTGTGACCAACTTTTGGGGTGCAGGTCCCAGTCCCATCAGTGGGTCGTTGGTCTTTGCTGTGCAAAAAAAAGTGCTTTTATCAGGGACATTTGAATGCAGCAGTATGCTGTCTATTATTACGTTTAGGTCCCTATATCCATTTAATTTTTTCCCCAAATTTTGTTTTGTTTTTTGGTAAATTCTGTTTCTTCTGTACATTTTTTAAATTCTGGTTTGTTATTGATTTTATCACCACGGATTGGGTGGTTTTTGTGTGTGTCAGTGAACAAAAATACTGATAAATGAATGCAAAAGTCCTTAAAATACATCACTGGACAATTTGTTTTTTCAGAAACAGATTAACTTCACTACCTTTTGTAACTTTTCATTTCTACAAAATCCTTAGCAAACCATCATATTCATGTAGCTTTTCTAATGTAACCTTTTTTTTGTATTACCACAATTAGACAGGGTGTGCACTGCTCTTAATTTGAAGGCCAAAGGGTGTGATGTGTGTTGAAAATTGTTGAAAACTGTCAACTGTGCTAAGTGTGATAGCTGGCTTAGTGGCTCATCACCGTGGCTGTCGTCCTTAGAAGACCAACAAAGTTTGTTATTATACTGTGGTCGGCTCGAGTTGCACAGGAAATGGTCAGAGGCATCTTCTGCTTGCTTTAAGAGAGGGATCTTTATTACCCAACAAATACTCAACACAGCATAAACAGACCGGGGGGGTCAGGAACACAAACAAGCGGATCACAAATCAAACAAAGCCAACACATGTCAACACCAATCAAACACACAACGTGACTGCACCACATGGTGTATGTGGTTATCAAAAAACGCGTACATGCCAACAGACATGAACAACTATACCAGCATCTAGGGGTGGGAGTAAGTCACTCATGTGCAAGTCACAAGCAAGCACCAAGTCTTTACCTTCAAGTTACAAGTCAATCTTTATGAGAACCAAGCAAGTCAAGTCGAGTCACTGCTTTTCGTCTGCAAGTTGTGTCAAGTCTTACACGTTTTAATTAGGCCACTTTTAGAGATTTAAAGTTTAAAAACAAGAGTTATAGACTTTTAGACTTTTTGTATTACATATTTGACAACAAACAACTTGTAGGGCCGAACACAGCTGAGTTTAAAAAAACAAACAAAAACAAAACAATAATAATTGAAATAATAAATAATACAATTACAGTATTTATCCTGATAATTTAAGATGTCGAGTTGTAAAGTCATAAATTTACGAGATTTAAATTGGTAATTTTACGTGTCTGTGTCATACGTGTCCAAAGGAAAATACACCATAGTTCTTCAGGGGAGAACTTCCCTCTGGCTTCAGACAAGCTTTTATTTCTAATGAGACAGCAAAACAAAGCAGTTGGTCACAACCAGGTTAGCTTGGGTTAGCATCATCTCACCACTACTCTCTAATACCCCGCCCCTCCACATACGGCTCTCCGTTTCATAGCGGTCTCAGGCAATACCTATGATATATTCCGGTAAAGTTACGTTTTTATTCTCGTAATATGACAATCTTTTCTCGTACAAATGCAATTTTATTATCGTCAATTTACGACTTCATTCTCGAAATCTTGACGATTTTAATGCGTCATTTAACAGTGAGCGCATGTGAGCACGTGCGTAAAATAAAGCAGCCGAAAGCCGACTTGTTAAAATACAGTCATACAGGTATATTTTGGATGTTTGCAAAATGCAACACAGCATTAAACCAAAAACAAGTTATTTCAAGTCAATCAGCTCAAGTCCGAGTTAAGTCTAAAGTCAAGAACATCAAGTCAAAGTCAAGTAAGTGAAAATTGCGACTCGAGTCTGACTCGAGTCAACCCATGTGACTCGAGTCTCCCATCCCTGCCAGCATCTACAGCCAGCAAGGAATGCTGGGTATCATTTTTCTTCTGCATTTGTAATTAATATAAGACATTTGAGAAAGGTGAGTTGAAAAGTTTCCACAATTTGTGGAACAACCAAACCAGTTGAAGACCACTGATTTTAACAGGTAGAACACGCTTGTCCCCAACGCCTTATATGTCCTAAAATCAACCCAAAACAGCTTTGTGCTTGACTTAAACTCATTGACACACATGACACTGATTCTGTGCATATAGACATTTGGTCTGCAGCGATCGTTACAAAGATATGTGTTTATTTGAACAAAAAAAATGTAAATACTCTTTATTCATAAAATCCACACAAAAAGTTACGGTGGAGGAGAAAAGGTTTCCTTCTTACCTGCCCCCCACATAGATTAGCTGTCTGCTGAGCTTCCCGAGTCAAATCGCCAGCACTGCACAGGCGCACTGAGAATTCCTCAGATTCGTCCTTCCATGAAAGCAGTCAAGGCTTTCCAGGTGGAATAAAAAGGCTGCTGAGATGAATGGTTTTAATTATTTTGAAAATATTTGCAAGTCAGAGCAAGGAAAAGAACTCCTCACATCCATACCACCTTCAGTTGCGAATGTAAAGGACATTACCACATTAGTGAAGCGTCGACCTCAGTCACATTTCCACCATCACCCCCCTCTGGTCCACTGCACCTATTCCCTCACTCACTCACTCACTCACTGGTTTTCTTGCAACTTTACGTGAAAAGATCTACAGAAGACCTTTGAGTGAGTGTTAAAAGACGAAAGGAACGGGGTAAGGCTGCAGCAGAGTAGCTAAGAAAAGAGTGTGTCAAATGGTGATGAAGTCACGAGGACTAGAGGTGAGGTTCAGCACACATTGCTGAAAGACGATTGTGTCAAAAGAGTTAAGACAACTTCACCCAAAAGATATGCAATACAAAGTATAAGGAGGTAAACAGCAAATTATATTGAGAGAAATCTTGCCAGTTCACCAACAGGAACTGAAGAAAATATGACATTTCTGGTCAGTGATTCGATCTGAGAGAGTACCTGCTGGCTCATCATCTCTACTTATCTAGTCTTGGTGTTTGGTGGGGGTTAGGCTATGTTCTTCTATGCCCAACTCATTCAGCTATGCATTTGTGCACTGGAGAACCATCATGCTGGAATACAGACATTCTCAAAGGAACACAATTAAACAACCAATTAAGTAGTGTTTTTATATCAAATTGTTTATCTGCAAATGCAAATTGCAAGGCATTGCAAGGAATACTCAGTGACAACATGGTGATGCAACAAATCCTCACAAGTCATTCTCTTGCTCGCTGTTCAACAATCGTGAAGTGATTTACACTCACACAAGCAGCCCACCCTCTGCACAGCACCAGTTTAAAGTTAAAAGCACATTTCAGCACCCAGCCTGTGTGGTGTTGTTAGAGAAACGCACTACAAACCACCATGATCCTTGTGCCTCACTGTCAATTGCCAACGGGGTAGACATACTGTAGTCCTTTACAACCCATCCATGATTCCATATCGCTTGTCCTGTCTAGGGTGGCGGTTATGCTGGAGGATATCCCCGGTGTTTTCGGGCGAGAGTTGAGGCCATTTGCGGGGTTTATATAGACAGACAACCACACATTCACACCTATGGACAATTTTGAGTCTCCACTTAACCTAAAATGCATATTTTTGGAGAGAGGGAGGGAGCCGGAAAACCCCCAGAGAACCCACCCACGGACGGGGAGAATATATGCAAACTCCAGAATGATATGTTGGGTGTGTGTGCCCGTGTGGGTGTGTGGGGGTGTGTGTATGCGTGTGTGTGTATAAATATAAATATATATAAAAAAATATATACATATATGTATGTAAATATATATATATATATATATATATATATATATATATATATATATATATATATATATATATATATATATATATATCCTTTTTGTAAGAGAATCAGGTATACATTAATTATGGATATAAATAAACAGGCAAACTAATGGCAAATGCATTCATGTTTTATTTGAATAAAGTGAAACCAACACTTCAGGTTGAATTAGGAATAAATGAAGTCTAATTTGAAGCCTTTCAAAATAATGGATGGGAGCGTCAGGACAAGATAAAAGGTACATAGCGAGCATTAAGTTTGTGCATGTTTGTGTTCTGGTTGAATGGGGGGCTTGTTGTTTGGGAGCCACTGTTGTTCTGGCATATGTTCCATTTTTTCTTGCAATAATAAGCGTGATGATCAAACACCTCCTCGTAGCTTTAATAGCGTCTGTGCAAACGTTACAGTATGTAGGATATTCATTAACTTTAATATCTATCTGCACATGAAATGTCATTCTAATCTGGTGGTGCAAAATAACTTCTTTAATACTTTGGTTAGAGAAGTGAATGAGGCATTAAATTAAAGTTAGTCATGTTTTATTAGATAGAATTAATCATTCAACCTGCTCATTTATTCTTTGTTAATTCAACCTGAAGTGTTGGTTGCACTTTATTCAAATAAAAAGTGACTGAAATGAATTGTTGTTTTCCTTTTTTTATATCCAAAATTAATGTATACCTGATTCTCTTACAAAAAGCAAAGGGAATTTAGGAAACTTCACCAGCAGCGTCCAGTATTTCACTGTCAGACTGCTTGAATTTTTGGCAAAAAAGTTACTGAATCGTTTCGGATCGTATTGTTCTAAATGAACCAATATCGTCCTTGAATCGAATCGTTGTTGCTGTATGAAGCCGTTTGCCAAAAATTGAGTCGCTTGAGGTATGCTTAAGCTTCATTTTGGAACAAGGTGCTATGGACTGATGACACTAAAATAGAGTTTTTGGGACGTAACAAGACAGGGGGGGGAGTTAATGGCGGATGAAGAACACAGCATTCCAAGACAAAAACAAAGCTATCCACAGTAAAATTTGGTGGTGGCTCCATCATGTTGTGGGGCTGTGTGGCCTGTACAGGTACAACAATCTTATTCAAATTGAGGGTTGCGTGGATTTCAATCAATATCAGCAGGTTCTTGCAAATAATGTCCAAGAATCAGTGACAAAGTTGAAGTTGTGGCGTGGCTGGATATTTCAACAAGAGTGATTTAAAACGGACTAAAAACCATCAAACCTGACTTTTACTGTCATTTTACTAAGTTAATATCATTTGTATTTATATGATTGAATCAACCTATAATTTATTCTCCTAGCTAGCTGCCGTTTAAACACCAAAGTTTGGTATGTCTTTGGAATCATTTCAAGATGGGTGCAAAGCAGCCAGACCAGCTGAGGTGAGTATGGTAACTTTTCTGTTTTGTAACTTGATTACTTTGAAATGTTGCGCCTGGAGTGTTGACAGCACTGTGCTCGGTCTGAAATGTTGCACAATTAATATTGTTATGACATTTTTAGGATGGGATTGGTTACTTTTCCAAGCTAAAATAGCATTTTCACTGTACTAATATGACAACTTGTTCTATTTACTTATCTGTGTTTAGAAGAGAAGAGTCATTATTTAAGGGGCTTTGAACTCATTCTTTATTCATTATTAATTGGGATGACGGTTAAGACTTGTCGTTGGATGGGTAGATAGATGGATTGGTCTATTACAAAGAGGTTTACATTCCTAAAATATACATTAATGCTGTTTGTCATAGGATCTTGCAAGATTAACACAAGAAAAAAACTCTCCATTGCGCATAACGACACAGTAAAATTCAGATTGTAATATTCTGCTATTATATAGATAAATAGAATTTCAGACATGTGTGGCATCTCATCTCTTAACTTCATTTACATTTTCAGTTAATTTGGCGCCATTAATACATACAAATATACATAATCCTGCCTTGTTGTTTATCTTTCTTACAAAAAATGCAGTAACAATTGGCATATTTTAGACATTATGTTAAATGATGATTAATTAATTAGAAACCTGTGATTGCATTTTTTAAATCATAATTTGACAGCCCTCATACTGTATATACGCACAATTTTCATATGTATATATGTTTTTATGTATGTATGATAAAGTCAAAAAGTGGATATGTGACTTCTTGGGATTCATTATGACCACACACACTTCAAATCAGTGTTAAGTGAAATCACCTGTGAATGCTGGTAAAGTCACCTGAGGGGCGTTCATTAGCAAATTTCTACTTAGGCACCAAATGGTAGGATAAATCGATATTGGTTACTTTATGGCCAGCATAGACGTCTTAACAGGAAGGTTTAATGCCCACGGCAAGATGTACAGTTATGATTTACGTGAGAAAACCTTTGCAGACTGGCCCTTTCGAGAGGACTGCAACTGCACACCTGAAAAGGTGAGAGGTCTGCTCTCATTGGCGTGTCACTACAATCTATTACAGACCTTGATGTGTGGCAATGTGTAGTGAAATGATTTAGGCCACCAAACTATTTATTGTGTTGGCCAAGACGTTGCGAGGGTTTACTTTTTTTCCCTTTGCTATACACGCCCGGGCCAGTACGTGATTTACGATCCAGCAGGTGCCAGATTTGATTTCACAGTAAAGGGGGTCCAGTGTAGAGTTTGTCTGCCTTCCCTCACCTTCTTGTGATTGATGGCCTGGGGACACTTCCCTGGATGTGCCATGTGGCATTATATGCCATGTTACTTTTAACCCCAAAGAGCCAAAAAGAGACTGCCATGCATGTTTCATCCTCACTGATGCTAATCCTGCTGAGGCTATGAACCACCTGCATTTACCATGTATTTGCAAACATTTTTTAGGTAATAAAGTACTTCCATGAATTACTTTAGATGCATATAGTCTCTGCAAAATGGCTAAAATGTAAGGTGCATTATAATTATGCCTGCATTTTCACGTTGAATTTGTTTTCTTCATCACTAGTATTGTGGTCTTTGCATTAATTTTAGTACTACATGGATATACGACTTGTAAAAGAAAACTCCACAGTGTTGTTGGGGTTGAAATGTTATTGGGGATGTTCAGTGGAACCTAAAACGAGCTGTAATGCCTGCTCAAACATACTGGACCATATGCTGTAATGTTTAAATAACCTGCATCACACAAGCTTGACATACGGGGACATCTAGTGGTGTAGTTTCTTTCACTCAACATTAACTTAAATTAAATGATTGAACATAATTGGTGTGTTTAATATTTTAGGTAATTCCGGGTCAAGAATGTATATTTGCATGGTCACATTTTGACATACAGTGTATTTTTCCAGTGATGATGGAATCTGGAATTTGAATGGCTTGAATTTGAGCTTTTTTCACGATGGACATGGTTTTAGTCTGCATATTATAGTAACTTGATATTAAATTAAAGGAGAAAGCTTAACAGTCATGACAAGGCAGGATCCACAATACACAAATTCATACAAGCAATGATGAAGCCTCATTTTCTGGGAATCCCCACTTAGTGACAGGTTTTTGCTGCTGCTCGGTGTGGGGATTGGAACGCCAACATGCATGAATTCTTCAAGATAATATACTCAATGCACAAAATAACCAGCAAACTCACCGTATTTGTCCATGTAATGCAGACAGAGCAATGAACACCCTCAGGCTGTCTCCTTTCAGGTACACTTGTTGCTGTGAATTGGTTTTCATTTTTATTTGCGTACCCCGCTTTGGGAACATGGACCATACTGTATGTTGACTTTGGCTGTTTGTTTAAATATGACTGCTTGAAGCTGTTTGATGCCTGCAGATGGCCAAAGCTGGCTTTGTGCACTGTCCGAGTGTGAATGAGCCTGATGTAGTCTGCTGTTTCTTCTGTCTGATTGAGCTGGAGGGCTGGGAGCCTGATGATGACCCTTGGTGTGTAAACCCTCAATGTAATTTTCCAATATGGCTTTTGATAGATTTTTTTTTTCTTCAGTAAATTCAATTAAAGTCGTGAAAAAATGACCAATTCTTTTTAAGTTGTAAAGTCTTCCCTGACATTGTGTCTCCAGGTATGAACACCTGAAACGCTCACCTACTTGTGGCTTCCTCACCATGAAGAAAGATTTCATCTACTTGACTGTGCCGGAATTTTACCTCATGGAGAAGGAGAGGTTAAAGATTTATGTTGTGAGTGTTCCTTCATTGGTGTAAGATTGAGTACATTTGCACTTGTTCATCTGTTTCCTTTTTTTTCTAGCGGAAAGTTTGTCATAAAAAGATGGCATATCTTCGAGATGAGCTAGATGAGGTCCTTAGGTCCTTGAAGTCATGTCAATCGTTAATTTAAGATTGCATTTTATTCATGTTGACAATATAAATAAAACTTTTTTTACACGTTTCTTGTTGCAGTACTGATGCTGACCACAAGGTCGCGCCTTTGTGCTTGGTTTAATTGGCATGGCCCAAACTCTTGGAGCTCTCAAACTACAAGGTCTTTACAAAGCAGTCTTAAATGAGAGCACATTCTGCATTACAATGTGGTTTATGTTGCCTCTCCAACACATACATGCCATATTCCTGAAAGTGCCGCCATCTCTAGCGTCCCTTTTCAAACCTTGACCCTGGACAGATGGCCTCAAGTCCCTCCCCTTCAGTACCAACTGTTGCCTCAGTAACATCTGTTACACATAGAGGGATAGTGTGTGGTGAGAGAGCCCGTCACAACACTCCTAACCCTGGGAGGAGCACTGAGAACAAGCCAAAGACTGAAAATGAGGGGCAATGTGCTCATGTTTGCACAACGTGCACACTTGTCATTGCAATGAACCACCACTCAATTATGTTGTTTGAAGCTAGGTTGTGTTCTTCTAATAAAGCCAGTGGGATTCATTTTGCTGAGTGAAACTCACCATGGGAGGCTTGTGGAGTATATGAGGTGGCTCAACCAACCCAGGAGTCGTGCTCAATATGCAGCTTCTGCAACTGCAACTTTGTCAAGTCCGGTTTTCAGCTTTGTGCTCAGTGTGATTTCACATAAAAGGGGGTGTGTGGTGCATATTCTATTTACACGCCAAAATAAAGCAATGTATTTTACACACAAGCAAGTGATTAAGTTCAAGGAGGTTATCTTGCTAAAAAGCAGGGCGAGCAAGGACAGCTTTTCATTTTTGAATGTCTATATTCATATTTTACAAATGTAATTATTCCAAATAAATCAAACAATATATTATATTATCTGTGACAAATAAGTACGAGTTCGTAATCTTTGTTGAAATCTTATTTTTAGGAGCACAAGGCATTGTTTTGACTGTTTTATTCTCATTTTTTGTGTTTTGCTGTGGCTTTTAATTGTAGTTTTTATTGGATGCTAGCCAGGCTTTGAGCAGTCGAACTGTAACATATGCTATATAAACAATTTTACAATGACCTTAACTGAGTTGCATAGTGTGCTTGAAACATGCTGTACCTAGTGATGACCACCAGGTGGGAGTGTTGGCGTGTTTTGTGTCCACTTCGTGACAACTTTTTTCTTTTTGTTTTTGTTTAGTGTTTTGTTTTAGTTGATTGATGCCTCAGACTGATTATTTATCCTGCAAATATTGTAATACACTGCTCAAACACATCAGATCTAAACCGGGGGGAAAATAATCTTGAATATCTTTTTTGATAAGTATGTGATGTAAAGGTAACAAAATGATGCCACATAATTTGATAGAAATGAAAATGATCACCCTATAGAGGGGGGAAATTACAGACACCCCAAAAATGAAAGTGAAAAAATTATGCAGCAAACTGGTCCATTTTGCCAAAATGACATTGTAGCAACTTAAAATGATTCTCAGTAGTTAGTGTGGCCCCCACGTGCTTGTACGCATGCCTGACAACGTCGGGGCATGCTCCTAATAAGACGACGGATGGTGTCCTGGGGGATCTCCTGGACAGTCTGAGCAACCTGGTGCCGCCAGATGGACCTAAACATAATGTCCTAGAGGTGTTCTATTGGGTTTAGATCAGGTGAACATGGGGGCCAGTCAATGGTATCAATTCCTTCATCCTCCAGGAACTGCCTGCATACTCTAGCCACCTGAGATCGGGCATTGTCGTGGACCAGGAGGATCCTGAGGTTCCAGGGATATCTAGCCAGGGATATCTAGCCTCCCCAGACCATCACTGACCCACCACCAAACCGGTCATGCTGAATGATGTTGCAGGCATTATAACGTTCTCCACGGCATCTCCAGACCCTTTTACATCTTTCACATGTGCTCAGGTTGAACTTGCGCTCATCTGTGAAGAGCACAGGGGGCCAGTGGTGTAGTTGCCAATTCTGGTGGTCTATGGCGAATACCAATTGAGTTCTATTGAGATCTTCTATCTGGAATTCACAGGCTTGGCTCATGAAGAGGGTGTTTAAAGCAATTGCTATTGTGACACAATCAAGCTCTAATAACTGCCATGCTGTGCCATAGCTTGCGCTTATCTACCGTGTACCACAGATGTTGAGTGATAGGCTTATCTATGCCTCGGAATGGTGTCAAACTGTTTGTTTGGATAATCGCTGAGGGGGGGTTGTCATTTCCCAGAAGATGCAAAACTATGAAAATGTGATTAAATTGATGAAGCCAAATGATACATTATATTCTACATCAAATAGCCTATATACAGTAGGCTATGGTTTATGCATGCTGGTGTTTTTACGCATATCCAGGATACCTAAATCGAAATAACATTTAGGGACATGCAAGCGTGATCGTGCATTATGCATGTTGGTTTTAGGTCTAACGAATGCGTTTTTACCATAGGCACATTCATTTATTTCATTTATGTCTAAGCATTGCGGGGAATTGTTATGCTAAACATAAAACTTGATTGTACAGTGCAGGCATTAACTTCACCATTGTTTTTTTAAATTCAAGATTTGTTTCCTTGCTTTGTGGTCCTCCTCTTAGTGTGCAACTCTACATGGTACCATGTTTTTTTTCCCTATACACCCTGTACAATTCATGTCACTGGTCATTAATACGATTAATATTGCTCATTGTTCCCACAGTGCTCTAAGCTTTGAGGTCATGCTGATCTCATTGATATGCATTGGCAAAAGGATTGCACCGATGGCCTCTAGTGTCGTTCCTCCTAATTAATCAGCTTCAACTAAACAAACTGTAAACAGTGATTGTAGCAGATGGAGAAACGGACAGATGTTGTTGGCACAAAGTTTACAACCTGAGCCTTCCATCAGGCCCATCTGTTGCTGCTGAACCTGGTACCTCCCTCTATGCCCCCCTCTACCGCCTGTGTCTCTCTGCTTCTCTCATCAGCATCTATCACAGGAGCCTCCTTCTGCTGTGTGGCCCCGTTTAACCTTTTGCCTGACCCCGTCTAACCTAAAGTAGACAATTAGACGCTTATTATCACACCAGGACACAGCCTCAAGTGGCCTTACAATTGTTTGGGCCGTGTATTTCCTGATAAGCATACTTTGTTGCAAATTAATGAAAAACCAAAGCGATTAATAGTAGAATTTGTTCAGAATACTTGATACTTTTGGGTATCACTTTTCAGCATGCAAAACCTTATAATACATTTTATTTGTTAGGCGCCTTTCAAGGCACTCAAGGTCGCCTTATATAGTGACAAATACAAATAAAGCCTTAAACTTGTTTAGAGGTCATTAATGACAATATAGCCTCGTTTTAAATATCTAATAGCCATTCCAAACAGTTCTTATTTACAGACCAGAATGAACTTGGCCTATTGTGAATGATGGACCTAATGAACCTCATTGGACTACTAGCTAAAAGTCATACTGTATATACCTTAGCTCGCTATTTCACAAGTTTGAGTCTATGCCATACTTTTTGGTTTCTGATCCTGTGGTCATTGCACTACGATTTAGTTCTGGAAAAGTGTTTAGTATGAATCAAGTCCATGCATTTTGTAGCTACCTTGTCAAGTTAAGCTAAATGGGTGCTCATGGGGCAAGCAGAGAAGATGTGAGGTTCTTACAGCAGTTAAACTATATAATATTTTTTAAAACCCTCAAAAATTCCCCATAAGTTATTCCTATATCCCTTGCAGTTGCTCGGCCTCACAGACACCATGGCCCTCCTATCTTGGCTGTTTTTGTACCCTCTTCCAAAAGAGACGTCCATCTGTCCCCTCACTTGGCCTATTGTGAACTGCCAAAGCCCAGCAACTTCCACAATGCGGTGGGCGGGCTGAGGGGGGCCAGGGTAAACACGACAGCATCCAGATCCCATTAGAAGCTATTTAACTTCCACGCGCTAATGCTGTGAGAGAACCCTGGGTGGAGAAGGCCAACCCCGTGTCCTCTTGCACACGAGGTCACCTCAAGCAGCCACCCGAAGGTAATGAATCTGTGAGCTGCTTGCTTGTATTTATGTGGTACAAGTTCCTAAAAATTGTGAAAGAATACTGTTAAACTGTTCTTTCTGCTCAAGATGTGTAGCTGTGATTTTAGGTTGTCACTACTCATTGTACCAGACCTGCCGTCTTACGTTCACTCCGTCTCTGCCTGAATCTCCATCCACCTTCTCTATCTTTTCTCCACCAGCTGCTCCTCTGAGTATGAGGTTTCTCCATTTCAGGGTGCTCCACCTCTAAACCTGGACCCTCACAATCCTGTGTGTGTGTGGGGGGGGGGGTGTTTATGCACACTGTGGCCCAAGAAGAGGGAGGGGATCACTGTGTTTGGTCCGGCTTAAAGGCAAAGGGATTACTGGCACACAGACACTGATTAAAGCTTTCCACCCTCCTATGGCCCCATTAATATAATCTTAATCACAATGCTTTATCCCTCAATCTCACTCCTATGGATCAGGACCTTTTTAGTGGCAGCCACTGTTGTTTGGGTTGTACTGCACATACAAAACTAAAATAAACCAGAGAGTATGGCCTTGTGCTGCACATCAGAAATTTTTGAGCTTTATGATACTGGTGATAATTATAATGTATAGAAATGAATCTGAAAGCATCATTGACCATCTCTCAACAGATATCTGACATGACCTCTGTCTCCCAGGGGGCTGAGCCAAAGGTCACACTCGGCCGTTACCACAGAAGAGGCCGCATTGAAGAGAGTTGTCCCTTGCCATTAGAAAACCCTTCCTCCTTTATGGTAGACAAGTTCCCCTCAATGTATTTGGTCAGTGTTGTCCCAAGAAAAATTAGAATTATATATTTACAGAAATTTGAGGTGTGTGCTCATGTTTGTAATGTACAGTGTGTGTCCAATGCAAAAAAAATGTGTGTGCAGGAGACATTTTGCTGTACTTGGGATTTCAGTTTTGGTTAAAAATGGTCGATGTGAGATTCTCCAATTTCCATCTGCTTGAGGATGCTACAGATGCGCATTTGGGTTCCAGTCTGGAATATCCTTGGCCACTCCATCACCTTCAACTTCTTCAGCACTTTTTGGAGGTGTGTTGGGCCCAGTTTTCCAAGAGAGGAGCTCATGTTCTGCATTAGGAATTCATGGGTGTACTCACTTTTTAGATCTTTGTATACAGTATACTGGTTGTAAGGGGTGCAATGGTACAGGTAACACATGGTACAGTTTCGGCCAGGTTTCAATGCATTTTTTGCACATAAAGAGAACAACTTTTTTCTACCAAAATGTGTTTAATTATTGTTAAATGACTTAAAATGTCATGTGAAAATTCTATTTAATTCTACTGGCAGGTAATGTTTTAATAAATAAAATCCTCAAATAAAAAAAATAAGAAAATGCTTTTATGTGTACATCAAAGATGCTAAAAGCAATCCAGTGTAGGTCAGTACCGTACTACAGTATAAGCTGTGTAAGGTTCGGGATAGGTGACAAGGTAAACTAGACAGAAACTTTTTTAATCTCCAAGAGAAATTTTCATTTCTAGCAGATCTGCAAAAATGTCATAATAAACTTAAACTTAATCCCAACATAAAGCAAACAAGACAAGAGAGGAGAGCTAAGAAACAAGAAAATTGGATACGAATAAATAAATGTGGAACCCAACACCTGGAATTTGTGGTGCAATAATACATGACAACTTAAGTGTCCTGCATGTGTTTTTATCACTCCCCCTATGTTGTGGCGAAAGCCTCACAGCACTACAGCGTGGGGGAGGAATAATCTTCTCTGTCTGTCAGTGGAGCAGCAGAGTGATAGTAATCTGCTACTGAAACTGCTCCTCTGTCAGGAGATGATACTGCATTGGATGATGCTGGTGTCCATGATGGAAAGGAGCATCCTGTGTCCTTTGCGCTGCCACAGATGCCAGGCTGTCCAGCTCAGTGCCAATGACAGAGCCTGCCTTCCCAGCTGCAAATCACACTGTGTTAGCACGGGTCCCGAGGTCGGCTAACGCCGACCCGGCGGCGGTTAGCCTCAGCAGCGCTACGGTTCACTTTGGCCTTGTTAACATCCGCTCTCTCTTGAGCAAGGGCATCTTGTCCAGGATATCATAGTGGACCGTAGATTCGACATCCTGACTGAGACCTGGCAGCAGCCAAATGACTTCGCTCCTCTCAATGATCTACTCCTCCGGGGTTTGTTTACCTGGCGGATTCCCGCGTTTCTGGCACAGGGGTCGGCCTCGCGATGATCTACCGCGAGAGCTGGAGAGTATCACCCGTCAACGTGCCTACTTGTCAATCATTGGACTTCTTGGCAAACTGTCCTGTCTGGACAGTTTTGGACTTCAGCAATCTGTTAACTTTCCCACCCGCAATAAAGGAAACATCCTGGACTTAATCTGCTGCTCTGGAGTGACACCAAGGGACTGTAAAGCTGACCACCTCCCGTACACTGACTATCTGCTTCTTTCATTCAATGTCAATCTTTCTTTTAACAAATCAAACTCACCACGTACCATACATTTCCGTAAAATCAACAATATTAACCTGGACAATTTAACATTTCTCATCAGTAATCTCCCCAGTGCGGACAGCTTATCTACAACAGATGAGTTACTCACACACTACAACACCCATCTTCATAACGTTCTCAACACTCTAGCTCCACTCAAAACCCGATCTGTCTCTTTCACACACACTGCCCCCTGGAACACCCCCACTCTCAGACAGTTCAAAGCAAAAGGCCGGAAACTTTAAAGACTCTACAAAAAACTGGGCTCACTATACACCAAGACATGTACGCAAAGCATATTTTACATTACAAGGACTCCATCTCCAGTGCCAAATCCACTTACTACTCTGGTCTAATCAGTACAAATGAAGGTAACTCCAAGATACTCTTTTCACTTATCTCCAATATCTCTAAATACCCTTCTTCACTTCCAACACATCTTTATTCCTCTGATTTCTGCAATACCCTGGCTTCATTTTTCACTTCAAAAATCCACCATATCCATCAGCAACTCACTCCCTCCACTGCTCCAAATGCACCTGTTCCATGTCCTCCATCCCCTTCCCACCTGTTTTCCTCTTTTACCTTTCCTTCTGTCAACCAAATCTCCACTCTTATACAGAAATCTAAAACATCCTCCTGCCAACTTGACCCACTCCCCACTGCTCTCATTAAAGCTTCCCTTCCTGCATTATCCCCCCTCATCACCAACATAATTCATGCCTCCCTCACCTCTGGTTCTGTACCCTCCCTTCTTAAGACTGCTGCTGTCACTCCTTTACTCAAAAAACCTGGTTCTGACCCTGCTGATCTCAATAATTTCCGTCCCATCTCAAACCTTCCTTTCATTTCCAAACTTCTTGAAAAAACTGTTGCTGCACAACTTCATACCCACCTTTCGTCAAATAACCTGTATGAACAATTCCAATCTGGCTTCCGTCCCCTCCATAGCACAGAAACGGCCCTTCTCAAAATCACTAATGACCTTCTCCTTTCTGCTGATTCTGGTTTATTATCCATTCTCCTTCTACTTGACCTCAGTGCAGCCTTTGACACCATCTCACACCCCATCCTCCTGGACAGACTCTCCTCCATCGGCATCACTAACACGCCCCTCACCTGGTTCCGCTCCTACCTCTCAGACCGCACCCAGTTCATTCAACTCAAGTCTTTCACCTCACACCCCTTCCCCGTCACATTTGGTGTTCCCCAGGGTTCTGTCCTTGGCCCCCTACTGTTCATAATCTACCTGCTTCCCCTTGGTCATATTTTCAGGAAGCACTCTATTCACTTCCACTGCTACGCGGATGACACGCAGCTCTATATCTCCAGCAAACCCAACTCCTCTCTCCCACCCACCTCCCTGACCAATTGCCTCACTGAAATACAATCCTGGTTCACCTCAAACTTTCTCAAACTAAATAGCAATAAAACAGAACTTCTACTTGTTGGCACTAAATCCACCCTTCATAAAATCAACAATTTATCTCTTTCACTTGACAGCTCCGCCATCTTCCCTTCCCCTCAGGTAAAGAGTCTGGGTGTCATCCTTGACAGCACGCTCTCCTTTACGTCCCACATCAACAGCATCACTCGCTCCGCCTACTTTCACCTTCGTAACAACCACCGTCTCCGTCCCTCTCTCACTCCTCATTCCACCGCCGTTCTTGTTCATAGCCTCGTCACCTCCCGCCTCGATTACTGCAACTCTTTTTTGTTTGGTCTCCCCCAAAAATACTCCATAAACTTCAACAGGTACAAAACTCCGCCGCTCGCATCATCACAAACACACCGTCCATAAACCACATCTCACCAGTTTTACGACAGCTCCACTGGCTCCCCATCACACAACGCATACACTACAAAATCCTTCTGCTCACATTCAAAGCCATACGCCACCTCGCCCCCCCATACCTGAACGACCTCCTTCATATTGCCACACCCGCTCGGTCACTCCGCTCCTTCTCTCTCCAGCTCACTGTCCCCCCGGCCTGCCTCGTCACCATGGGGAGTAGAGCTTTCAGTCGCTCTGCTCCCCAGCTCTGGAACACCCTCCCCTCTGACCTCCGCAACTCTGACTCTCTCCCACACTTCAAAACCAAACTCAAAACTCATCTGTTTAGAAAAGCTTAGGCACTGTGACCATAACTGTCTTTTTATCATGTATTTGTTTTTAATTGTATTTTATGGTTTTAACTGTTTTATTGTATTTGTCACTATGTAAGGCGACCTTGAGTGCCTTGAAAGGCGCCTAAAAATAAAATGTATGATTATTATTATTTTTAAACTCCACTTTCTCCCGGTATGCAAACTGCAGAAGGTCAATTACCGGGGGGTTTGTGGTCTCAGGCGATACAGCAGTAGCACTTCCCATGGTCTTCATCACATGCAACATCAGGGCTACTGGCCTGAAGTTATTCAGCTCACCAGGATGTGGTTTCTTTGGGACTGGAATAATGCAGGACGTCTTCCACAGCTGTGTAACCCTCCCCAACCCCAGGCTCAGGTTGAAGATGCACTGGAGAGGGTGTCCCAGCTCCCACTCTCCCGTGGTAATAGAAAGTGCCGAAGACTTGAATCTCCACTTCCCTGCTAGCCACTTTGCTTTGATCGTAACCCCGGTTCTTCAGCCTCGATAAGACTTCTTTACCTCAATGGGCAAACTGGGAACCACATTGACGCAGGACCTTGCTTTCATGGCAAGTAAAAATTTGCTTTAATAAACAAGTCTTGAAGTGGACGAGTCCATATACATAAAGTAGAAAAAATTAAGAGGAGAAAAGTAAGAGAAGACTCAGAACTGATTGAAAGGCAGCCACTCACAGCAGCACCATTTTGGGGGAAAAAAAATAAAAATTTTGTGCAATAATGAATGAAATATCTCGTAAGAAACACAGAACAAGTTGGGGGTCAAAACTGGCACACCTGGTTTGCACTGTTTCTTTTTAGAAAAGTGCAACTTTAATAGTTTGGGATATTACATCGCCGGACAGGCACACGTGTGCACACACACACACACACACACACAGTTAAAAATGTATGAACATCCAGGTCCATCAAGTGCTTGTTGCATAACACTAATATAAGGGATTAAGTCAAGCGATCTTGGTTATCCTGGCTCAACTTATCCGTGATCCGGTTGCACAAAAGTGGGCTATAGGAAAGTGGGATATGTTCTGACATAAGTTACCATGTATACTGTGGAGTGAGCCTTGTCCAAACCAGTACAGGGTCCAGGATCTATTCAATCACACCCCTTTTCTCCATCAGTAGCAACATAAATGGAAACAAATAATGATTCCACATTATCACATTCAACTACACCCACTGACAGTATTTAAACTTTTGTCATCATTCTCTCCAATCATTGTACATTAGTTGTTTACATGATGTTGCAATCATTAGATTCTTTATTGAATCATTTGTACTTAGTACAGTATATATACTAGTGTATATATATTGATCTACAAAAAGAAAAGATACACATTACATATAAACACAAACTGATCACAAAAAGTAAAGAGTTATGTCACTCGCTCATCAGTTTCACCTACAAGTTAAATGGATTCATAATTAAAGTGTGACTACGTTTTTGGAGATGTTAAATGTGTTGGTTTATAGGGATGTGTACAACATTACCCAGAAGCCTTAGCGCTCGAGGGAAAACCAGAAGTATATACCCTGTTAAAGCAGCGAGCGAGTAATGGTGATGAGCTAATAAAGCAAAGTTTCATGGATATTACTGCACATCGCCGTTCTTGATTTGTTAAACAAGCAACAAACTTAACATTAATGAACTATTTGGATTTTAAATATGATGGTTTCAGCGCAGCATTGATTGTGTATTTGTGCACTACTTACAAAGCAATGAAGATTATCCCCGCAATACTTTGGCGTGCTTTTTCTCGTTGTTTTATGACTGTGGCGGTGTAGCTTTTTTTTTTTTTTCTTTTGCATCCTCGTAAGCCCAGCTATGAGGATCTCCACTTCCTTCGAGGGTGGGGGTACGCCGATCTCGTTGTCGTAGTGAATCGGTGACTGTGCTTGAGAGTGTCGTCTGTTTAAGAAAGCCAGGTACTGTATGTGCACTGATCCAGGATCGGTTTCACCTGAGTTGATTAATCCGTGTCTGCTCGTCCTGGCTTGGGCTTTGTGCAACCAATCAATCTTAGACCAACTTGTTTTGGGTTGGTTGAACTCAGCTGAGCAATTTGTCCTGGATTTCTCTGTCCTACTTTTATGCAACAGGCCCGGGTGGATTTAGCCGTCCAGATTTGACCATGTACTGTTGCATCCCTGTTGTACAGTATACAGTATAGTAAATGTTCCGCGGATGCACCGTCGAATACGTTGTGATCATCTACCGCCATTCACGTTGATAGCCTCAAACTAATAGGATGTCAAACCAGATGTCAACTTCTCATTGCTAAAATTGTGTCTTCCTCGTCTCCTACCTACTGATGACATACACATTGACCAAGTATTCTCATCCACATGCAAGACCTCTCTTGTAAACTTGTATCCAAAGTCACTTAATTTTTCATTATTCCATCGACTTTGTCATGCATTAGATTCAGGGGAATAATTCACACGCCCTACCCCCACATTTTTTTTGCAAAACAGCACAAAGAGGGTGTGCGCTAGCCAACGCTGTCAGTACTTTTCTCACAGGCCAAATGTGTGTAAAGCTATGTGTCACTGCTATTTGCCAAGGCTGACACGCGGTAGAAGAGAGGACAGACTTTTGAATAAAGAGCGTGGACCTCCATCACCTTTCTTGCCCTCAGCCTCTCTTTCGCCTTCCTTCAGCACACTGATCCCCTTTTCTCTCCGACATCGTGCTCGCATGCTCTCACTCTCTTCTTTCTCCCTTCCCAAATTGGCCCAGCTGTCCGTTGGCACCCCCCCCCCCCTTCAGTTCCCCCAGCTGTCTGCCCTCCCCAAATGAGAGAACCCCATAACAATACAGGTCACAGGTCAAGAGAAAGAACAGGCTGCGTTCACAAAAGACCAGTGGCGCCCTGTAAAACAACCATTCCCTTTTTCTGCAGCCTTTCTCTCACTGAACTGGAAAAGACGAACCTTTGGAGAGGTATCTGAAGAGGGGGAACATTCTTCTGGACAGCAGCCTCCGAGGCACCTTTCCGTTGAACAATTGCCTAAAGGACCACAATGATAAACACAAGCGCTTGTTCTCACCACTCTGCTGCTGCACCCTGCCACCCTGTTCTTTGTTCATCTCAAGAGCCATCATGTTCCTCAACATGTTCATTAAAGTCGAAATTAAAGCTTTTGACATTAGTGTAGTGATATAAACATGTTAGGAAGCCACCTAGTTTATATCCAACTAATCTGGAAACAACTGCATCATATTAAAGCCACTAAAAAATTAAATCATGATATATTGTCGAATATACTTTTTTGTACATTTTACTATTTGTAATTCTCTGAATGAATTGTCTTGTGTTTTTGCATGAGATAAATGGGAAAATGAGACATATGGGAGAGAAAATTAGAGAGTGAGAAAAGCCTGTGCCACATTCACCTGTTCCCCCAGTGCTGTTTTCCCATGGCCCACACCAGGCTCCTGCTTGACCTAGTACAGCCCGCAACAAGAATGAATGTGTCACACGTTCACACAAGGCAACAGACTTCTTATTTTACGAAAAAGGAGTACATTTAATATGAAGAGAAACACATTTAAAACATGTGACCAATATGCATCAGGGATTATTTTTTTATACATCATATAGAAATAATTATTGTTTTGTTTTGTTGCAAAATTGTAGAATATTGGTAAACTAATTAATATGTTTGTGAATTTACAAATACATCATGTCAAAGCCTATAGTGCTCAGGGGTCACAGTGGGAATAAATGGACAAGTATTAGTTGTCTAAATGAAATTCTATATTGAGGGGGGCATGTATTCAGTCACAATACTTAATAAATACATAAACTGATTATTTTTTTGTATAAACAATGCATTATTAATATGCTGTATCTCTACATATTGTTTGATGTATTGGTAAATATATTAGAAGAAAACTGGACATGGCCAAAGGGGAAAAAATATTAGGAAATATAATTATAATATATGAATATTTATTCAATTAAGTGCGAAACAACAGAAATATGTACAATATCACCAAAAAAACAGTCAGACCAAAAGAAGTACCTGAAAGACGTCAAATAAATAAATTAAATACAGTACAGTTGCCTGTGACTGACTGATAACAAACCAAGAAGACAGTGAAACAAAAAAGATGTCAGCAAAATAAATATTAAATACAAATATAAATAAATGTTATGCTTTTCTTACAAAAAGAGGCTCAGTGGCTGTGCTGTGTAGGCCTCAGTGCAGAATTTTGTGGATGACATGTCGATCACCTTATGTTTTTAATTTTGTTGAAACGCTGCAATTGGAAAATCCTTGTGATGTTTGTGACAGTTGCAATGGTAATCCACATATCAACTTCAAATCATAGGTGACAGGTATCAGGTAGATTAATGTGAGGTGATTAGTCTCTGAGAAGTGACTGTTTTCTCAGATTATCAACATAATGCAAGTCTCTGTACAGTCAGGAAATGCAAAGGATGTTTTCACATTGTACTCATCTGAGAAGCCAGCAGATGAGAGGAAGTGAAGGAGTCAAAAGCCATGTCTAAGGGCAGCTCATAACGAGAAGCCTGAAAGAGTGGGTGGCCCTGGTGCCCCCCGGGTAGGCCACTGGTCGTAGAAGCGGTGTAGTGGTGGGACGAGAGGTAATGAGCGGGATGACTGGAGTGGGCTGTGTAGTTTCTCTCTGACTCATGGGGCGAAGGCTCCTGCTTTAGGGCAAAGTTGCCACTGATGCTGAGCGGGGGTGTGAGGGGCCCATCGTATGGCGGAGTGCCGCTGCTGCACTCGTTAGGGGAGGGGTTGTCGAATGTCTGCCCCTTGAATCCCTTCATGTGGATGAGGTGGGATGCCTCAAGGGAGCCATAAGGGGGGCTGGGGAGCCCCGGGGACGGGTAGCTGAGGGGATGGCCTGCCTGACCGGACACACCAACCAACCCATTGCCTCCACACTTCTCTTCTAGCTTGTTGATGAGTAGCGGAGTGGGTCCCAGTTGCAAGCAGCCTGCCACTAGGTTACTGGTGGGCTGAGAGAGGCCTTTACACAGCATCTCCATAAAGCCATGGCTCTCTGGAGACTGGCCACTTTCCAGCACCTCAGAGAGCGCCCAAATGTAGTTGCGGGCCAGCCGTAAGGTTTCAATCTTTGATAGCTTCTGTGTTTTGGAATAGCAGGGCATCACTCTGCGCAAATTGTCCAGGGCATCATTCAGTCCATGCATGCGTGAACGTTCTCTGGCGTTGGCCTTCATGCGGCGAGCGCGAAACCTCTCCTGCCGAGCTTTTGTCATCTTCTTTTTTTTAGGGCCTCTCCTTTTTGGAGCATTTTCTCCATTAGGACCATTCTCCTCATCTTCCTCTTCTTCCTCCTCGATGTCCTCACTGCCCAGCTCTGTGCAGGAATGGTGGCGGCCACCTGCGATCAGGCTGTGGGGCCCCCTCGTGTCAGGGCTTTCCTCTCCATCCTGAGAGCTGCCATCCTCATCCAGCCAGGCCAGGGAGCTCACCAACTCGCTCACATCTCCGCTCTTTCCAAAGGGTTTGGTCATCATTTTGATCTGAAGAAGGACAGCACAAAGTCAATCAGTTTCTCATCCACAATTTGATATCTGAATGTTTTTTGTAACTGGATGCGCTCCGATTTCAGCACTAATGTGAATAGCTCACTAATCTCTGTAATGAGTCCTATGTATTGTATTTTATTTTCTTGTATTATATTCTTATTTCAAACGTCTTCCATGGTAATTTACTTAAAATAATGTTAAAAGAAGTGTTTTACATTCATTGAAGGATGAATGGTCACCTGCTCTTGTGCTGTGTGGACGTCGCAGGGACAGTAGCAATCTGGGACATGACAGGATTTACTCCGCAAATAAAGCCCAAAGATTAAATAGACAACATACAAATCAACAAACACGTAGACAAGCCACGCACACTTTGCATAATGTCACAAAAGAAGGATTTTGTTTTTCAAAAATTGGGGACTAACGCTTATAAAGCCACTTCAAAGAATGATGTAAATCTCACTTTTTTTTTTTTTAAGTGTTTAACTGCATCCTTTTGTTTTGTTTAGAGGTGTCCCAGATAATAAATGCATGCTAATACCTAAAAGTGGGATGGATTATTGTAATGTATGATTTCATACTTTTTGGCATGAAGTTATTAGAATACAAATGATTACAAAAGATGATAATATGCAAGTAAATTTTGTATGGCATTGATGCACCATGGTTTGGATACCAATGTCTTTCATGTGTGCTTAACACGTATGTGCTGAAATGTTTTGTGTAATAATGCAAATAATTATAATATTACAGCCTAGTGGCATTTATTACTAAACCTGGAAGTACAGAAAAATAAAAGAAACCCACCTGTTTGGATTCACAATATGACCAACGGAGTTTTCAAAAACAACTGCTACCAGTTTATAAGTCCAACGTTTGTGCGTTCCCTTCTTTAAGCATGTGCCACTGTCCCAAACTCGGATGGCCGTGCGAATAGAACCTTCATCCCAAAATGACTGCAGCGGGCTGCGATTTTTTTGCCTTAAACCAAGCAATCCTCGCAAGCCCCGCCCCACCCTCAATTCGGCCCATTGCAACACGCGTGGCAGTCTCGTGGCCAGAACTTTTACAACATTGGCGAGGAGAAGAGCGAGAGCACGCCAGAGTGCATGCGTAATCACTGTTTTGGGGGTGCACAAAGAGAGAGTGGGGAGAGGGGAAGAGAAATAGAAATAGAGTGGAACAATCAGAGGTTCCCTTTGTAAAAACATACGCATAAGCATACAGTTAATACATTAAGCATACATTTCTGTCCAGTGCATCACTTGCAAGTACATTATTATGCATTATATTTTCTACAGATGCCGAGTATGCTTTATTACTTTTGTAGTTCAAAACATGCTCCTGCATTGAGATAATTGCTGTTGCAAAGTGACACTAACTAAAAGTGACATTACACATTGTGCACCACCATCGTCCCAAAAGATGCATTGCATATTCTTCCTCGCTGTATACTGTGTAATGTAATGCATGTAACAAACACTTACAATAATTCATATAGCATATATATGAATAGATCAATTTCTTGAAAATCTTTGCAACATTTTGGTCCACCCTTAATCTCAACCCATGATATGCACAGGTACAAATAGGTTGTAATGTCCCGGGCCTGCATTAATCATTTTTCATCGATTGTCTATCTCATCATTAGTCGGTTGGATTAGGAATTTTCCACTTAATTAGGTCCACAGTGTATGGCTGCTTGTGGCTGACTGAGGAGACGCGCTTCCATGTGCGCGCATTTAAATGGTTTTGACAGCTTGGTGCGTTGAGAGCAGGTGTGTGCGTAATTCGCGTCGTTGTTTGATTATTTTCTTGAGTTTCAGTGTCATGTGCCGCTCCTTATTAGGAATTGGATTTAGCGCGATTTTGAACCCACAGGCATAAACCCTTTTTTGGGCAAATACATGTGAAGAATGAATACATGTGAAATAACGGGCCATTTTAATTACAATGCATTCAATTAATCAAGCCAATTATTGGAGGTTGTGTATTTATTTGCCTGCAAAATCCAATTTTTATGAAGTGTTTTATTCCCTAAATGCAAAAACTTGCTCTTTGCGCCCCAATAAAATGAGTGGAAGTCTGTGACCTGCCAGTAAAGCCCATGCTGTTTTCCCACTCTCAATATTGAAGAGTTTTCACAGTTTGTGGTGGCATAATAAAAGCCCGGCCGCCTCGTGCGTGGCGACCCTCGTCCCAGAGGGGGTCCGCATTGTCCTCTCAGGGGTCTCGCGCCTTGCACGTGCCCCCACATTGATCCCATTGTGCGCGCTACTGCGCACAGCTGTGCAAGAAACGATGGAGGCCCAACTTTCCCAAGTGCACTCGGAGCTCTGCTGTATGCACGCAAGAAGTTTGCACCCCATGCACGCACAGTCAACTCTGCTTGTGTTTGGGCCAACTTTAGGGGGATCACTCCTTCGCAACCTCGTGCAGGGAGCGGGCACTCGACCAACGATTTCTTGAGAGGACCCTGACAGATGGCTGCATTTTGGAGGCTGGGTTGGGCTGGACCAGGCTGGGGGTGGGGGCATCTGTTGCTTGAATGCTCACGCGTCCCTCGCTTGTCCATGGACGATGTCTCGTGCTGAAACAGCATTTATCCATCAACTAACGGTCCTAATCACTCTGGTCAGTGCACTAGACATAAAGGCATGTGGACAAAGAAGAGGACCCCCTTTGTGTGTGTGTGTGCGCGCAGGGGGAGTGGCATTTTTTATGAACAAATACAGGGCATTATACTTTGACTGTCTACATGCCAGGACTGTGCTGTCCTTTACTGTATGATAGGCTGAGCTGTATGCCCGTGTTACAGGCCTGGTAGAGAAATACAATTTATCCTTTTGCGGTTTGAATGCCAGCTGATTCTTGTCTTCGTTCTGCATGAACCAAAAAGTAACCCGTTGTTGTTGAACGTTAAATGGTGAACCTAAAGAAAAGAATGCATAATATAATCTTTTTTCTTTTTGGTCACAGTCACTATGGGATTCATCATATGAACCAGTAACTCCTAACTTTAAATTTACAGACAACCATAATGATGCATCTCAATAACAGAAATACCATAAACAATGAGAATATCTTGGAAAATGTCAATAGTTTATTTCAAAAAGTGAAACAGCCTGTAGATGCAATAAACACAGGGCAACAGATTTCAAAAAAACAATGTATGAATTTTTCAATAGTTTTATTGATACATGTTTCCAGCTTATAAAACCCCCAATTATCACAATAAATCAGGAAAATTGCCAAACAGTTAAATATTGTAAACTACTGGTTTGCTTCCTGAGACTGGTTTCCTAGTGTGAATTGAACTCTTGAAATGAAATAACTTTTCCACAATATGCTGGGGGAAAAAAGGAAAATGGTGTAGCTCTTTTTCCCCCCGAACTGCTGTGCATATAAGGGTGAACATCTGTCAAAGCATGCATCTTTTCTGTGTCACTTTATTATTATTTTTATGACGTCAGACGGTGGCACTGTTATTAATCCCTAACCCCATAAATTGACTTGACCTGAAACTTCTCCATGTGCTAGCATAACTAGCACTGTGTGAGTTTAGCCGAGGCATCTCAAAATTCCATGCGCAGCGTCGAGGAACAGACAAGGGCATGTCATTTAAATTTGAGCAAGATTAGTTGGCCGCCATTAAGCAAATGTTTTTGCAGGTGTGCGGGCAGCATGTGCAGTTCATTTTAAGACTTCACAAGCAAATTATCCTTTTTATTATTCTGAAATAATAAACTTCTTGAGCACCAATGCTAACTGCATACAGCTATTCATAAAACCCCAAATGAGAAAGCACTTTGGCAATGAAGGCCCCTAAAGAAGTCAAACAGACCCACTAAGAAAATGACTCCATAAACAACAAAAATACTATGACTATACAATAATTTTGCAATTGAACTATGTACTGACTAACTGAATTACTGTTCTGTACAATACATATTAGCAACAATGTCATTTGATAGGGCACTGTCCCCCTTGCAAAAATAAACAGCGATAACACAGAGTGTTATCTACCATATACTGTAGATTATTGCATGCATATAGAGACCAATGTGATGTGCCCAAGCACTCCCCAGGTACATGCACCCCTACTACCCCACATACAGTGCCCTCTTGTCCCATGAGTGAGCATGGCCTCTATCACACCTGCAGCCTGCACAGGGAATAGGACCCCCGTATAGTCTCCCACAATCCCCACATAACACTCCCAAATGACAGGGGAATTGCATACTGCTCCCATTTAAGTAGTAACACAGATAGCCAACCTTCTGGAAGAGGTCATGTTGGGTGCACGCATATGATTTGACAGCATAAAGCGATGATATTACTTGATTGTAACCTGCAGCAAAGCATGCAAGTGTAATTTCCAAGAGGGATGTTTGGTGAAGTTAAGCACCATTTTCTAGAAATAGTTATTGTTCATATTTTGACCAACTTTCATTTAGAAACTACATTTAAGTCTGTTTAGAGTATATACTTGAATATTCTCAGTGATTTATGACTGTTTTATTTTGAAGGATTGTCATTAAACATTTACACCTCTACATATCGTGTGTATGAGTTGAACAGTAAGAGTTGTGTTCTAAGTTAAAATCTTCTGACATAAAAAAAAAGTGTTGTGATGGGATAGCAATGTAGTCGTTTTAACATGTGAGTTGTAAGCAAAAAATATAGGTGAATAAAACCTTTCTCATGCCATCACAACATCAAGATGGCTGTAATTCAGTTGTTGGTTTATTTGCATGTGAACATAGGGCGCTCACAGTCCTTTAGGCGGACTTTCCTCATCACATGCACATTGCAACAACACTTTCTAGTTTTCCTATTCTAAGCACTTATTTCAACTCTTGCTCTAACCAGCATGCTGAACGCCACTGCCCTCTCTAGCAGCCCACACACTAAATTGCAGCCTGGAACAACACAATATACCCATTGCTACAGTATTTTGCTTTTTACAGTTTCATCTTTTATTGGATGGACTTTTATTTTCGTTAGGGACCTGATTTACAGAGGTTTTTACAAAAAACAAACAAAATTATTGGTCATGCTGTGTAATAAAAAAGTAAATTCAGCAATACTTTGGTTGCATTATTTTTTAATGCAGAGCTACTTTCATAACAATATTCAATTCCACAAATTATTTTTGTAACAAAAGTTTCTTGGATGGACAGGACTATAAAAAAAATCAAATTGAATTGGAAGCCACAAATGTGGATCGAGACAAAACAGCCACACATCACTCGCTGACACTGTAAACATGCAGGTAGGTTAGATTGCCAGATGTGCTTGAAGCACTTCATGTGCTTTTCCAATAATGCCTCGCACCATGCCACTTCCATTTCACTCTACTATCATTCATAGTAGCGATGCCATAATTCACAGCCTGATTGGCTTCTGGCTGCCCTGTTCTGACGATACAGATTTTCTCCAAACAAAAAATCTTGCTACAATTCAAACTTTTGCAGTATTTATTTATTAAACTACACTCTCAAACCATTTTGCATTGGTCCGTTTGTGTTTGTGTTTTGTTCTGCTTTTGCTGTTCTCCTGCCGCCTGTTTGGTGTCTGTTGCAGTGCACTGCTGGTCCTGCACGGGCAGAGCCACTTGTGCACACCTGAGAAAAGTTAGTCACACAAAAGTGTGTCTTTCATTCATCTTCTGTTTTGTTTCTGGAGCATATCGTGGAGAAGGGTAAACAAAGAGCCCATCCCACCAAGATCCTGTGGGTGGTTGTGTGACCTTCTCCTACATCAAGGAAGCACTTTCAGAGGTTCCTGGGATGTCGGTCAGGACAGGTCAGGTGCTTTGATGCGTCTGCCAATGACACCCTTCTTCCTGGTTTTCCTCCCAGGACTTACCATTGGCTGGTACCTGCAAGTTGGCTTCATGGTTTGTGGCACTGTAAGTCATCAACACCATCATCAACTCCTCCTTGATGAAGCTCAAGCTGCCACCGTCACTCAAGGTGCACCTAATTTTCTACGTGTCCCATCTTAAGCCTGTGGCCACAAGTCTGCTGTGCTCGCCAGCTGAGCCTCCTCATCCACCGCACATGATCGATGACCATCCAGCTTACACGATGAAGCCCATTATCGACTCCAAAAGGAGGGTAAGGGTGGTACAGTACCTTGTTGACTGGGAGGGGTATGGACAGGAGGACAGTTACCGGGTGTCCTGTTTTGTATCCTCAACCCGTCCCTCATCCGGCCAGGTATGCCGCCATGGGGCATCTTATAGGAGGGGGCGGGTGGATGTACTGTCATGTCTTGCTTGGCTGCTTGTTGCCGTACACTGCTGGTTTTGCCGGGGCGGAGCCGCTTGTGCACACCTGAGAACAGAACACATTGTTTTCACATAGTCTCTCCTTAGACTTGGGGTTTAAAAAAATGCTTACAGCAAACAAGCATCCTGTTGAGTCTTCGTAGCGAAGCTGAGAGCCAGTAGTATCCACTATATCTGTGTGTCATGGCTTGGTTGCTAGCATGTGGAATATCAAAGTTGCCACATTGGATTATTGCCACAACCTTCTACGACACACGAGCAAGGCATGATTTACAAACGCAGCTGCAAGTAGGCAGTATACCACTCGGCAGTGGCTTGAGGTGTTGTGAGTGACCGTGAGACTAGTGAGGCGGCATTGTTACACCGCCAGATAAATATAGTTCTTGTTGTTAGCTGCTACAATAACAATATTGCTGGAGCTTGTTGAATATACTGGTAAGTTTTGAGGTTTTTTAGAGCTTTATTGTCGAAATAGGTGGGTCTCATGATGTCCATTGTTAGCTTGCTCCTGCTAACTGTTTTTTTCTGTTTAGAACGCACAGAAAAGGGAGAACAATATGTGTTCATGTTTAACATAAGGATTGTAAATGATGGGCAAAATTCCAAAAATGTGCAGTTTTCCTCTTATGCCTGTTGTTGAGTTGTTTCTTCTGGGCATGCAAGTGCTTTGTTGGATTACCTGGTCACATACCCCATAGCTGTTCTCTACTTTCTTCTCTGGCAAGTTCTTTTTTTCTTTTTTGGTGTCCTTTGTGTCTCAGTTTGCCAAATGCCATTCTTTTGTGCTAGCATCCTGCTATTTTTGACTCTCAAACCTTTTTTGCTTTGCCCTTAGTTTCGCTAATATCTTTTTACTAACAATTTGCTTTGCTTTGTTTTTGAGTCTTTTTCCTCGCAAATTTTGAACCTAATTTTGTTAGTTCTTTTCCTAGCCTGAGCATTACGCTATATGTTGTACTTTGATTTTTCTTTTTGAGACGTGAATAGACTTGCATCTTGGGTGCCTACCTGCACCAAACATAACAGCTTTTGTTAAATGCTGAAGTCAGGAAAAATACCAAACAATGCGGTTCTCGGCCTGCCGCTTCTTCCATGTAAGCTACCAATGCTCGTACTGTTTCTTAAACCATCTCATATTGATTGATCATAATTTGATTGTTCATATTGACCGAGGTGTGGAATCGAGTCACATTTTTGATGACTTTAGACCAACTTTACAATACCATTAAAGACTTGTAAGTTGATTTGGACTGAGACATCAGTCTAGACTTGAGTCAGACTTGAAAATACTACAGTATACATTTTCACTGAGTGTGTTGAGTAAAATGCGTCCCCTATTCAAAATATTCAACTAATATGACCGTTACTTCCTTTCCACCAAGACAAGAAATTGTTTCCACAGAATGTACATCATTGAACGCATCTATTAACATCCAATCAGGTTTACGAACATACAGTGAGGGTGTCGATTACATTTCTGTGTGCCCCACATTGCTGCAGAGTGGCGGTGATCAACACCAGGATGTGTCAACGCGCTACCAAGAATAATTTTATTTGCATTCCAGTAACATTAGTGACGACACCTATAGACCAGTGTAGAATACTACATTTCATCGTCATTAAATGAAACTTTATATCCCTTGTTATATTTGTATTTCAGTTAATTTTGTCTTTTTTTGCTGGAAAATACTTAATTTAGGCATTAAATAAGTAACCTTTTCTCAAAGATGCATACATTTGGACTAATAGGCCATATTCCACCACAAAACAGCATTATTTATTAATATATTTTAATATATTCAAACTGTAAGAGTGAAAATTTAAAATGGCAAGGACTTTATCCGTTCTTATCCTTATCCGTATTTTATGTTCTATAGTTGGGGGTGTCTGGCATGTCTCTTTACAGTGCCACATGTAGGTGTGTGAGCCTTATGTATGGCGTTGTTTTCACCCAGTGGCTGTGACTATGGGGCGAATATAACTAATATAACAACATAAGTCGGACATAACAACAATGTCCTTAACTTTTTTTGGCAATTGGCCAAAAATTCTTATGTCATTCTTCCAAAATAACAACTTGCTTGTCAAAGTCGTCCCACCCGCTTGAGGTCCAATTGGGTCTTGTCCAAAACCGCAATCATCAGCAGGAGCGTTGTAGCAGCATTTGAGAGCAAAGCTGCAGCAGCAAAGTCCTCAGAGTAAACCAAAAGTAGTATGTTTACTCTGAAACATGCAAAAAGTCCTCTCAGTACGATTAAAACCAGAAATGTAATGGGCTCTGCTTCTTCCTGCTCCTTTTTGGACATGTGGAAATGTGAATTGTGATGTGAAGCACTCCAAGTAAACCCTATGTAAGTTTGAAATAAATTAAATCAATCAATCAATCAAATCAATGTATTGTTTGCATTGTAGACATAAAATCCTACTTATCCAATGTGGGAATGACAGGGCCTAATTGTTGTGAAATTTGACGGCGACAATACAAAAACTAGAGTTAGAGCTTGAGTTTTCAAATGTCCTCTCTCTGGCTGGAAGTTGTCAAAAGTTCAGTTTTGAAGAACAAAAACTTACTTTTGTGATTGGACGAAAGGCCAAAATGCATAGGAAAAAAATTTGCGTTCATGTGGACATTGCCATTGCCATTGTGTTGTGTGGGCATACAGATGTTTTTATTTCTACTGTAAACAGACGTTAAAAATGCTGTAGTTGTTTGAAAATGTACCAGATTGGTCAATTAAAATTCAAGAAAAAACATTCTTTGTGGTTTTCACAAATTCAATGCAACCTCTTTTCGGCTCTATTCTAATATGTTTTTAAAGATAGCCAAAATAAGACGAGCTTTGTGCTATTGCAAAAAGGGAATACCCTCCTTTCTTACAAGAAAAAAAACACTGCCACAAGTGAGTTGTCTCTCACTCCTGTCCCCAGGGAATTGGATTGGAATGGGAGGGATCCGTGCTCTGTGCTGACAGATGGGTCCTTGTTCCTGTCTTTTTCTTCATCTCCCTCTTTTGCTAAAACACAGTCACACTCACACACACACCAAGACTGCACCAATACAATGGGAATTAAAGCTCACCACACATGCACCCTGCACCGCTCCTGAAAGCTGAACCTCTTGTAGGGATCATAAAAGATGGAGTGAGGGTGGATTTGTGAGAGGGGTGGGCAGCGCAAAGGGGGATCAGTGGCGGGGGGCTGCATGGCACAGAGTGTGGAAGCTTGAGTGATGAAATTGTATTGTTACGCAGCCACTTTAAAAGGTTTGCTAATGTTTACATGTATAACATTTCAGGGACGTTTCAAAAAAAGTTCAAGTATATTTCCACAATACTGAAAAAAATATCATCTTTTAATTCTGCACTTGACTGTAATTTTTGCATTTGTAGGAGTGAGTGTGTGTGTTCGTATGTGTGTGTTGTATTTGTTGATCAACCAGTCTAAATATGGAAGAGTGAGGGTAGTAACACACACCAAAAAAACGTGTGTGTGCCGAACTTCAGAATACATGGAACCTGCAGCAAACAGCATGCACGTTTTAAGATGCACCAAAACACAGTCTATATATTGTTTCAAAGATTAGCAGATGCCAATGATATGAAAAAACATTTAAAATGTTGCCGGCATGTACGCAACCCTAACATTTAATAATGTTAGGGTTTCGTAAAATCTTGCAACATATGATTTAGGCATTATTAGCAGATTGTTTGCAGCTTATTCCTTCTTGCTTTGGGCTAATGGATTTGGAAAACATTCCGGTCAGAAAGATAGCTCCAGAATGGGAATCTGGCTTGAGGGCAATTCTCACTAAGTGGGGAGAGAGCCATTAAACAAAGGTGCCTGTGGTTTCATACTCAGGATACTTTACAACCTCCGTCCCAGGACATCAACAGTGTTTTTGGGTGTGCTGTGAGGGGGCAGAAGAGGGGGATGGGGAGCCATCTGCCATCCTGCGGGTCCTGAGGGAGACGGGCATATCCCTGGGGTGTTTTGGAGAGAGAGAGGGACTGAAAGGATTACACCCAACTACTAATCAACGGTGGTAATCTGCAGGCCCCCATTACAAAATCCTCTCCGATCCAAACAACAGTTTGGGACAAAACATAATAGCTGGTGAATGTGTGACATATAAGCAATGTCGGACAATCGGACAAATTGGCGACCAAATATAGAGGTGCTTTAAAGATGACAGACACCACTGAGGAGGTGTGATTGGCAAAGAGCCACAGTGTCTGTGATCAGGTGTGACTGTCCCACAAGTGGCCTTGTCTGATTCCCAGTGTGACCATTATGCAAATACTGCAACAAGACAAGCCCACAACATAAATTAGACCAACGGACAAAAGCACTTTAGTGATACAATCAGATTGTGATAGGTTTCTTGCAGTGTATTTTACAGCATGTAAATATCTAAATGCAGGAATTGTGTACATTTCTTATGAAGCAATCCAAAAATGGGCTTGAAGTTGTTGTTGTTTTTATTCCTGACTGGCAATGTCCTATTCACTGACTTGCTCACAGCAGGGGGCTCAAAGGTGCATATGCTTTGCTTTTGTGCTGGCACCTCCTTCCTTCTTTCTTTCTTTCCAGAGACAAAATAGCAGGATATCGCTTTGCAACTGGATTAACAGTCCCTTGGCATGGTCGTTTTGATGTCTGGGGCATGGATGGGATCTGAGCTTGCCAGTGGTGGCTTTAGGCCACGCTACTTATTGATGATGCCAGTCCTCCAGGGCATAGTGAACTGGAGCACCCTGGCCTTCTACTATAGCCTACCTCCTGCAGTATGCCCATTGGCTAGCCAGCCTTTAAGATCCCTATCCCGTAGCCTCATTGTTTAGCGGGCCCCGCACTGCCAATATTAAGCCCGGCTAATGTGATATAGAGGCAGCTGGAGCAGTCCCGATTATTACCATGACACAGCCAACTGAGGGGTGTAATATCATTAAAAATAAATCAGGTGGTTTGGAGATTTGCTCAACCGGGTGGGGGGGCTTTGAAGGGCATTAGGTGGGAGAACTGCCATAATTTCATTAGCCAGTGGGAATATCTCAAATAATCTGTTGAAACATTTCCTTCAAGTTGCAGTAATTTAATTTCTGTTTGCACTGAATGAAAACATGAATAAAGATGATTTGGGGATGGTGCACTTGCCAATTAATTGTTGAACAGTTATGAAAATGAACATCTGATATGTCACCAATCGTGTAGGCATGCATCTGACTATACTGTATGTCAACAGGATTAGATGCAATTGCCTAATTGAAACAGAACTGACCTATTTCAGAGCCAGTGTTCTGTATAGGGTTGCTGATGTTATTAGCTTCCTGTGTCAGACTGGCTGTTGGAGATGATGGGGGAAAAAGTGAGACGCTGTTAATCTTCTTAAACTCTTTGATACTGAGCCGCCTGCTCTGCATTCATCCCAATCAGATGGCCAACGGCTGACAAACCCCCCCCACCATTTTTGATGCAACCACGCAATGCTTATTTGACACGATAACAAAGAGTTGGATCAAAGTTTCATCGTATATTGTGTATTGTTATTTTAGAACCGGCGCATGAAATACGTATTTCAGTTGCTCTGTTGCCTTATATGACTAGTTGGCTGTTTGTGGAGCATGGAGGTGACGTGTGTGACAGATAAAGCGCATTGTTTATTAGACATATTCCACCTACGAGCAAGCCGTTGTAGACTCACAGCGTGTCACTACTGTTTGAGCTTCAGCGCGCTTAAAGGAGGCGATTTCACGGCGCATAGAGTGCGCGATGGATTGTGCTGCCGTTTGGATAGCGATGATTATCAGCAGAGTGACGTGGACACAGCGTGGCGCTCCGTGGTTTCCCGCGATAGATGCGTTAAGTTGAACAGCAGCTCGTGCACCTTGACTGCTGTGGACAATACTGGCATCTAGTGGTCAGTCTTTAGCACGCCTCACCGCGAGTAGCAGGGCCAACGAAAGTGGCTGGAAATGAACTTAAGTGGCATGTAATAACAGAGTCGGGGCATCCATCCATCCATTTTCTATATCGCTTATCCTCATTAGGGTCACGGGGATGCTGGAGCCTATCCCAGCAGACTTTGGGCGAGAGGCGGGGTACACCCTGGACTGGTCGCCAGTCAATCGCAGGGCACATATAGACAAACAAACATTCACACTCACATTCATACCTATGGACAATTTAGAGTCGCCAATTAACCTAACATGCATGTTTTTGGAATGTGGGAGGAAACCGGAGTACCCGGAGAAAACCCACACACGCACGGGGAGAACATGTAAACTCCACACAGAGATGCCCAACGGAGATTTGAACCCAGAGATTTGAACCCAGGTCTTCCAGATCTCCTGACTGTGTGGCCAATGTGCTAACCACTCAGCCACCGTGCGGCCCTAGTCGGGGCATGTACTGTAAATAGCTCACAAGCTACAAAGTTCATTCGTTCATTTTCTATGCTGCGTATCCTCATTAGGGTGGCGGGCATGCTGGAGCCTATCCCAGCTGGCTTTGGGCGAGAGTACACCCTGGACTGGTCGCCAGTCAATCACAGGGCAGCTACAAAAGGTTAAAGAATAAAATCATACGTCTCTTTGTTTTTTGTAACACCAGTGGTTCCCACACTTTTCACAGTGGCGTAATCCTTCAGACGTTTGACCTGAGCACACTTAAAAAGCAGAATCGTTTTTTATCCTAATAAAGGGAAAGATTGAACAAAAATAATTGGTTTATTCATTTTATAGTAAATCCGGGTCAAAGATTACTATTTTGCATGGGTACAATTCGACAAAGTCTTACATGAGCACTGATAAGTAGCTAGGTAATCATACTACACATGTTTTATTGCAGTCTGATGTTGCAATCCTTCAGTTTGAATGGCTTGAATTTGAGCTTCACTTTTTGGTCTACTCACAATGGCTATGGTTTAAGTCTGCATAATCATTTAATACCAAATTGAAGGGGAAAGTTAGAATCATGAATAACAAGTATCGAGGGAATCTCCACTCAGAAATAACTTTTAATGTAGTGATGATGCATTTTTATTTATTTATTTACTTGTGAGACTGTGAACACAGTGCCACGCAGTTATTCTGAACACGACATGCTTACAGACGAATCCACAGGATGGCACTGAACAGCAAGATCCAGATAAGTGACAAATCAAATAGAATGTCAATCTATGCATTCAATATATTATATTGTGAAGTATACTCACATAGATTGCTTTAATTTTGCGGAGGAACATGAGGAGCTGCGTTTTTCCAGTTAATAATAGGCCATTGTATTATACAGTACTTTTGATCACCCAAACCAAGAAGTGAATTACTGTAGTAGGCATTACCAAAGTTTTAAAAGTGGCTTCTCAGATTGTTTTTGGTTAGTTTTAATGTCTTATTGTATGTATTGTGTAAATTACAAATATACACATGATATATACATGACATCAAATGTTTACTGTTTAAGTTGAATTACTACAAATATATCAAATATATTATAATAATATATTATAAATGACAAAAGTAAAGACGCCTCAATAGACATGGTCTGCATGAAAATTTCTATTTACCTTCAAACAACACAACATCAACAAAACACCACACACCAAGAGGGTCTGATCCTATTTCTTCTTTCTGTAATGATGTGAAATGAGTAAGAACACTTAAGTTTTGAATTACAAATAAACTGGTTCACTTTTGCAATCACTTTATCAAATAAAATAAATGTAATATTTCATCTCAGCCAGCACCTCTCCAAGTCTATGCTGTGTAATAATGACATCTGCACTTGTCTCCAGCCTCCACCTTGTATCTTGCCATTAAATACTTGTTTCACAAATCCCACAATGTTCTTCCATCAAATGTCCCGACACACTCAGAGGTAAGTGACTGAGTTTGAATGGGACTTAAGTGTAATGAGTAGTAATTTCATGGAGATTAAGAAACATGTACGTTTTAGATCCTGCCCTGTAAACCAAGGGAAGATCTACTCTGTTGGCTTCACACCTTGTGGTTGCCTGATTCAAGGATGCGTACACCTTCACTATGCTCTCTGTTGTGGGAGCTGACTACACACTGACAACTTGTGATTGTTGTGGAGCGGTGCGGACCAGCAGAACTACAGCACTTTCAGTAAGAATAGAACCTCAGAACAATATGTGGTTTCACTTTTAAGTCCCCAAATACAAGAAAACTCTCCAACAACGCCATAAAAAGTTAATAGATTTGTCACATCTTGACCAATGACATTCACATTTAACAGAAAAAAATAAAAATAAAAACTAATCGGCTCTCAAATGGCTCCCAACAACCAGAGCCGGTTCATTTCAAAGAGCCGGCTCTTAGAGCCGATTTGTTTGCGACGAACACATCACAACACAACAGTTTTTGTGTAAATCATGAAACTGAACCCCTTCTCTTTGCCTCCACCACTCCACCTAATAATAAGGCATGCACAGCTCAGCCTGATTCATTGTATTTCTGTCCTGCTCCTTATTCCATAGCTCTTCTTACACTTTGTCTCACTCACATCCTGTTACATGTATCCACCCCTGCGGTCCCTGAGCATCATCACACACTCTTTTCCCGCAACCCACCCCTCCACTGAACTGACACACTTTAGTTAGTAAGTAGTAGCTTCCATCAGTAGCTGCAGCGTCAACTACTGAGCTAATTTTACAGTTATAGGTAGTCCAGTGCAGGTTATGAATGGGTCCTAAAAAAGAACCATCTATGAAGAACCCAACTTCAACAGTGACCCAGCCCAGATTGGGTCCCCCTTTCCCTTGCCTGCCTACAGCTCCTGCAGCACCAAAAGCAGCTGCGGAGCAGAAACCAAGGATGCTGCAAGCATCAGATTCGCCGTTTGACCCCAGTACTTTGGAGGTAAGTGGAAAACATCACAGATATTTTGTGACAAAGCTAATGTGGACTTTTCTCAGTGAATCATTTGATAAGTGATTCTTTTTAACTGGCATATTGAGCAAAGGAAGAAATTAATAGTAGTTTGTAGTCATAAAACATATAAACCTCATAAAGTGATTCTTTTGTATTGTAGCACACCGCAGATAAAGATGACAGCACCACCTTGAGAGATTGCAAAGCTAAATAAAGAAATAGGTCACCAAGAGTGATGCTGTCATTGAGTCTCTTCAGGGAGAAAGACTGTGTGTGTGTGTGTGTGATTATGTATTAGACATACCAGACATACAAGTGTAGTGTAGGAAAAGTAATTAGCCATCCATCCGTCCATCCATTTTCCTCCGCTTATCCGGGTCCGGGTCGCGGGGGCAGCAGCTTCAGTAGGGAAGTCCAGACTTCCCGGTCCCCAGCGACCTCGTCCAGCTCCGTCGGGAGGACGCCAAGGCGTTCCCAGGCCAGCTGTGAGACATAGTCCCTCCAGCGTGTCCTAGGTCTTCCCGGGGGCCTTCTCCCAACTGGGCATGCCCGAAACACCTCACCATGGAGGCGCCCGGGAGGCATCCGGACTAGATGCCCGAGCTACCTCAACTGGCTCCTCTCGATGTGAAGGAGCAGTGGCTCTACTCTGAGCTCCTCCCGGATGGCAGAGCTCCTCACCCTATCTCTTAGGGTGAGTGCAGCCACCCTACGAAGGAAACTCATTTCCGCCGCTTGTATCCGCAATCTCATTCTTTCGGTCATGACCCATAACTCATGACCCTAGGTGAGGGTGGGAACGTAGATCGATCGGTAAACAGAGAGCTTTGCCTTCCGGCTCAGCTCTCTCTTCACCACGACGGTCCGGTACAGCGACCGCATTACTGCAGATGCTGCACCGATCCGTCTGTCGATCTCACGCTCCAACCTTCCCTCACTCGTGAACAAGAACCCGAGATACTTGAACTCCTCCACCTGAGGCAAGACCTCACTCCCAACCCGGAGGGTACAGTCCACCCGTTTCCGACTGAGAACCATGGCCTCGGATTTGGAGGTGCTGAGTCTCATCCCAGAAGCTTCACACTCAGCTGCAAACCGCTCCAGTAAACGCTGAAGGTCACAGCCTGATGAGGCCATAAGGACCACATCGTCTGCAAATAGCAGAGACGAGATCCTAAGGTCACCAAGCTGGACTCCCTCAACACCTTGACTGCGCCTAGAAATTCTGTCCATGAAGATTATGAACAGAATCGGTGACAAAGGGCAGCCTTGGCGGAGGCCAACGTTCACCGGAAACAAGCTCGACTTACTGCTGGCAATGCGAACCAGGCTCCTGCTTCGATTGTACAAGGACCGAATGGCACGTAGAAGCGGACCATCAATCCCGTACTCCCGGAGCACCCCCCACAGGACACCACGAGGGACACGGTCGAATGCCTTTTCCAGGTCTACAAAGCACATGTAGACTGGTTGGGCAAACTCCCACATACCCTCGAGTACCCTTGCAAGGGTGTAGAGCTGGTCCAGTGTTCCGCGACCGGGACGAAAACCACATTGCAGCTCCTCTAACCGAGGTTCGACTAACGGTCGTACCCTTCTCTCCAGCACCCTGGAGTAGACTTTCCCAGGAAGGCTGAGGAGTGTGATCCCCCTATAGTTGGAACACACCCTCCGGTCACCCTTTTTAAAAATGGGGACCACCACCCCGGTCTGCCAGTCCAGAGGTACTGTTCCTGACTTCCATGCAATGTTGTAGAGGCGTGTCAACCAACACAGTCCTCCAACATCCAGAGCCTTGAGAAATTCTGAGCGGAACTCGTCTACCCCCGGAGCCTTGCCACTGGGGAGTGATTTGACTACCCCAATTACCTCAGCCACGGTGATAGAACTGTCCACGTACGTATCCTCAGACTCTGCTTCCTCTATGGAAGGCATGTCAGTGGGATTGAGAAGGGCCTCGAAGTATTCCTTCCACCGACCAACTATATCCACAGTCGTGGTCAGCAAGCCCCCGTCCGCACTGTAAACAGTGTGAACTGGGGGCTGCTTCCCCTTTCTGAGGTGTCGGACGGTTTGCCAGAACCTCTTCGAGGCCGACCGAAAGTCGTGCTCCATAGCCTCACCGAACTCCTCCCACACCCGAGTTTTTGCCTCGACCACCGCCGAAGCCGCGTGCCGCTTGGCCTGCCGGTACCTGTCAGCTGCTTCGGGAGTCCCGCAAGCCATCCATGCTCGATAGGACTCCTTTTTCAGCTTGACAGCAGCCCTAACCCCCGGTGTCCACCATCGGGTTCGGGGCTTGCCACCACGACTGGCACCGACCACCTTGCGGCCGCAACCACAACTGGCTGCCTCAGCAATAGAGGCACGGAATACGGCCCATTCGGACTCAATATCCCGGTCCTCCCTCGAGATGCAGGCGAAGCTCTGCCGGAGATGAGAGTTGAAGACTCGACGAACGGGAGATTCTGCCAGACGTTCCCAGCACACCCTCACTACGCGTTTGGGTCTGCCAGGTCTGTCCGGCATCCTTCCCCGCCATCTAATCCAACTCATCACCAGGTGGTGGTCAGTTGACAGCTCAGCCCCTCTCTTCACCCGCGTGTCCAGAACATACGGACGCAGGTCTGATGATACGACCACAAAGTCGATCATAGACCTGCGACCTAGGGTGTCCTGGTGCCAAGTGCACTTATGGGCATCCTTATGTTCGAACATGGTGTTCGTTATGGACAAACTGTAATTCGCACAGAAGTCCAGCAACAACACACCGCACGGGTTCAGGTCAGGGAGGCCGTTCCTCCCAACCACGCCCCTCCAAGTCACACTGTCATTGCCCACATGGGCGTTGAAGTCTCCCAGTAGAACTATGGAGTCACCAGCTGGGGTGCTCTCCAGCACCCCTCTGATAGACTCCAAGAAGGCTGGGTACTCTGAACTGCCGTTCGGCGCATAGGCACAAACCACAGTCAGGACCCTTTCCCCAGCCCTAAGGCGTAGGGAAATAACCCTCTCGTTTACTGGGGATGACTCCAACACAGAGGCACCAAGCCGGGGGGCTAACAATAAGCCCACACCAGCTCGCCGCCTCTCCCCTGCGGCAACTCCAGAGAAGAACAAGGTCCAGCCCCTCTCAAGGAATTTGGTTCCAGAGCCCAAACTGTGGGTTGAGGTGAGTCCGACTATATCTAGTCGGAATGTCTCCGCCTCTTCCACAAGCTCGGGCTCCTTCCCCACCAGAGAAGTGACATTCCATGTCCCAAGAACCAGATTTGGCCACCGAAGACCAGGTCGCCCGGACACCCGCCCTCGACCACTGCCCAAATCACACAGCACCGGACCCTTATGCTTGCCCCTGCAGGTGGTGGGTCTGCGGGGGGGAGTTCCCGTGTGGCTTCTTCGGGCTAGGCCCGGCCAGGTCCCACGGGTGAAGACCTGACCACCAGGCGCTCGCCTGCGAGCCCCTCCCCCAGACCTGGCTCCAGGGTGAGATCCCGGTCTCCCACGTCCGGGCGAGGTGCAGTCACTCCTCTTAGTTTTTTTCATTAGGGTCTTCTGTAATTTAATTTAATTGTTGTTTTAAATAGATCACTTTGTCAAAGTGCTCCCCATCACACTCCCTCCCTCCCGCCCCCGGACACCGCAGCTCATTTTAGTTGTCATAATAAGAAAAAATATAACATAGAAAACTAGTTTGAACTTTGTGAGTAGAGTTTTTAACATTTTATATCCCCATCTAATATTCATCCCCAAGGGTGGAGTTGTAATTTTAAATTGGTCGTCATTCAAGATGAAAAGAAATTTTCAGAAACAGAACAATGTAAGTAATTAGCTAAATGTATTAATTTTACTTTATTAATGAACACTGCTTGCACTTTACTGTAAGTGACTTGAGAGATTCTACAATTCTGATGCCCATGCAGATTGCTCAGTGCACACTTCTAAATGTGTACATGCTGTAAATGATGATATAATCGTAGTATAGTTTTATTGTTACGTATTTTCTGTGCAGATAATGACATACAGTGATTGAATTATGCTCATTAGGGCGCTGTGTATTGTATAAGAATACAGTATGTGTGAATACCGTTTGCATCCGCTTATGTTTCTACACAATTTGTCAGTCGTCTTGCTACTGCTGATGCTCCTGCTTGGCAAGTGTAATATATTAAAACATTTCAACGTATCCATCCTCCTTGCATGGCCATCCACATTGAAAATTCAACTCATTTTCAAAGTCTGTATTAAATTAATGCTACAAGATTAAAATACACTATAGTTGATTGATCCAGTAGCGCCAACAGTACATGTTGATTTCAGCAATTGCTGCAGGTTTACAATTTAAAACAGACAAATCATATGACATACCTGTCACCTCAAAGAAAGAAGAAAGATATAAAACATTTTGTGGGCCACATAATACTTAAAATGTTTTGCGTATCAATATGTTGAATACAGACTGAATAAAGAACTCCAGCAGGGCCTAATATGATCCCGAAACAGTACAGGGAGATTTTGTTTGAAGGTACAGAATGCTGAGAACTATCGTACCTGGGGGTGTCATGAGATTAAATCTTGATGAGAGTTCTTGTTAGGAGAAAAGCTGTCTCACAATGGTAATGGTAATGGTTTAATTTAATTTGAACATGCATGTAAATTACATTGGAATACATCACCTAATACGACTGACAGTTCCACATGTCCAAAAGGAGTAGGAAGAAGCAAAGTTTAATAAATCCTACCCCTGTAGGGTCTCCCCTATTTCAGTACATTTGTAGACTTCCTGCAGTTAATAAGTTTGAATGCATTAGAAAGGTCATGTGACAGTGTGTTAAATAGTAGTCCCTGTCATGGTAAATAAATTATATTGCTGTCCTGATGAATGATAATCATAATAAATAATAATAATAGTGATGAGTGGCGTATAACAATTGTAACAAAACATTGTTGTAGTACAGACAATGTTCTCACTAGGATGAAAAGTTCCTAGTATAAGTATAAGGTGATTGTAACAAGCATACCATTGACAGTCAACAGACAGAAAATGTACTCTCCAAGGAATTAAGTAATATGGCCTTGGATGTACACAATATTTCACAACTCTTCTTCTTTGTATTTTGTAAACATCAACTGTTTGTAATGTTTCTTGAAGTCACTCATTGTAGAGCAAGAACAGGGAAGCCAGACACCAACCAGACAGTGAACTATGGTAGCACTAGTAAGAAGGGTAATACATTACAATGGAACTGGGAGTTTGGAACCACACATTAAGTGCTTACGCGCACCTTGAAATCCAAACCTGGAGTTCCCAGCATCAGCGAGTGAAGTGGTCGCGTTGGAATGCTGTGGCCTATCCCAGCTTAGTTTGGGCAAAAGGCGTGGATAAGCGGCATAGAAGATGGCTGGATGGATGGGCAATCATAAAAGTGAAAGACAGGAAGTATTTTTTGCGTCAAGCATTTATTCTATAATTAAACAGAAGCGGTCAACAAAGATGTTGTATTTGCCTTACACGCAAGCAGGCCTGGAGCTCCACCTTCGTACTGCCTTGCAATGCGGGTCTACAAAAATTTCCACAATGCAACCCAACCCCCAAGCAGCAACAAAACCAAGAAGGCAGAGCTTGGACACATACTCAAAAACACCTCAGCAACATCTTGCTTTGCTGGCAAAACAGGGCAGGGTGTCATAAGTGTGGTGCACGAGCCATCTGTGGAATGTGGTTCATTGGAGAAATACAATAAACAAAACCCAGCAAAACTGGAAAAATAGAGTAAAAAGGCATAATGTTACTAGAAAAAGCTAAAATGTTAATACCAATAACAAATAAATAATGTGTCTTTCAAAAATGTTTTTAAAAAACGTTTTTTTTACATTATTGACTGTTTTTATATATAATGTAATGTAATGTATAATTACTAAGGCACAGCTGGACATCCCTGACATAAATAGACAAAGATAAGTAGATAAGACAAAAACAGTGAGCTGTCATTGCTCAACTACAAGCTAGATCTGACACCCTTATTGAAAAGACAGAATCTGACAGACAGTACAAATGTTTACAACTTTACAGAGTGAAGGATGACACCATCCATCCATCCATCCATTTTCTTCCGCTTATCCGATGTCGAGTCGCGGGGGCAGCAGCCTAAGCAGGGAAGCCCAGACGTCCCTCTCCCCGGCCAATTCGTCCAGCTCTTCCCGGCGGATGCCGAGGCATTCCCAGGCCAGCTGAAAGACATAGTCTCTCCAGCGTGTCCTGGGTCTTCCCCGAGGCCTCCTACTGGTCGGATGTGCCCTGAACACCTCCCCAGGGAGGTGTCCGGGAGGCATCCTAACCAGATGCCCGAGCAACCTCATCCGGCTCCTCTCAATGCGGAGGAGCAGCGGTTCTACTCCGAGTTTCTCCCAGATGACAGTGCTTCTCACCCTATCTCTAAGGGAGAGCCCAGCCACCCTGCGGAGAAAACACATTTCGGCCGCTTGTACCCGCGATCTTGTCCTTTTGGTCACTACCCAAAGCTCATGACCATAGGTGAGAGTAAGAAAGTAGATCGACCGGTAAATTGAGAGCCTTGCCTTACGGCTTAGCTCTCTCTTCACCACGACAGACCGGAGCAGAGTCCGCATCACTGCAGACGCCGCACCAATCCGCCTGTCCATCTCGGGTTCCATCCTTCCATCACTCGTGAACAAGACCCCGAGGTACTTAAACGCCTCTACTTGAGGCAGGACCTCATCTTTGACCCGGAGATGGCACTCCATCTTTTTCCAGGCGAGAACCATGGACTCGGATTTGGAGGTGCTGATTCTTATCCCAGCCGCGAACCGATCCAGTGAGAGTTGAAGGTCACTGCTCGATGAAGCCAACAGGACCACATCATCTGCAAAAAGCAGAGACCGAATCCTGCGGCCACCAAACTGAAACCCTTCAACGCCCTGGCTGCACCTACAAATTCTGTCCATGAAAGTAGTGACCAGAATCGGTGACAAATGGCAGCCCTGGCAGAGTCCAACCTGGAAACGGGTCTGACTTATTGTCGGCAATGCGAACCAAACTCTGACGCCGGTCATACAGGGAACGAACCGCCTGGATTAGGTGGTCCGATACCCCATATTCCCGGAGCACTCCCCACAGTATTCCCCGCAGAACACGGTCGAATGCCTTCTCCAAGTCTACAAAACACATGTAGACTGGTTGGGCAAACTCCCATGCACCCTCAAGTACCCTGCCCAAAAGCAGAGATTACTGAGAGCGCAGCTCCCACTACCATATATGGCTCGATCGACATCACAGTAGTGACGTCATGACGCAAAGCTACAAGACTTTTTTTCGCCACCCCGCCCATCGCGTTAAGCCGTCGCACATTCTTTGCCCTGCCAACAGCTCGGTCTCAGCTCAGCCGTCTCAAACATGGTGAGTTGTATTTCTCCACTCGCCACAACTGGCCTTTTTTTTTGTCGATGTACACGGCATTTAGTGATTAATGTATATGTTTCGGGAAAGTGTGTTCGAATTCGAAAGGCGTTTACATACGTTTCAAAATGTCGCTGGGGCTGGCCGCTTGCTAGCGGAAGTGCAACTTGTTTGAAGCTAGCGTTAGCCTGCACGGTTACGTATGAAAGTAACGAGCCCACGTTTACATCGTTTTATTTTGGAATACAATAGTAGTCATTTGTGCAGCAAGCATTTTAAAAACTCGTATCTACGTGATGAGCATTTGATGTTTCAAAGCAGTAGTTACTCTGAGCTAGCTTTGCCACAAAACCCATGTTCATCCAGCCCAATGTGTCGTTTAACAGTCTGACTTCACGGACGATCAAATTCAGGGTGAGTTTTCACTGTTTTACGCCACCCTTCGTTTGCATGTTGTCATTCTTGCTTGGCTCGATTACACTTTGCCCCTTCTCACCCTGCCTTTTGCCCGCCTCCTGTCACAGTGGTAGCGCTTTTAATTTCCTATTTATTCCACACTGTTTCATGCCTTTCCACTTGCAACTGCTTGTTTTTTCAGATTGAGTTTAACCTGGAACAGATTCATGGTAAGTCGGTAAATGGGGGACTGCCTTAGGAAAAAACTGCTGGCTATCTTGGAGGGTTTGGATTGCATGATGAACTAAAGAAAACTGTATTGATTGGGTGTGTTCAAGTCGTTTGTGTTACCATACAACATTGCAAAACATGCTAGCACTAACTGTGTTGCAGTGACAGTGTTTTCAGTCATGCATTTGTTCTGCTTGTAATGCCAAACATAGTAGTCATGCAAAGTTCTTTTTGTTGATAAATTGTCCCTGCCCTGTGTCAGGTTACAGTAAACTTTGCCTTATTCCATTCCAAGACACTCAGTGCTTCCCCTTTTTAGGTACAGCATACAGTGATGGATATTGAATCATTGTGGACATAATAGGCCATGTTTCATTCACACTCCTCCTCTTTTCCTCCACTCCTCTATTGCCAAATATGGTGTTAGGGAAAAGTTATGTTGCCAGAAGGGAAGAGGCACATTCCTTTCAACAGGGAAAAAAATCCACAACACTGCCTGAACTACTTGGGCTGCATTGTTTGGTGGGGTAGTGTCTTGCCACATCTTAATTGACAAACATTTATTTACTCAAACTGACTAGATTGTCCAGTTACTGGTTTACTTAGACAGTACTCTAAAATATTGATTAAGAGTTGACAAACTGGGGTGCTGCCAGGTGGTATTGCTAATCCTGTTAAACTAAAACAGGGTTAAGTACTGATTAAAATGTTTAAAACATTATCAAGTTAGTAGTGATGAATGTCTGCGATTGAATTTGAACTGATAAAACCAAATGCCAATGGATTGCTTTTTTAGAACGTAATTATTTGTAATTAATATGTACATTCATCCTTTGCCATGTTGCAGTAAGAACTTCACTCATTACTGTTTTCCAAAAATATATTCATAAATAAATCACTCTTTTGTAGTTGTATATTAAGTATAAGTAAAGAACAAAGTGTGCAATATTTAAGCACATTTTGCCAGAATTTTTTGCCAGAATTAAGCATTCATTCTAAATGAACTAAATACAAATAGCATAACAATGACTAAATGAACGACATGCAAATATAAGACATTAATAAAGACTCAATTCAAATTATGATATGTGGTGTTCTGCACTGACAACTAGGAGTCAGTAGGTGAATCATACAAGTACACGTGTCGGACCTGATTATTTGAACAACGGGCTTTTATTGCAGGTTCGAATTAGCTCACAACATGCACAATAACAAATTAAGAATAATCCTACCATAAATTCCGCAGTGAACCTGAACATAACACACCCATCAAATTTAAAGAGAAACAAAATGTGCATTAATTTTAATTAGCCGCATCAGTGTTCTGTGTAAGTAGCGACTTACAGCAGAATTTTACATTAACAACACAGGCTAACATTGCAGCCGTAAACCACAGCAAGCTAAAACTTAAACTCTTGAAACTGAAGCCCTGATGTCTTTTCCTGTCCACCACCCAGTTGCAATTGCTCATCATTTAAGTACTACGACACAGACAAGCACAAGTTTTATTTATGTCTTAAATTGCCTGTTTTCTCAGATGTGATGTAATATAATGGGTAATACAAATGCAAAGGTCACTATTTGGGTGTTATTTCATATGTGAAGGGCCCTAATGTTAGAAAATTTATTTAGTAGGGGATCCTCCGATCAGGGTTTTATGCTGCCGATTCCTATACTCATCATCCATAAGTGAAATCGGACAATTGATACCATTCACGTAAATTAAGTATACATGTTTATATTTACCATTGGCTGTATCATATGATATGAAAAAAGGATCCATAAAATCATCATTTAGACAGATCCATATTTGACTGACTTTTTCAGAAAAACCTATATCGCTGGTGAAACTTACAGAGATGCCTTCTTTAAGGAGACTTTGAACGCAAAAGCACATAGCTTGAAAACCCGTGTCTTCCACCACGCACAAACAGCCACCCTGTTGGATGAATCCAACCACTTTTTGGGCCAGCCGCCTTAGACCTCCACATGCGTGGGCGAGTGCCTAGTGTTGGCCACATTAGCCCAACCAAAAACTCACCACACCATGCCAAATGCCCACTCTCTAAATGCCGTTTCAAGCAAAGCGTTTTAGGCAAGGTACAGTATCTTTCTTGGTGTGTGTTGCAAGTTGCAAAATGTATCACTCTCACAAAAGACAGGTAACTCTCACATGGCAAACATGATTGTTTTCGCTAAGGCACGCTTGTGCAGTGTGAGGGAAAGTGGGTGTGTGGGAGACGCTTGCTACAGGCTGCATGATGCAACAGCCCAGGCCATAGGTGATTGGCTTTTGTGATTGCCGTTGAAAGGCATTTATTGGCATATGCATATGACTTGCCTTTTCACAGAAATCAGCTGATTTTGATCGATAGTCGACTGATCAGACCCCTAGTATTTAGAAGTTTGTAAACAGGTCTACAAAAATACTACTTTTGTTAAAGGAATCCCATATAGAGTATGTAGTATAGTAATACTATGCTACGTTGTCTGCATAACTAGAGTATGAGGTTGCCTGAAGTGCTCATTTTCAGATGGATGGCCGAAATCATGTTTCTTTGAAAGTGATACAGTGAGGGAAAAAACTATTTGAACCCCAGCTGATTTTGTAAGTTTGCCCACTAACAAAGAAATGATCAGGCTATAATTTCAATGGTAGGTTTATTTGAACACTAAGAGAAAACAATGACAAAAAAAAGCGTTTCAAAAAGTTTTATAAACTAATTAGCATTTCCATGAAGGAAATAGGTATTTGATCCCCTGTCCGTCAGCAAGATTTTTAGCTCCCAGGTGGATCTTATACAAGTAACGAGTTGACAGTGGCAGCCCTCTGAGCTCGTTACCTGTATAAAAGAGACCTGTCCACAGAAGCAATCAATCAATCCAGATGCCAAACTGCACCAAGACCAAAGAGCTTTCCAAAAATGTCAGGGACAAGATTGTGGACCTACACAAGGCTGGAATGGGCTACAAGACCATCGCCAAGCAGCTTGGTGAGAAGGGGACAGCAGTTGGTGCAATTATTTGCAAATGGAAGAAACATAAATTAACTGCCAATCTCCCTTGGTCTGATCTCACCTTGTGGAGTTCCAATGATAATGAGAACGGTGAGGAATCAGCCCAGAACCACTCGGGAGGAACTTGTCAATGATCTCAAGGCAGCATAGTCACCACAAAAACAGTTGGTAACACACTACGCCGTGAAGGACTGAAATCCTGCAGTGCCCGCAAGGTACCCCTGCTCAAGAAAGTCCATCTACAGGGCCGTTTGAAGTTTGCCACTGAAAATCTGACTGATTCAGAGGAAAACTGGGTGTTGTGGTCAGATGAGACCAAAATTTGAGCTCTTTGGCATCAACTCAACTCGCCGTGTTTTGAGGAGGAGGTATGCTGCCTATGACTCCAAAAACACCGTCCCTACCGTCAAATATGGAGGTGGAAACATTATGCTTTGGGGGTGTTTTTTCTGCCAAGGGGACAGGACAATTGCACTGCATCAAAGGAAGGATCGATGGGGCCATGTACCGTCAAGTATTGGGTGAGAACCTCCTTTCCTCAGTCAGGGCATTGAAAATGGGTCATGGTTGGGTATTCCAGCATGACAATGGTCCAAAACACACGGCCAAGGCAACAAAAGATTGGCTCGAGAAGAAGCATTATAAGGTCATGTAATGGCCTAGTCAGTCTCCAGACCTTAATCCCATAGAAAATCTGTGGAGGGAGCTAAAGGTTTGAGTTGCCAAACATCAGCCATGAAACATTAATGACTTGGAGAGGATCTGCAAAGAGGGGTGTGCCAAAATCCCCCCTGAGATGTGTGCAAACCTTGTGGGCAACTACAAGAAACAGCTGACATCTGTGATTTGCCAACAAAGGTTTTGCCACCAAGTCCTGAAGCACGTTTTTTAAAGGGATCAAATACTTATTTTCTTAATGGAAGTGCAAATTAATTTATTATTCTTTTTGAAACGCATTTTTCTGGATTTTTTTTGTCATTGTCTCTGTGTTCAAATAAACCTACCATTGCAACTATGGACTGATCATTTCTTTGTTAGTGGGCAAACTTACAAAATCAGCTGGGATTCAAATAGTTTTTCCCCTCACTGTACGTCCATGCCAATTGGTGCACTAACTGCTTATTCTACAAGTCTTGAACAATTTTAGCTCTCTGCTTTAGTTTTTGTGTGCTTGCTCATAGTTTGAACGGTTTTCATCCCTCATTTTTCTCTTTCATCACTTTTTGTCTCTGCATGTGCATCATTCTATTTTTAAGTTTTGTTTTACCGTCCCTTCTTGTAATGCGTTTTGTGTGTTATATTTTCCAGAGTTTAAGGAGGCGTTCCTGCTGTTTGACAGAACAGGAGATGGGATGATCTGTTACACTCAGTGTGGGGATGTCATGAGGGCCCTTGGACAAAACCCCGTCACCGCTGATGTCCTCAAGGTTTTGGGCAACCCTAAAGCTGAGGGTGAAGCTTACATATTACTTAATCACAAATAGAGGGCGTTTTATTTTTACCACTCTTACTATTTTGTATTCTCCACATGTTTTTAGAAATGAACACTAAGATGTTGGACTTTGAGAAGTTCCTGCCCATGCTCCAGACCATTGCTAAGAATAAAGATCAAGGCTCCATGGAGGACTTTGTTGAGGGACTTCGTGTATTTGACAAAGAAGGCAATGGCACAGTTATGGGTGCAGAGCTACGTCATGTTCTTACCACACTAGGTAATGCATGCCTGTTACACTGGTATAAATGTCTATTACAATCAGAAAGCATCACAAGGGAAAGCTGCAAGAACAGAATTAGTAAATGCATTGGATGGTACTGCTCACATTTTTGTAACCGTACTTTGTAAAAATATAAGGTGAACCTGAAATGTATGTTGATCATAGTGAGTGTACAGTGGCTTCTTACTGGAAAGAAGTCTGTCACTGAAACATATTTACCACAAATGCGTAAAAGTACATTTACCTGTAGGCATGGAAACAAAAGGTAATACGGCTGTTTTCTACCTTTTTTTAAATCAGCTGAGAAATTACTGTTGAATTTCAGGTGAGAAAATGACAGAAGAAGAAGTGGAGACACTCCTCGCAGGACACGAAGACGCAAATGGCTGCATCAATTACGAAGGTGAAATTGGGGGGTGAAAATGTTGGGAATGGATCCTTTTAACCATAGTAGCTGATAATGGCAATGCACTAATGGAATCCTCTATATGCCCTCATTACGTCTTGGGTTGACATGTAGAGTAGAATGAAATTGACAAAAGATATGTTAATTTAATTTACAACATTGGAAATCATTTCATCATTTGGAATCATTTCACCAATGCTTGACAGGTCTGTCGTCAGGTAGGTGCAAGTGTGTATGTTTTCAGAGACATGCTGACTTGACTGCTTTGAAAGGGCCTTAAAATCCACTCCACTCAGTGTGTTAACTGTTCTTCCTTCGCAGTGTTTGTGCGCCACATCATGTCAGGCTGAGTGCCGGTACGGGCATTGGGTATACCACGAGGTGGCACGAACAGGCTTTCCTCCTTCCTAGCTTTTTAATAATCACTCACAATAGGCCTCCCTAACACTTACAATGTAGTTTGCACTCCTCTAATTAGTAAATGGTGAAAAAATGTGACTTTTCAAAGTAGTCTGAGCCTGCTGGTGCCCTTGGGAAAGCATTGTGGTCCTCTCGTTTTGTGGTCTGAGGTTCTGATGCGATTGTAGCAGCCTGCTGTTCAGTCCCCCCTGCAGCAGTCTGTCTTGGTCCTTGGCTGCAGCATGCCCCTCTGCATGTTTTAGGGCCCACCCTCAGGTGGGGTAAGGGGATGTGGTGGACACAAGGTAGTGACTAGTGTCATTCTATGAAAGCCTGGTGCCCACTGTCACATCATTTGCAGCTGGTGGCTGTGGGTATCACATGGTAGCTCCTTAATTGCATGCCAGCAGTGCTATTAAACAACATTTTTTTCTGTTTGTGTTAGATGGTGCTCTTTTTACTGAAATGCTAAGATAGGCCATTTAGCTTTCCCATCAACTTGTTGTCTATTGGAGTATCTCTGCCAGCTTTGGGATAATTGACCAGCCCCTCCACCCTTTCTACTAACAAGATAAGTTGCACTTGTTTTTTGCTAGTTGTTTTCTTCTCTGTGCTGACGAAAGCCAAAATTGTAGCTGGCCGCTCCCATGTACTTCTCCCCTCACTCTGCATCTCGACTAGAGGAAAGCATTCAGGGCAGACGGCTTTTCTAACCAGCTCTTGTTGGATCGTAGACATGGCCAAAAGCTTTGGCTGAATAGGGGCTATAGAGATGACCTTACTTCTTTTTCTCAGTATCCTCTTTATTTGGGTTTAATATGGGTGATGTGCCTCCGCATGCACTTCTGACGTGTTTTCTCTGTCTCCTCTTTCTTCACAGAACTGGTCAGGATGGTCATGAACGGCTGAGGACAAAGAATCCATCTTGTTCTTTTACCCTTTCACACGTTCCCTCTTTTTCAATGCGCTTCCTACATCGCCACATACTCTTCATTAATTTGTCTAAAAATGGCATATGACCTTTGCTGATCATGTACTGTACATGACGAACACAAATGCATTCTGGAGTTTAAAGCTTTTGTTGTTTGCATTCACATTCCAAAATGCGTCCCTTGAAATGTATCAAATTTGGACAATGATGGCCTATTGTAATAATTACTGCTACTAGTGTCATTTTTGGATGGATTATTTATATATACATACACAGTAACCGTTGAAGTATCTGATCTACTGTAAGATCGGCAAAGACTCACTTTGACTTAAGATCGCCTCTTTCAATTCATAACAGACCAGTATAATTAAAGCCTTCCAAAAGGTAGATGGCATTTCATGTTTCCCAAGGTTTTAATTCATCTTTTTTTCTGCATATCAATAAATGTCTCCTGAAATATTACGGCGGTTATGACTGCATTTTTCTCACTTCCTAGGCGTGCAGCGTAGTCGTCAAAGCAATTACATGTACTGTTGGTGGTCTGACACAAGAGGGCAGTGTTGCTGCACGGATAGGCCGTGTTGGGGCACTGTCAACCAGGCAGATATTTCAATATTACTGTGTAGTTACGCGTGTTTACTTTCTCTTTATTTTTAAGGGGTAGTGTATAGACGCCTACACCATTAGCCGAATATTGATGTAATGGACAACTTACCATTATTGACATAAGCCTGTAATATTTGCTGTATAGTGCTATTTTATTTTTACACAAAATACAAATTATTACCTGGTTGCATTCATTTTCTATGCCACTTGGGTCGCGGGTTACCGCAGATACTGTACATGTAAATACCTTTGAAGTGAAATGTATGTTAATTGAAGCATTTATAGTGACAAAATGAGACTAAATATATTGCATGACATTGTATAAAAGGTTATGCGCTTCTCTAGTGTGATCATGTTGTTTTGGTGTTTTTCTACGGTGACTAAACACAAGATATCAGTATTTGTAAATGTTGTGCGGTAGCTCCGTGACCTTTTTCTTTATTTCTGTGCACAAGCAGCCGCAATTTCTTCTCATTAGACACCAAGGCGCTGTGTGTGCGTGCTTGGGAAGAGCTGCCTGAGTCTACTGCTAAATAGGTTGCCCACTAATTACTTGGCGTGTGTATGTGTGTCAGTCGGGGCTATTGATTATTTTAATCCTCCTATTTGTGAGTGTGTGATCCTCACAGCTCTCCTTTTGACAGGGGAATCACTAATGGGCCACAGCGCGGCCCGTCGGAGACCTCGCTGCCGCTCCAATTAACTTTCCGCTGGGCGCTGCCAGCACAGACTGAGGGGTCCCGCCAAGAAATGCTAAGCCTACATCTAAACTGCTCACAAGTAACAGATCTATACAATATTGTACATGAACTTACAAGATGCCGACACGCATCTTGTCTAATAACATTTGTATTATGTTGTCTATTGCAATTCTTGCGCTGGAGTTGTTGCTGACAGAATTTGCAACAAATGATCTGGCGTTAAACCCAAGATGAACAATGTCCACCCAATTTAGTTTGTTTGGACAATTGATTCTGATACTGTTTCATCTGAAAGGTATACAATGGCTGCATTTTGTGGATCCTGGGTCTATTAAAAGCTGAGATCAATATAGGGGTATTAATGTTTGTTCCTTGGGCAGTGTCTTAAGACATATTGGAAATCCATGTTGGAGTAGGCAGCGGGTCTGGTCAGCCACTGGTATTTCGATCTTAGCTTGGAGGTCCACAGTGGCAAGCGGTGTATCGAGCTCTGCAGTTGGTGCTACTGCAGATTAAAGTGGACGGTGTGTGTGTTTATCGCCCTCAGAAATCCCCGACCGTTCACTTGGGCCAGACCGTCATCACAACCAACAAGGCAGCCGCACATGATGTAGGCGTAGATAATTTAATAGCAATTGTTTACTCAACCTGTTCAACATTACAGAGAGTTGAGCATCATTATACTGTGTATATTACATAAAGACAGAAGTAATAAATAAAATACTGTATGCCAGTGCAATGAACTGTACAACATTTAATGTTCACTTCAGCGTCTCCTTATACTGTATCCATTTATGCACATACATATTGTAAATAATGCAGTCATCACACTCTTATTTATAAAAGATGGCGATTTTTTTGGCAGAATAAAACAAAGTAAATCCTTTTCTTGTGCGTAAAATGGCTCAAATATACAAAAAAGGTAATTATTTTCTTTAAAAAAAAAAAAAACAAAGGGCTAATTTAACTGTAAGCGTAAGTCACAGCACTAGGTACACCTGCACAATCAAATAAGGTCCACTCCAAGTGGACTACTACTTTCCATGCTCTCAGAGAGATGTGAATTGAACAACAGATACATTCCAAGTATTGATAAATATTATACTCACCAAATATTGCAAACAACCCTCTCTTGCAGTCCAGTTTAACTCCACTGCAAGGCACAGTGACAATAATAAACACATCTCTTACTGTGTCTCAAAATTAGTGTTTTTGTACATGTATGTTTAATACAGCTCTTTCATTACTATTGTACTTTTATCCTTTTGTGGAGGTGTACCTAATGTTGTATCCAGAGAATTGATCTAGCACATATTTTAATGAATAGAAGAAATATTGAAATGAAGTGAATTGACAGGATCTTTTCTCATGATTAATGCCAACACAATTATTGCGTAACAAATATTTGTCTATTTTCATATCAATCACATTAGAATATATTGGATTATTTCAGAGCCACAAAGGAGATTAACTGTTCATCATATAAATCCACTTTATTATCTTTTAATAATGTGTGTGTGTGTGTGTGTGTGTTTGCATGCATGCATGTATGTATGTATGTAGACTGTTATTTGTAGAATTACATGCATGTGTTGTGCATGTGTGTTGAGGTCTGACGTGTTATTATTTTCAGTCTGGGTAGATGAGGAAGCCAGAGAAGGTGCTGTATTTGTTCGTGTTGCCTCCGTGGACCTTGCCGCCATCCAGCTGCACACACACCTCATCACCCACGTCCAAATGCAGGATCACACTGTTGGAGGCATAGTCGTAATTCTGATCAGCGTCCTGAGCGATGGCACTGGCTCTTACCTGTTGCCGGGAAAGGAGAAACCGATTAACAAGTAGATGTGACTGAACGCACTTGCAAATGTAAGCATCACTTTTTAACTCTGCACACTTGTTGAAAAGAATCCGTCTTCTGTCGTTTTTCCCCTACTCCTTAGCTTGGTCATGTGTTGTTAATAACTCTCATATGAAACGCTCATGATTATGACATTGTCTCCTTCTGAGATTGACAGTCATGGTGGATAAACAGATGGATAGCGTGGTAACCTGTGACCCCAAAGGTGGAGTGAAAACACAGCCACTCTCCCTTATATTGATCGGCTGTCGTAGGGGCTCAGGGTGAAGGCTCGGGGAAGCAACAACAGTGGGAATAAGAGCTGAAGCGAGTAACAGCATCACTTTGTATAGCGGCTATTGACCTGTTGCTTCTGATCCTAGTCCAGCTAAATATGCATGATATTGAGTGGCGATCCGGAAGCCAGACAACTTTACATTTGCATGCCGTGTGTGAGCCGGGGTTTATTGACCCAAAAGCAGTGGATCTTTACTTGTTTGCTAACACATTTAATTGGGTTTACTCTTTCTTGATGTTTAAGTACACATGCCAAGATTGAGGACCATCTGGTTAACGACATAAATACCCGTGCATTAAAGGCATTAGAGAAGGCCTTGAGCGTATTGCCAACATGTATGGCACAATTTGAAATTACTTTAATGCTTATTTCTAATAAATTGTGTAAGGTAAAAGGTCTGATGACTGTTAAGTTAGTTGATTGGTTATTAAATTTTATTTAGAAGTTATTTTTTGAACCTCTGTCAATAAAAGCAGAGAGGTTGTATTTGTTAGTTGGTTGTATCCACAGCGATGTCTAATGATCTGTTAAAAACCACATTCGCCACCTCTCCAAAGTGCCCTACCTGCTGCTCAAAAACTTTAAAAGTCCAGCCCTTCCATTCCTGATGCTGAAAAACTGGTATGTGCCTTTCTTTCACCCAGGCTGGATTACTGTAATGCCTTCCTCAATGGGATCCCTGGCAAGAGCCTGCAGAAGCTTCAGCAGATCCAAAACTGCTGCCTGGATCCTGATCACACCAGGTCTCCAAATGCTACCCATCTAACAAAGAATCCAATATAAACTCTGCCTTTGAACTATTCAATGTTTTTATGGAAACACCACGGCCTACCTCAAAGAGGCTCTCCATGTTACCAACACCTACTACCTTCAACATCCCCGGACCAAACTCTGCACTTTGGGAGACAGAGACAGGGACAGGAAGCTATTGCCCCATGCCTATGGGATGCTCACTCCCAGACTCACTGAGGTACACACTACAGAACGCAGCAGGACCTGGAGTTTTTTAATTCATCCATCTATCCATTTTCTTCCGCCTGTCCGAGGTCGGGTCGCGGGGGCAGCAGTCCAAGCAGGGAAGCCCAGACGTCCCTCTCCTCGGCCACTTCGTCCAGCTCTTCCCGGCTGATGCAGAGGCGTTCCCAGGCCAGCTGAAAGACATAGTCTCTGCAGCGTGTCCTGGGTCTTCCCCGAGGCCTCCTACCAGTTGGACGTGCCTTGAACAACTCCCCAGGGAGGCGTCTGGGAGGCATCCTAACCAGATGCCTGAGCCACCTCATCTGGCTCCTCTCAATTGCGAGGAGAAGCGGTTCTACTCCGATTCTCTCCCGGATGACAGTGCTCTGTGACAAAGGGCAGCCCTGGCGGAGTCCAACTCTCACTGGAAATGGGCCTGACTTATGCGACAATGCGAACAAAACTCTGACACCGGTCATACAGGGAACAAACCGCCTGGATTAGGTGGTCCGATACTCCATATTCCCGGATCACTCCCCACAGTATTCCCCGAGGAACATGGACGAATGCCTTCTCCAAGTCCAAAAAACACATGTAGACTGGTTGGGCAAACTCACATGCACCGTCAAGGACCCTGACGAGAGTATTAAGCTGGTCCACAGTTACACGACCAGGACGAAAACCGCACTGCTCACACTGAATCAGAGATTTGACTATCCAGCGGATCCTCCTCTCCAGAACCCCTGAATAGACCTTACCGGGAAGGCTGAGGAGCGTGATCCCACGATAGTTAGAACACACCCTCCGGTCCCCCATCTTGAAAAACGGGACCACCACCCCGGTCTGCCAGTCCAGGGGCACCGACCCCGATGTCCAGGTGATGCTGCAGAGTCGTGTCAACCAAGACACGCCCACAGCATCCAGGGCCTTAAGGAACTCCGAGCGGATCTCATCCACCCCCGGGGCCTTGCCACCAAGGAGCTTTTTGACCACCTCGGTAACCTCAGCCCCAGAGATAAGGGAACCCGCCTCAGAGTTCCTTGGGCACTGCTTCCATGTTGGAAGACGTGTCGGTGGGATTGAGGAGGTTTTCAAAGTACTCCCTGCACCCGTCCACAACATCTCGAGTCAAGGTCAGCAGCACACCGTCCCCATTGCTTCCCCTTCCTGAGACGGCGGATGGTGGACCAGAATCTCTTTGAAGCCATCCGGAAGTTGTTGTCCATGGGCTCTCCGAACTCCTCCCATGTTTGAGTTTTTGCCTTAGTGACTGCCAGAGCTGCAGACCGTTTGGCCTGCCGGTACCTGTCAGCTGCCTCCAGAGTCCCATTGGCCAAAACGGCCTGATAGGACTCTTTCTTCAGCTAGACGGCATCCCTCACCGCTGGTGTCCACCAACAGGTTCTAGGATTACCGCCACGACAGCCACCGACCACCTTAAGGCCACAGCTCCGATCAGCCGCATCGACAATGGAGGCACGAAACATCGCCCACTCGAACTCATTGTCAACTGCCTCCTTCGGAACTTGGTCAAAGCTCTCCCGCAGGTGGGAGTTGAATCTACTTTTGATAGGGGACTCTGCCAGACGTTCCCAGCATACCCTCACAATGCGTTTGGGTCTGCCAGGTCTGACTGGCATCCTCCCCCACCATCGGTACCAACTCACCACTAGGTGGTGATCGGTTAACAGCTCCGCCCCTCTCTTCACCCGAGTGTCCAACATGTAGAGTGAAACATGTGGCCGCAAGTCCGACGACACAACCACAAAGTCAATTATCGAACTGCGGCCCAGGGTGTCCTGGTGCCAAGTGCAAAGGTGGACACCCTAATGCTTGAGCATGGTGTTTGTTATAGATAATCTGTGACGAGCACAGAAGTCTAATAACAAAACACAGCTCAGGTTAAGATTAGGGGGGCCGTTCCTCCCAATCACACCCCTCCAGGTCTCACTGTCGCAGCCAACATGAGCGTTGAAGTCACCCAGTAGAACAAGGGAATCCCCCGAGGGAGCACTCTCTAGTACTTCCTCTAAGGACTCCAAAAAGTGTGGGTATTCTGAACTGCAGTTTGGTGCGTAAGAGCAAACAACAGTCAGGACCCGCCCGCCCACTCGAAGGCGCAGGGAAACTACCCTCTCGTTACCGGGTTAAACTCCAACGTGCAGGCTTGGAGCTGGGGGGCAACAAGAATTGCCACCCCTGCCCGTTGCCTCTCATTGCCAAGAACACCAGAGTGGAATGAAGTCCAGCCCCTCTCGAGAAGACTGGTTTCAGAGCCCTTGCTGTGCGTTGAGGTGAGTCCGACTATATCTAGCCGGAATTTCTCTACCTTACACACCAGCTCAGGCTCCTTCCCCGCCAGAGAGGTGATATTCCACCTCTCTGGCACATTCAACTAGCTTCTGTAGCGAAGAATCGGAACGGCAAAGCCTCCGCCTCCGGCCGCCACCCAGCTCACTTAGCACCTGACCCCTGTGGCCCCTCGTACGAGTGGTGAGCTCATGGGAGGGGGTATCCACGTTACTTTTTCAGACTGTGCCCGACCGGGCCCCATGGGTACAGGCCCGGTCACTAGACGCTCGCCACCATGCCCCACCTCCAGGCCTGGCTCCAGAGGGGGACCCCAGTGACCCGCGTCCGGGCGAGGGAAAACGAAGTCCAATGTTTTTAATCATCATCAGGGTCTTTTGAGCCACTCTCTGTCTGGTCCCTCCCCTATGACCTGTTTGGCATGGGTTACCCTACGAGGGGCATGACAGCCCCCGACAACTTAGCTCCTAGGATCATTGGGACACGCAAACTCCTCCACCACGATAAGGTGGTGGCTCATCGGAGGAGGGAGTTTTTTAAAAGATAGTTAAAAACATTTTTATTAAAGAAAGGCCTATTAGGTCAGTTTTATGTGGATGTTATTGTTCATTTGTTTTTTTTTTGGCTAGTGTGTTGGTAATAGATTAATTTTATTTGAACATGCATATAAATTACATTGGAATACAGTGAACCCTCGCTACATTGCGGTTCGACTTTCGCGGATTCATGACTGATTTTTTCCATTACAGTACGTATGTATATTATAAGAGAAAATATATAGCAGATTTTCCGGAAAGGGCCTGTGTACTGTATGTACGTATTGTTGATATCTGTACATTACTGTAAAGGGTGGTTTGTTAACAGTACTATGTAAAGGGAGGGTTTTAAAAGTCTGAATACTGAATACCTGTTAAATAAATACTGTAAATATGGTGTCCCTACTTCGCGGATCTCAGCTATCGCGGCCAGTTCTGGAACCTATCTACCGCGATAAACAAGGGTTCACTGTACATCACTTAAAACAACTGACAGTTCCACATATCCAAAAGGAGTAGGAAGACACAAAGCTTATTTAATCCTACCCCTATAGGATTTTCCACTATTTCAATACATTTCTAGACTTCCTGTTGTTAGTAAGATTGAAATGCATAAGTAAGGTGACGTGGCAATGTGTTAAATAGTAATCAATGTCCTTATTCCTTGAAATGCAAAGTACACTACATAATAAATGTATTTTATTAATATTATTATTATTAATGCTTTCTTAGCAGTTAGCTTCTTAATGCTATCACAGCATTGGTTCTGTTGCTGCTGTGTTGTGAAATATACTGTTCATAAATGACTGTAGGTCTAAGAGACCAATGTTGTCCTTTCCACTCTCTCGTGCACTCTACATAATTATAAAAGTTAAAAAAATTAAGTTGTTACATACCAGTGGCGATTGCTCTAAGACTACATGGGAAACTCAGCTTCCTCTAAAATGTCCAAAAGAAGTGGTAAAATATGTACTGTTGTGTGTACATGTCATTGACTAAATATACACTAGAAAACCTACAAGAATTAGCTACTCATATCACAGTAGCTTACACGACTTCCTTCTCATGCCCCAAGTGGAAGAGTTTAAGTACGTCTGGGGCTTGTTCACAAGTGAGGGAAAGATGGAACGCGATATGCACAGGCAGATTGGTGCGGTCTGCAGTAATGCGGACTCTGCATTGGTCCATTGTGGTGAAGAGAGAGCTGAGCCGATAGGCAATGCTGTCAATTTACCGGTCGATCTACGTTCCTACCCTCACCTATGGTCATGAGATTTGGGTAGTAACCGAAAGGACAAAACTTCGGGTACAAGTGGCCGAAATAAGTTTCTTTCACAGGGTGGCTGGGCTCTCCCTTGGAGATAGGGTGAGAAGCACTGTCATCCAGGACAGACATTGAGAGGAGCCAGATTAGGTGGCTTGGGCATCTGGTTAGGATGCCTTCCGGACGCCTCCCTAGAGAGGTGTTCAGGGCACGTCCGACCGGTAGGATGCCTCGGGGAAGACCCAGGACATGCTGGAGAGACTACGCCTTTCAACTAGCTTGGTAATGCCTCGGCATCCGTTGGGAGGAGTTGGACGAAGTAGCCGAGGAGAGGAAAATCTGGGCTTCCCTGCTTAGGCTGCTTCCCCCGCGACCCGTCCTCGGGTAAGATTGTTGGTGTTGGCAGAAGTTTTATGGTTTATGGTTTAATTTATTTTGAGCATGCATACAGTTTACATTGAATGCTTCACATTACAATTCACAATTCCAAATGTCTTTGTTGGGGCTGGGGTGGTCCCATTGCCGAGTCAGCCCTGTGGTTAATAAGCTGACTTTGGTCCGTGGATCGGGTGGCTGGGCTGACTGGAGATGGGAGGAGCCTGGGCCCTTGACCCCAGGGGTGGCCTCTCCGTGGGGGCGGCACAGCAGGGGTCTTGGTTGACCCGGGCTTGCTGCTGTGAGGTGGACGGGTGCACATCCTGGTGCCTGGGGATCCTGGGGTGGGGGAGTGCACATGGGGTTGGGTGGGTGTCTGTGTGTGTGCGGGTCCGTTGGTGTGCGAGTGCTTGTGTGTGCACGTCCTTGTGTGTTTCTGTGCAAGTTGGGTTTGGGGGGGGTTGAATGGCGCAGGTGTGTGGTTGAGCATGTATGTTTGCAATGTTGGCATGCCCTTAGGGTGTGCATGACTAGGGAGTGAAGATTGGTGGGTCCCAGTGCCTGTCGGCGGACTAGGTTGCGGCTGGTCCCGGGTTCATGCCCCTTGGTCACAGGGGAATGATAGAGCGTGAGTGTGGCTTCTGGGAGGAGTGGCTTCCTGGCTGCAGTTGCTGGGTGCCCGGGGTCTTTGGACAAGCCTCGCCCCGTGGCGGCTCCTGCCTGGTGGTGGTTCATGGGAAACAGAAGTGCCTATTGGCTCTTCTTCTAGGATAAAAATTCTTCCCCCAGACTTTCACTCACTCTCCCCTTGCACACAAGGATGTAGGATTATGGGAAGTGAGCACGCTCCAAGGGCGTGCGGCAGGGAAGTCACTAACACGACCCCCTTTGTGGTGTCCTGGGTCTGCAAACTCCTCAATTTTAGTTACACTTACTCACAATACATAGAAACGTAGACACCACACAGTCACTTTTGGGGGCCAGGATACGTCACGCCTGGTGGGCTGGACCATTTAGTTGGGAATGGCAGTGTGGTGCCGCTCTTCGTGCTGCACCGTTTCTGCTCCTCAATTTCAACCCAATTTTTACTGCCTACATACACCCCACACTTCATACATCCGTTTTTCCTGGATGCCACGGGGAGGCCTGGTAGGAAGGAGTTGGTCAATAGACTACAGGGCTTAGCTGGCTGAATTGCCGAGGGAAGGACCATCGTCGGAACCAACCGAGGAAGGTGTGTGTGCGTGGGCATCAGGGTGTGACGGCTGATGATGGGGTGGGGGGCCATCCTGGGCTTCGGCTAGCGCTGTGTCCGGCTGCTGTGCCTTGGGGAGCTTTTGGTGGTGTTGCCCACTGCCTTGGGGACGGGTGGGTGTATGGGGCGGCCAGATCCCCTTGGGTGTTGGGTAGGGTCACTGCCGGACGCCTGGGGGCTGGCGCCTTGCTTGCCCTTGGCTGGCGTCTCTGGCCCCCTGTGGCCTTTGATTAGCTGCCGTGGAGCGTCCGGCTGGGTCTCCCTTGGCTCTCGTGGGGGCGGACTCGCTGTCGCTTCCTGGGGTGGCGGTTCGGGTCCCCCTCTCTGGGATGTCTGCTCGGGGTTCGGGCCTTGGGGTCCTCCTAGTTGGTCCCTGGCTCTTGGAGGGGGTTAGGTTTGGTTTGCATGCTGTGTTCATAATAGACATCACCTCATTTTTTTTGCTAGTCATTCTGCAGCAGCAGATTAACGTGAAGTGCTATCATGTGGATTTGTTGCAGGTAACATCTGGGCTGTTGTGTATGAGGTTCTGTTTGTTTATTTTTTTCCTGTCTGTTAGGAGGAAGGAGCTAACGCTACTTCCGTCAACAATAGTAGCACACACAGCATGTCTGTGCTATTACTAATGATGGACGACTACTTTGAAACAAAAAACAGATCGTTTATGTAAATTCATCGTTGCTGTTTTTTGAGGGTTTTTTTTAGAACTTTATCGTCAAATTCGGCGGGTCCCATGGCGTCCGTTGTTAGCTCGCCACACTAATTCGTTTTCTCTCTTTAGAAAGCACAGAGAAGGGAAATAAATATGTTTCATGTTTCACATAAGGATTGTGGATGATCGGCAACATTTTTTTAATGCACAGTTTTCCCTCAGTGCAGAAGGCAGCATTTTCATCTTCCAACTCCTTGATTTCTTCTTTTCTCAGTGCCTTGATGCTTGCTATTCTTGTTGCATTTTCTTCCTTAGGGCGTATGACTACATCATAGATCGTCACGAGGATTCCTGTTTTTTTTCATCCAATTCCCACCTTATTTGTTTTGCAGTTTGCTGTTCTTTCATTTTCTCTGTTTGTACTTTAGTTTGGTATTCTTCTCCAAGGCGTGTGATAATATCACAATTTTTCTACTGGGAATTTTTGAATTCTGAAACTGTTTTTTCATTCGAGGCATCCGTATTTGAACTGCTTTGGGCAACTGCCTTGAACTTCAGCAGTTAGCTAGACTATTATTTATCCAAGTTACAGTTGAGTTTGTCAGCAAGCTGTTCTTGTGTTTGTGAAGTATAGTCAGGAGAGCACCATCTATGTTCTATGCCACTTATTCTCATTACTGGTCGCCAGTCAATAGCATTCACAACAAACATTCACACACACGTAAAATCGCCAATTAACCTGACATGCATTTTTTGGAATGTGGGAGGTGAAAACCCACGCAAGCCGGGAAGAACATGCAAACTCCACACAGAGATGCCAAGCGGAGATTCAAACCCAGATCTTCCAGATCTCCTGAATGTGTGGCCAACATGCTAACCACTCGACCACCGTGCGACCAGCACAAAAGTACCAAAAAAGTTCAATATTCTAGTGTCATCAGTATTGTCAGTCAACAACAAGAGGAAAAAAGTCATACTCTATTTTACTGAACATAATCCGGACAGGGAAATTATTTGTATATAAATCTTGGTGAATCTGGACCCACCTCAAACAGCCTATCCTAATTTCTTCTGTCCTCTAATCCTTTAACCCTCGTCCAGTCCAAAGACAGATGGCGACAGATGGCGACTGCCCATATCTGTAAAAAACTTGAAAATGAGTTTATTTTTGTTTCCATTTCCAGAACCTTTTCAGATTCTAGCCAGAATAAATACATTTTATATTAAATCCTGCGCTCCAATAATTCTGGGGTAGCAGCTCCCGTCATCGGACATATGTCAGCCATCAGTGGCCTTGTGTCTGGCTCAGTGTCCGTCTACACTGGGAGCATTCAATCTCTGTCACCATCTAGACAAGCCAGGCACATCTCCATGACAGCTACAGAATATGATCTGCACCTAAACAACCGCCATGTCACCCACATTATTTAGAGCCTTTCTCCCCAATGAGCGCGCATCAATTTGGAAACAGTCGATTGAGACGCAACAGAACCTGAATAATTGTAACTAAAAAATAAGATCTTACCCACTACCCCTCTCCTGGCACCAATCAATTTTATTGTCATCTAAATGCATTGTTCACCATCTATCATCAACAAAGTTGTGTTCGACTGCTTGGACATTATTTTAAATGAGACACTGCATTCAACATGTATCATATTGGAGAGTGGTAGTTAAAGATGCCCCTGTACCTTCTAAACCAGATTGATTGGAGAACCAGTGAAGTCAGCCTCCGGTGGCCTTACAGCTCAACACACTCACACTTTTTCTTCACTTTTCACTTATTTTCTTCTACTTGTTCTACACCGCCATGTACTGTAGATGCTGTAAATAATGTAATTATAGTAGTGGTATTTATTTACCTTAACCTCAAATAGGATGGCGTGTTAACTGCAAGCACACGATAATTTGATGAACTGTTATTTTTAGAACATTGAAAAGTTATTATATCTATCACATACATTTCTTATCTTTAATGATGCTTTTTACTGCATGAGAAGGTGGAAAGGAAAACATAGCTATCTTTGACCATATATTAATTTATGAGTAAGTATATCGCACAACACACAACCAATGCCCTAACAGCGGTAAGGAGCCAACTTCTCATCCAACATTAATACCGTTGAAGAGTTTAATCTATCTGAGTAGTGCAACAAGTATTTAAAAGTGCATGCAGAGGTAAATAAAGCTGCTGGGTGTTGACCAAGCATGATATTATACATAAGTAGTTCTCAGTTATTTTCTGTTATGCCCCCCCCCTACCCCCTCTCCAGGGGACACAGATGTTTTGTCCCCCCCCCCAAATTGCTACTGATTTATCCGTACTGTACCAACTGAAACAAGGTAAATGCAATAAAATGGAGAGCTGCGGAGCATACATGTGTATTCAAGAGTCAAAATGCATGTTAAGTATTCTAAATACCCCCCGGAGGGGCCCGCCCCACTGTTTGAGAAGCACTGGTATACATGCAGCTGATGACTTCTCTAAAAAACTATATCAGGCTGTTAATCCACATTGATTTGCACCCCCTAGTTTTCGTAAGATTAAGTTTTCGATGAAACCTATTGCCACAAATACAGTATATCTATGTTTTTTCTTACACTGTCTGTTATCGTACGAGCAAATATTGCACCTTACAAACTATGTAGTCGAGTGCCCTAACAAAACATTCACTTGTTGATGACTCAGTCTCTCTAGAGAATGGATTGTTGTTCCTTTAGTTGGGACACAAAACACATTCCAGCCAGAAAATTGTTTAATAATCTTTTCTATTTCTACGTGTGTCTGTGTAGGTGTGTGTGTGGAACG
>QODF01000032.1:421125-496840 GCA_024372805.1 Oostethus manadensis | reverse complement strand
ATATATATATATACATAATGTATGTATATATATATACATACATATACTGTATGTATATATATATGTATATATGTATATATACACAGCATATACTGTATATTAGTGCCGACATGAATAAATAAAGTACAAATAAATTTCTTTTTCCATAAGGACTTGTGGAGATTTTATCCTTCGCAATCTTTGAAAAAATTATGTTAGTGCAAAAAAATAGTGACTATGCTAAAAGCCAGAAAATGCCATTTATGAGTAAAGATTAATTACCAAAAATAACACATGGCTGGTTAGTTATGTCCACCCTTGTGGCTAGATAAAGCAATAGAATTGTGTTGTGATACCGCTTTACTTTTTTAATCTTCTGTAATTTGTTTCCCTACAAACGTGGTCAAATATGTCTACCATACTGACACAAGAGCATGCACCATTCAGCCCATATGAAGGTATTTAAATATGAATACAATCTTCAGCACGGTTAGCGCGTTGGCCGCTCAGACAGGAGCTTGAGGGTTCGAATCGCCACTTGGGCATCTCTGTTTGGAGTTTGCATGTTCTCCCTGTGGGTTGTGTCCAGGAATTGCGTACACCATAAACATGCATGTCAGATTAATTGAAAACTCTAAATTGTCCACAGGTGTGAGTGCGAATGGTTGATTGTCTCTATGTGTCCTTGAAGTGGTTGGTAACCACTCCAGTGACTACCCTGTCTCTTGCCCAAAGTCAGCAAGGAGAGGTTCCAGCTTAGCCATAACCCTAATGAGGTCAAGAGGTATAGAAAATGAATGGATGGATCTTCAGCAATAGCACCAAGCCATTCACTCAGCCATCCGTAAAGGTTAGATTGTTGTCGAGCTTGACGTGTCTAGTGACAGCCAATATCACATTTGCATCTTTGGCTGCTTCTGACAGTGATGCTGTGAATGTGACTTCCTATTGACACCGCACATATGTCATCCTGCTCATTATTTCTGTCCAAGTGGCAGGAGACACAAACATCCTTTCACTCCATCAGGCCATGGCAAATTCCACTTAATGCGTGTGTATTCTTACAGGAAAATATTATTTGGTGTTGAGCTATTTATGCCAATATGTAACAAATGAATTGGTGTCCCAGCTCATGTTGCTCTTGCAGGAATAACAAAGGTCATTGAATAATATACCAGACCGAGAAGCATAATAGGGCCACGGTGGGATGAAGAAAAGAAGCCGACAAAGGAGTTTGATATGGAAGGAGGACACAGACTGATCCTTGAGATAGGGGCTGGGGTCCAAAGCATGAGGCAGGAACCCCTGAAGCTTGCCTATGGCGGTCTCTGTCTTCGTCTAGTCCTTTCATTATAAGGCCTCCTATTGACACAACTGGAAGCAGTTGAGCCCATGGGTGAGGAGGAAGGTGAATGAGCATATGCATTGTTGATTTGCACAAAGCCAGAGTCTAAGATATTCAAAAAGAAAAAGTTGCAGTGTAACACATTGATCAAGCAAGGCTATTTTGTGAGACCAGAGAGATGTGGGACTATATGAAGTCTTGTTTTCATCTGTGGCGCTGTGCTCCACGGGTAATAAAACTGACAGGATTCATTCACTGTGATATACTGACCTCTTAGAGCGGAGACAATAGAAAAGTAGCTGTTAAACTTACCTAAGGGACCACAGCACATAGGAGGATGGTTATGGAAGGACTGGAACGTGTTTTCCAGTTTACTATGTGTGTGTGTACGGCTGGTGCCTTGCTGGGGTTGGAAATAGAATATTTATTGAATAGATTGTCCTTCTCCTTTGGGAGCACGGGGATTACGACAAGTGTCTACAGCAGGGAACCATATTCCAGATTGCTTTTACCTGACACTCAGTGTAAGGGTTTATAATGGATGTATGTGGAATAGATATATAAACAGCCATACTAACACACAGCAGAACATAATCTATAGTCAATATTTCACTTTTCATTCGAGTCGGTATGTGTAATTTAAACACTATATGTGATGAGTTTGACTGTCCTTTCATATGAGGCACTCTAGCACCCTACTTTTGGGATTCATTTGATTTCACCTGTAGCATGTTAAGATCTCGGAATCGGAAAAGTTCACATGAGTAACAGAAAGTGGTGACATTTTAACACTGTAGTCTGAAATAACCTGACCTTTACCTGGGTTATTAAAAGATCACATGACAGGTGAGAAAACTGGCAAAGACTACAGTAAATTGGACACACGATAGTCTACAGTTCCTATTGCACACCAGAACATTGTATCCTTGATCATTTAGGGGAATATCCAATGAATTATTATACAAATTATTTTCTACTGCCTATTATTGTTCAGGGATACATCTATGCTAGAGCCTATCCCACCTGACTCTGTGTGAACACCCTAGGGATTGATTGCCAGTCAATCACTGAGCATGTTTTTTTTTTATTATTTAAATTTCTTAAAATTGCGTACTGAGTGGAATAATGCTGCCAAGAAATTGTACCATAGAGTAGGTCATTGCTGAGCTCAACTTCCCATAGCAGACAAACAAACTGTTTTGGCTGACTAAATTGCACCTCTGGTGGCAGCAAAGTGGTGTACTCCAGCTTGCTTCATTAATGAACAGACTGTTTGGTTAATAGGTCAATTCTCATTCACCATAACATAAGAGTGGATACAAGGTGAGCTAGTACACCACTGACAGGGTAGCGAAAATTACCAAATGTAACATAATTGTATCAAAACAAGAAAGAAACATGTCAGTTAGGACTTTAGTGAAGAAAGTTGTACTTTTAACACAAGTAAACATCATTTGCTGAACAGTGTAAAAAATTGTGGCATAGCATACACCAGATACCGGATAGCAGCAGAAATTAATTAAATCTGTCAGAGATGAGTCTCTCTTGGTTCTCTTTCTGGAAACCAGCCACTCCCATATAGATCACCTTGTCAAAGCCAACAGAAATTTCTAATAATGCCAAAGAACACTTTTGGGCACAAAACAAAGCCATCTGTAGCCAAATGCCTGACAGACTTCAAGAGAAAAAGTCACTAAAACCATGTGACAAGATGCCACAATTCAGAGAAAAATGAACAAAAACTACCTCTCTCTCCTCTTGAAGAGAAATTAGGGCTCTTCCTAATCCAATGGCCTATGTGAGAGGTACTAAGTGTCAAAACAACTAATCAACCTTAACGGACTGTTGCCCTCTTTAATGAATGTCTGGCCTTTTATGTAAAACAATTACCTAAAAGACATAATTTAAACTTCCCAGAAAGCAGATTATGGATTGAGTAAGAATAGTCTTGAGCAATGTTAAAATTAACACAACATTGGCCTGTTAGTTGATTGCATCGTGTAACAGACATGGAAACAACTGAAGTGAGACCTGTGCTCTTCAATCACAACTCCCCATGCTCTGAAGCCCTGTCAGGCTGCAATGATTTGTGAAAGTTAGATTGAGGTGTGAGCATGTCCGCTTCACAGAGTGGGGATTTAGAGAATGTAATAGGTATTGGATCTATGGGAATCCCATGGAAGCCATGCTGCAGTCAGCACATCCTCCTAAGATGTTGGCATCACATTTCCAATCTCTTGTTACAGACAGGATGTTCTCGCAAGACCTTTGTAGGATTTGGATGAAGAGTAATTCACTGTAATTACTGTACATTCAAATACATTTTGCGTTAAAATACTTTCAGATTCTAGACACACTGTGGGTAATAAACTCTTACTACGTCTGAAGTACACCTGTCTCACTATTGTAAGACATGTTAGTTTTACCCTACTTGTATTGTGTTGTTGCAACAGTTAGCTTACCAGTTTTTGGTACTGGTTTGGTAGAGTTTGTTCTCATTTTTGAACACTTTGTGGGAACCTGCACACATATTTCTCTTTATCCACCAATCACACTCGATGTACGGTGCATTCATGAATACCGGAATTGTGAATATCAACTTGAATAACAAAAGCAGAATGCTACCCTAACTTCATGTTGCTCAGTTAATGCACAACACTTGCATGGAGAATTAAAATTGGCTGTCCATCAAAACACGTGATCCTCAGCCCAAATGAAGGATGAGCGCAGTCCAATAACTGTCAAACAGAATCTTTGAGAGAAGGGTTTCAAGAACAAAAAACGTTTTCAAAGGCCTTGTCTCCTGTAATGCCGTAGAATTGCCTGTTTGGAATTTGCACAAGAGCACCAAACATGGGACATTGAAAGGTGGAAGAAAATGTTCTTCTCTGATAAAAATAAATGGAACCAACGGTCCTGATGACTTTTAATGTTACTGGCATGACAAGGAGATCCCACCAGAGATGTGTGGGATGTCGTCTATGTGGTAATAACTGGGTTTTTCAAAAGGACAAAGGACTACTTCTAGGGGAATAACGTCACTCTTTTGAACCATCCGCCATGTTCCCCTGTTCTAAATTCAATTGAGAACATGGAAGGCAAGGGAGGTTTACCAAAATGGACATCATATCTAGACAGTGGATGACCTCTGTGAAGCCGTCTTCACCTGGAGAAACATTCCCACTAGCCTCTTAAAACACTGGCATCAAGCATGCCTAAACCAATTCTTGTTTGCAATACTACTATTACTTACCCCGAGTTTGTTTTTGTTTCATTCCCATTTTTTTTCTGTTTGCATTTTGAAGCTCTCCTTAGAACCTTCTTGCAAAATTTCAATTCTTCCAATTTTTCAACTTTCCATAGATTTTTGATCAGGAGTGTAATCACATCATCCATTTTCTATCACTTGTTCTTACTAGAATCTCAGGGGTATGCTGGAGCCTATCCCAACTGACTTCAGGCAAGTGGCTGGGTATGCCCTGGACTGTTGAGTGTAATAATATTAATAATGAGCCTAGGTGGATAGCCCGGGATGATACAATATTATCTATTAGGGGGTTCACAAGACACCCAACTCACGACACAAGCTGATACATGAGAGTGGGTCTATGGGAACAAGATGAGATATTAACTTTAATTTTACTATTTTAATTTTATAACTAACTATTTTTTTCTAAAAGGTACACTTAAAAATACGACTGGACAAACTAACATTTTTATTTAATGGAGTCACCAAACAATGCTGGTGTGTTTTGAAATGAATATAGTACCATAAATGGATGCAAAATTATATTATTGCCAAAATGTTTTGAGACCAAATAAACACTAATGTTACAATAATTACTGTATATAATAACAAAAAATCTATATAATAATATATCATTAAAATGCAATATTTCCTTCAAAATGTCATCTTTAACTCTGTGGAATTGGCATTTGTGACATTTCTTTGGCTTTGTATCAAACTACACTATCTGGCAATGCAGACCATTTTGCGCTGTTCCATTAATATTTCCTTTGCTGATCAAACGTCTCAGTGAGTGTTTGTTGTTGGTGTGTGTTTTCTATTATTCCATGTTGTCGTTTACGTTGCCAAAACTTTTTTATACTAATTTTAATGAGAGGCCCAGCTTCTCTACGCATAGACAAAGCGAATTAATGACTGACAAGTATCACTCCGTACCAAGATGTCTGTGCGCATCTAGGTGTCTAGAGTTTTGCTACTGTACCAGTGCGAAGAGGGAACTCTCTTTCTGCTTGTTTGGAGGCGAGAGACGAGAAAAACCGACACGCATGAACATGACAATTTACTGTATAGAGGCCAGCGAAATTATCCAGTTCATTTTCATTGGTGATTAAAAAATTGATTTATTATCACAAGACAGTTTTTTTTTCCGAATGGGAAATCTCATCCGGAGTAAAATTCCTAGTGTGGCTGGAATTTTGCTTGTCTTTTCCTATAAATTGTGGTCACATTCTCAACTGTTCCACTGTTCAAAGACTTTTGATATTTAGCCCTGTCTGGGGAACATATTACAGCAGGGTCATTTTGAGCTGGCACGCTGACACTTGTGTTGCTGGAACTAACATACTACACCACCAGTTATTAAATGCGGACGTGTATCTTGACTCGTACTGTATGTAAAAAAAAAAATGTTCTTACATTCAAGAATGAATTATTGAGAGAAGATAGAACACAAGTTGCCATGCAGTGTGTGTGAACTGTTTGCTTTTGTGCAGTATCCAGTCTTTTTTTTTTTTTTGTCTTCTTCTGGTCAGCCTTGATGACTTGTCAGGCCGAGACGTACAGAGTGGGTGTCCATTGGTTACTGTGCCTGAGCCGGTCCTGGCCTTCACTGCCAGCCTCCCCAATGCCTCGTCTACCAGTCCACCATCTCCACACCTCCATTAAGTCATCTATCTTCTTCTGTTTTGCCCCCCATATTCCCATCAACTCGCTTGTCTTCTCTTCCCCTCCCTTTTGTACACTCCTAGTGGACATCTCAGCGTGTCCCTGTCATGTCAAGGCGCTTGCTTTTGATTCATTCTCACTCACTCTTTCCTGTGTGTGTGTGTGTGTGTATTGTGAATGTTACAACCCAAACAAAATGAGAAATGGTTTCCCTTTGTTGAAATGTAGGTGGACACAAATAAAGTCCAACAACACCTTTGACAATAAAAAAAAACGGTTTGATTAAGCTATCTGCAATGCAACCTGTCAAGCATAGTACCATTTTATAAGCCCTAGCCACCGCCCCAGGCTGACTAGCCACTAGCCTGCGGGCTTTGGTATATCTACAAATATGATCAAGTATTCTGCAGCCTCACACCTTTTTTTTCTTCCGCACCAACAGATCGCTTTCTGTCGAGCCCTGTTAGGCGAGTGCTCTATTAACAAAACTGTTTAAAGAGGCCATGTGACGGGTGTCAGATGGACCTCGGTGTGGTTAAATAATTGAGTTGAACAAAAATATAATTAATGGAAAATCAATGAACAAGCTGGGGACGGGGGGTTTAGAGCGGGAAAATATAGTGAGTATTCAGGACATCTAATCTAAAATGTTTCAATTATTTAGCAGGCAAAGATGACTGGAATGAGAATAATGGACATCAGACAGCTTTTAGGCATCTGCGTGCTCTGGTCTGCCACACTCTGTCAAAATGATGGCAAGGAAAAAATATGTCTAATACCTACAATTACTTCTTAGAAGACTCTAGTATGTTTGAATCGTCCTTGGTTGCCCACATGTTTAGGTTTGAGTAAATATGCTCTCATGATGCATGCATGAAGGTGAAAAAATCGACTCGTTTTCTGGATTTGGAGATGGCAGTGATTTATGCTGCATCCTCCCCCCATCAGTCCCTCTGTCTTTAATTAGCGTTAGGGGAATGCAGGAGTGGTTGAGTGGACTGTCAATTTTGCATTTATTATTAATTTAGCTGAGGTGTCAACTGACTGTTCCATGTAATGACGGACATCTCTCCTGTGCTCTTTTGCACTTCTGTTTAGGCGATAATCAAGCTCTGTGTGTGAGCCCCGCTAATTAGACTGCTCCTTCTTGGTGGAGTCTGCATTCTACCACTTGTCATTTTGCCACAGCACGTGTGCAAATGCAAATATAGGTGGCCGCTGACGGTAGGCTGTATGAAGTCCACTTTTAATGAGGAGGCAGATTGCACTTTCATTTCCTCTCTGTCATGTGGCCACCTGGTAAGTGGAATGTGTTCTGAATGTGAGGAGTTCAATTTTGGAGGTGAACGTGAGTCAGTAATAAAGAACAAAGTATGTCACGCCCATGTGTGTGTGCATACATCCATTGATAAAGTTTGTGCACAAACTTTCATGCAGCCACACACACATACACACACACACACACATTTTACTAACCAGTCCATTCTTCTTCAGGTCCGCCCACATGCTGGTGCCGTCCCCGCCTCTCATTAGCACATGGTAGGTGAAGAAATATATGCCAGGCAGCGGGCAGGTGAACTTTCCAGTGCTGGGCTCATAGTAGTTACCTACGTTGGTTACCACGTCGTCAAACTTGAGTATTTCACTGCCCTCGTGCTGCTTGCGGAGCCCTGCATAAAAGGCAATTTTGGGAGTGTAGAGGGAAGGAGAGTAGCCGCCAGGACCTGGACCTGGCGGACCTTGCGGCCCTGGCTTGCCTGGCTCGCCAGGAGGCCCACGTGCTCCTGGGGGGCCAGGGATCCCCGGAGGTCCTCGTATGCCTGACTTAATCTTCTTCCCAGAGTAATCCTGGAGTGCTGGAGAGACAGCTGTTAATTCCTGGCCTGGCTGAGAAGTGGCGTAGGGACCACAAACCATCCTGCAGCTTCCCAGCATTTCATAATGGCTGCCATCACTTCCTGTGTTCCCGCCTTTGGTTGTGTGGACCAGCAGCGGAATCGCTACCAGCAGAATCAGAACCATGACTACACCTACGGCCGCTCCGATCACACGTTTCTTGCGGCTGAGCCGAGAAGCGGCCAGCGTCAGGAAGTCCTCTTCCCCTTTGACTGGAATGGTGCCCGCCAGGGTGAATCCTCTCAGAGAACCAGTATGTTGTGGAAAGGAAAAGGGGGAAAAGTGTACTGGGAGATGAGCCAAGCCAAATGTCAGACTGCCAGAGGGACACAAGCAGATGAACGCGTCCAAGAAAAATGACGGTGATGTCCACGGGATGAAAAAATCTAAACGTCTATGATTAGAAAGATGAACCTTTCACAAACACATTATAGAGTTTAACTATTTCGGGCTATAAAAAATACATTATCTGATAAAACCCTTTTCACTTTGTTTTGGTTCTAATATTTCTTCTTCTTCTTCTTGGCAAGTTGTTTGCATTTGTTTGCATTAAAAAAACAAGCGCTTGGAGTTACAGGCAGCACAACAAAGCGCGAGCCACCGCCAAATTCACTTCATGAGAAACTGAATTCTTGATATATGTTGTTCTCATATACTTCTGCATTAAAGCAGCCCACAAATGTGACTACATGTGACAAAAGTTGAACAGCAATCTTCTCCTTGACACCATCTTTGTTTTTCCCGTCCAATAAAGGATAGCTTCCTCCTCTTGGATCTACAGCTGAAATAGAGGTAGATAGCAAATATATCAAAACCACTAATGTTATGTATAATCCATAACTATCAGGTGTGGAAAAAAAAGTCCAATGAAAGTACATTTTTTACATGTATTAGTTTTTTATATTTATATATATATTATATATTTATTTTTTAGTCATAGGCCTACTCAGTTATTTTTCATGAATGGCAAACATGATTTGAAGTGAAGTCTATAATCTGTCGAACATTTACAACTGAGAAAGTTAAAAGCTGTGCTCACCATTGCTCGGTCTAAATCCCAGGGTGCATTTCAAAGATCAAATCCTCAGCGCATCTCCTCTGCAGGAAGAGCGGTGTGGCGCGACAGTCTCAATTAGCGCCCAATACTCCTTTCTTGTGCGCAGGTAGGAAGACTTTACAGAATGGCGGTGACGTCAGATGTCTACAAACCATTTAAAAGTAGGTCCATAAGAAGGATGTGCACGCTGTGGATGTCCACTTTTCCACTGGACAGCCCGCCGTGTTTGCCGACACACCTGTTAGATCTCTCTCTCCCGCGCTCTCTCTCTCTTTCTCTCTCTCTCTCTCTCCAAACATACAGATACCGTTCACATGGATTAACTGTACATTTTTCACCTTATTTATGATGAGTGCTATTGGCCAGGGTCGTCATTAGACAATTCCAAGGCAAATAGGTCTTTTTTTGACGTGCCTATTTCTTTTTTTTATTGTTATTTGTTTGCCTTTAGTTTTGTGATTTTCATTGGATGCATGTTTTGTTTTTGGAGTAATACTAATACATAGGAAACAAATAGTTCCATAAGATAAAGATCACCGGAATAAAACCAATATATTGTTATTTCTTAAAATATTAATAAAAAATATGTTAATTTAATATAAAAAGAGAATACATTGAGTGTCCAGGCTGCATGGGTGTCCAACTTTTATCACTTTTAGAACTGTTAACTATTTGTGTTATGTTTTGTTTAGGTAACATTTGTAACATCTGCAATGTTAATTTGCGTGACAGTCTTGCTTTTGTTCTCTTTTTCCTCAGTTCCAGTTTGTGCTCTTATTTTAGTAGCACTTCCTGTTTTGTCTGGATCCCTGCGTGTTTTGCTTTCCCGCGCCAACACAACCAGTTGAGTCTTTGGCCCTGGTTTGTCGTTGGAGCACAGTCATTTGTTGCTTTGCGTTGCTTTGTTTAGTTGTCTGCTGTGGCTGCATTGCAGCCATAATTAATAAAGAAAACTTTCCCCTGACCTGCTCGCCGTCCTGCTCTCCGCATCCTCGGAGTCGTCAACACAATGCCTAGACGTAAACGTGACAAGGAGACCCCGGTCATAGTATCATCATCATAAGGCTGGACACACTATGTGTTCATGTTGATTAAACGACACACAAATAGTGTTTTGACAAGACATAATTACTATAATGACAACATGAGAAGAAAATTGTTCAGTCACTCTTGAAAATGTTGTCTGTATACCTCGTGGCACAAACACCAACAAGCTCCCAACTAAATGCACTGCGAGTTTGTTTTAAAAATAAATGTCCCTGTGGTAAAAGTCACATTTAGAGCTTAAAGACCAGAAGCTCGGCAATTAACTGGGCAGCAGTCTCAATAGGGAAGCCCAGACATCCAGGTCTCCAGCCACTTCTTCGAGTTCATTCTTCGAGGCATTCCCAACTGTGGGACATGATCCCTCCAGCGTGTTGTATGCCCAGGGCCTCCTTCCTGCTGGGCATGCCGGAACACCTCACCAGGGAGGCGTCCAGGAGACATCCAGACTAGAGTATGTTGAGGTCTTTGCTCTTTACGAGTGCTTTAATTGGTAATAATCAACTCTGCATTTGCGTCACTGATTGGACACACGTGAGACTGCACTATCCCTGTTTTTAGTTTTGTTTTAGAGCCAAACTGGTTTTAGAGCAAAAATGCGTGATGAAGTGTGTTAAAACAAAAGCGGATGTTTTCATCTTCCTGTGTGTGGAGGCGAGGACAGAGGTGGCTGACAGTGGCTGCCCCGCAATGATTTGTGAGTAACGGAGGCTAGACTCGAAACATTCTTCCTCTGTGTGTGTGTCTGTGTGTGACTTGCATCCGACTGCTGCAAGGCCTCATTAACCAGACAACTTGTCCTACACATGGAGCTGAACCCCTGGCTCACACACAAACACATGATACAGGCATTGTACATGGATATCATGTATACAAAGAGTTTGTTTACCATTAGTGATAGTAATGACAAAATAATACACATAATAAAGTGTATATTTGTAGGACCTTCTAATTATTGTACTTGGGACCGTGTCACATTCACCGGTGATAACCTTTCATCTCAGAAACATTTTGGGCTCATTGAACTCATCATTTCCAGCTTTTGCCTGCGGTCAACCGTCTGACAGGCTCAATCGTGACTTTAAAGTTGAATAGCGACGCAGTGGGACCAATAGGGACAGGTCTACATACAGTATTGATAACTCCCGTTTCATCAAGCACCACCTTGTCTCCCTCAAATATGACGACCGCTGCCTGGCAATATGGGGAACTGATCCTCGCGGACATGGAGGGGCGGATAATCACTCTCTTTCCCTCGAGATGGGCCGGATTTAGCTGGAAATTGAAGGGAAGGTTTGGGTTTTTTTCACTGAGGGGACAGAAACTGGACACGGCATCCGTCCCAGCCCAGTTTGAGCATCAGTCTAGAACAATGTGAAGAGGTGCTGTGCAGCAGGAGGCACTTAATCATTGCCATCAGTCAGAGGCAATATGCTCACAACTGGATTTTGGAAGCCTGTTAAAATATTACTGAGATGATTAATATTGAAATATGTGCATGTCTCTCCGCTGTCTGTCTCCCTTTCTGCTCTCTCTCGTCTGATTTGCCCCCTCTTCACTGTCACTGAAGATTCCAATAATATTCATTGTGTTGTCATTTTTAAATTCAGTGCTTTAGCTCCGTGAGACTACATTGTCACCCCAGACAAAACAAAGAGTCACAGGAGGATAAGTAGTGGCCCTCTTTGACTTATTAGTCTATTTGGGGATTAATTTTATACATTGAGATACACCGAGTAAATCTCAGCCATTGTTTTGCATGTGCATCATTTTTGTTCAAGCATATCTCTGCTCTTTGTAAACAAATAAAGAGAGAGAACAGCAACTTATTTATGGCCACATTACTCATGTTAAAGTTTTCCTCTGCTATACGGCCAGTGTATCCGCATGGTTTCCTACACTAATTCTTCAAATCAACTGACCGCAGCAACATTGAAATTACTCCACACCGTTAATGTGTAACATTTAGGAATTTGCACAGCACAAAATAAATCACTCGTTTCTTGCCAGCAAGTATTAATGAGTTGTTGATGAATGGTTTATATGCCTTATACATGTACGTGACATATTGAGCTGTGCTTTTGGGAGGCGAGAGGCTAGTCACACAATACACAACATCACAGGAGAAGGAGCAACCAACACATACTGATCATCAGCTTTGAGGGATGATGACACTTTATCCCCAAGAGACACATAACCGCCACAAGGCTATCACTCCCGGTTGGGGAGTTTTCCATTTAACACTGACAGGAATTCTGCTATCAAGCTGCCATTCTTTGCTATGTAGATTACGCACTAGTAAATCAATTGGGAGGTCATTAGAGGGATAAACTGACATAACAGAGCCAGTCTAAAGCCAGGTAAGCTGCAGGAACTGTAAACAAGAAGAAACAAAATGTTGTGACTCTTGTTCTATAAAGTACAACTTAAATTGCTGCCAAAGATCTCAATGCATGTGAGTCTGTTAATCGGGCACTTACACAATTAAAATCACAGGATTTCATTTAAAAGTCCAAATCATTTCAGTTAAAACTTTGTCATTCGTGGCTGATCGGGGGTCAGACTTTCACTATACTCTTATGTCATTGCAAGGCTTGCCATACCTTCACATATTTGCCACACCTAATGGCTAATATCATAATTTAAGGCATTAAGTCATGAATTAAAACCAAAAAATTAGAAAGAGCCTTTAAGTCAATATTTTTTAGAAGCAACGATAAAGAAATGAAATAAGAAAACACTTTTTTTTTCCAATTTAAGTATTGTAAATAACTAATTTATAACAAATAACAAATGTAATATAAATGCATGTACATTTGGGAAATAAGGCCTAAGTTGGGCATTTGTGGTCACTACCAGGAATTGCATAAATGAAACAAAGTTTTGTCGATGGGGTGCTGAAAAAAAACTTAAAATATTGTTTTATCGCTTTCATGCTAATAGGCAAAACTGTCTTGTCTGAAGTTACAAAGAAATTATTCAGAACTTTCCACAACTGCATTGAGGATTTTTGACTTATTTGGCACTTACCCAAAAATTGGCAGTCAAATGCTACCTGTCATTCACACACATCAAACCATATTTTGATCTTCTGTCTGGCAACCAAATCAGGATCATACCAATAGGGAGTCATATGGACACATACGACAGACCTGTGGGATATTGATCTTTAAAGACGTAAGATGTAAAATTGTACAGTACAATCAAGCAACCATTCCATTCCATTCCATTTTCTTCTGCTTATCCGGGTCCGAGTCGCGGGGGCAGCAGTCTCAGTAGGGAAGTCCGGTCTCCGGCGACCTCTTCCAGCTCCATCGGGAGGACACCAAGGCGTTCCCAGGCCAGCTGTGAAACATAGTCCCTCCAGTGTGTCCCAGGTCTTCCCCGGGGTCTTCTCCCAGCTGGGTATGCCCTGAACACCTCCCCAGGAAGGCGTTTGGGAGGCATCCTAACCAGATGCCCGAGCCACCTCAACTGGCTCCTCTCAATGTGAAGGAGCAGCGGCTCTACTCTGAGCTCCTCCAGGATGGGCGAGCTCCTCACCCTGTCTCTTAGGGTGAGTCCAGCCACCCTACGAATAAAACTCATTTCCGCCGCTTGTATCCGCGATCTCGTTCTTTCGGTCAAGACCCATAACTCATGACCATAGGTGAGGGTGGCAACGTAGATTGATCGGTAAACAGAGAGCTTTGCCTTCCGGCTCAGCTCTCTCTTCACCACTACGGTCCGGTACAGTGACTGCATTACTGCTGATGCTGCACCGATCCGTCTGTCGACCTCACGCTACAACCGTCCCTCACTCGTGAACAAGACCCCGAGATACTCAAACTCCTCCACCTGAGGCAAGACCTCACTCCCAACCCGGATGGTACAGTCCACCGGTTACCGACTGAGAACCATGGCCTCGGATTTGGAGGTGCTGAGTCTCATCCCAAAAACTTCACACTCAGCTGCAAACTGCTCCAGTAAACGCTGAAGGTCACAGCCTGATGAGGCCATAAGGACCATAAGGACAAGATCCTAAGGTCACCAAGCTGGACTCCCTCAACGCCTTGACTGCGCCTAGAAATTCTGTCCATGAAGATTATGAACAGATTCGGTGACAAAGGGCAGCCTTGGCGGAGGCCAATGTTCACCGGAAACAAGCTCGACTTACTGCTGGCAATGCGAACCAGGCTCCTGCTTCCATTGTACAAGGACCGAATGGCACGTAGAAGCGGGCCATCAATCCCGTACTCCCGGAGCACCCCCACAGGACACCACAAGGGACACGGTCCAATGCCATTTCCAAGTCTACAAAGCACATGTAGACCGGTTGGGCACACTCCCACATACCCTCCAGTACCCCTGCAAGGATGTAAACTCAAAACTCGTCCACCCCCGAAACCTTGCCATTGGGGAGTGTTTTAACAACCCCAAATACCTCAGCCACGGTGATAGAACTGTCCACTTACGTGTCCTCAGAATCAGCTTTCTCTACGGAAGGTATGTCATTGGGATTGAGAATGGCCTCAAAGTATTCCTTCCACCAACCAAGTATATCCTCAGTCGAAGTCAGCAAGCCCCCGTCCGCACTGGAAACAGTGTTAACTGGGGACCGCTTCCCCTTTCTCATGTGTCGGACGGTTTGCCAGAACCTCTTCACGGCCGACCGAAAGTCGTGCTCCATAGCCTCACCAAACTCCTCACACCCGGGTTTTTGCCTCGATCACTGCCGAAGCCGCGTGCCACTTGGCCTACCGGTACCTGTCAACTGCTTCGGGAGTCCCGCAAGCCATCAATGCTCAATAGGACTCCTTCTTCAGCTTGACAGCAGCCCTAACCCCCAGTGTCCACCATGAGGTTCGGTCTTGTCGCCACGACTGGAACCGACCACCTTGCGGCCGCAACTACGACTGGCTGCCTCAGCAATGGAGGCACAGAATACGACCCATTCGGACTCAATATCCCGGTCCTCCCTCGAGATGCAGGTGAAGCTCTGCCAGAGATGAGCGTTAAAGATGGTGTCCTGGTGCCAAGTGCACTTATGGACATTCTTATGTTCGAACATGGTGTTTTGTTATGGACAAACTGTGGTTTGCACAGTCCAGCAACAACACACATAAGGTTCAGATCAGGGAGGCCGTTCCTCCCAACCACGACTCTTCAAGTCACACTGTCATTGCCCACATGGGCGTTGAAGTCAACCCAGTAGAACTATAGAGTCACCGGCTGGGGTGCTCTTCAGAACCCCTCTGATAGACTCCAAGAAGGCCGGGTACTCTGAACTGCCGTTCGGCGCGAATGTGCAAACCACAGTCAGGACCCTTTCCCAGCCCTAAGGCGTAGGAAAATAACACTCTCGTTCACTGAGGATGACTCCAGCACAGGGGCACCAAGCCGGGGGGCTATTAATAAGCCCACCCCAGCTCGCCGCCTCTCCCCTGCAGAAACTCCAGAGTAGAACAAGGTCCAGCCCCTCTCAAAGAATTTGGTTCCAGAGCCCAAACTGTGGGTTAAGGTGAGTCCGACTATATCTAGTCGGAATGTTTCCGCCTCTTTCAAAAGCTCGGGTTCCTTCCCCATCAGAGAAGTGACATTCCATGTCCCAAGAACCAGATTTGGCCGCTGAAGACCAGGTCGCCTCGACCACTGCCCAAATCGCATGGCACCGGACCCTTATGCTTGCCCCTGCTGGTGGTGGGTCTGCGGGGGGGAGCTCCCGTGTTGCTTCTTCGGGCTGGGCTCGGCCAGGCCCCACTGGTGAAGGCCTGGCCACCAGGCGCTCGCCTGCGAGCCCCTCCCCCAGGCCTGGCTCCAGAGTGTCACATGTCCGGGCGAGGTGCGGTCACTCATCTTGGTTTTAATCATAAGGGTCTTCTGAATCACTCTTAGTCTGGCCCGTCATCTAGAACCTGTTTGCTTTGGGAGACCCTACATAGCTCCTAGGATCACTCGGGCACTCCAACCCCTCCACCACGATAAGGTGATGATTCACGGAGGTGAATCGAGCAACCAATTTGTGTTAATCAAATACATAAATAAAAATTGACATCTCTGTCATGTCTTTAAATAACGGTCAAGTGGTCCTGGTGGATAACTGGTAAAATGTCCATTTTTTTTCTTGCAACATTTCTTCCAGAAAATCTCTTTGTTTTGGGGATTTGTGTATGTTTTTGGCATTTGCAACATTTTATTTTCTATTTGTTTTACATCCTGATTGCAGTATTTTTAATTTGCAGCATTTTACCAGGGCATTTGTTTTATGGTCTTTGTGTGTTTTTGGTTTTTGGATCATTTGTGTGTTTGAACGTCGCCGCATGTTTGTCAGCCACCATTATTGTTGGACACAAGATGTACTATGCTGTGGAACTGCTTCGTTACTTCTCCATACTTTTGTCTTCTTATGTCTTCTAATGCAGTAATACAGGTTGATCTTGGTTTCTTCTGTCCAAGGATTCCTGAACATAGGACGTCTTTTCTAGATGTTTCCTGGCTAATTCTAATCGGGCTTTGTTGAATTATTGTTGAATTGTTACACCCTCTATATACTCTACATTCATGAAGATTTCTCTTGCTAGAAGTGCTCCTTCTTCATTACTGTGTTGATGTTTTGAAAGTCTGTATTTTATGGTTTTACGGACCTTTTAATTAAATACTGGTATGTACACAAACAATAATATCTGTATAACTGTATCTTATAAGGGTTTGATCAATCATGCCAGTAAAGTGATGCTGAAAATATTATTGGGAAGACTAAAATCAAAAGCAGAAGCAATTATTGCTGATAAACAGGCAGGATTTCGGGACGGCAGAAGTACTGTAGAATAAATATTCAACCAAAAAATCCCATGTAAGTAAAACCGTCAACATCAAAAAGAACTGCACCACATTTTCATAGACTGTCAAAAAAAACTTTTGAAAGGGTGTGGCAAGAATCCCTTAAGACAAAATAAAGAGATACAATATTGGATCAAAAATCATAACAGCAATACATCTGTAGGCCCAGGGGAAGAGTGCAGTCCTCTTTCGAGGAAAAGATGGAGAATGGTACCATCCTTGAATAGGAGTCCAACAAGGCTGCCTACTCTCCCCAATACTATTCAATATATTTATAGAACCAATTATGTAGGAACCACTTCATGACCTTATGAAGGTTCAGTATCAATTGGAGGCATAACCATCAACGACCTGAGATTCGCAGATTACATCGACTGTCTAGCAGAAACAGAGGAAGAATTATAGTCTTGCTTTAAAACTCAACCAAGCATAATGCAAATTTGGAATGGAAATTAATACGGCGAAAACAGATTATGAGTAATAATCAGAATTGTGTCACAACACCAAACCCCATTGACAATAAATTGTTGTTTAAAATTTTAAAGCAATTAAAATATTTGGGTTCACTGATCACAGAGGATGGTTCAAATGTAGACATTTGGTCAAGAATAGCCCAGGCATCCTCAACAATGAAGACAATAAAGATCTGGAAAGACAATTCAATTACCATTAAACACAAAATCAGATTCCTAAAGGCACTGGTGTTTTCCATTTTTACATGTGCTTGTGAAACCTGGACCCTAATCAAAGAAGACCAGATGAAGATAATAATGACTTTTGAAACGAGATATTACCAAATCTTATGGGCATCAACTACAAAGACAGAATTACAAACAAGGGCATCAGAATTGTTATAAAAGATCACAGAGCAGAATGTGATGATCTCTTAACCAGCATAAACAAACAAACCTCAAATGGTACGGGCACATCACAAGATTAGATGATGGACCTATGAAAACCATACTGCAAGGAAATGTCGAAGGATAGAAGAAGAGAGGTTGGCCAAGGAAGAGATGGGTAAACAACATTGAAGAATGGACCGGGATGACGTTGGCTGAGTCACAACCGAGAAGAGTGGAAGAAATTGGTGGATCATTTCAAGAGTGGCACCCCTATGACACCGTGAGAAGTTCTGAGAAAAGAAGAAGACAAAAAACTGTTATCTTCAAAAATGTAGCGCCTTACAATTTGTTTATACATCCCGCTTTGGATATGTTTAGATCATATACCTAAATGGTGAATATGAAGTGTGTATGTATGGGCCAGGTGTAACATTGGACTTCGGTATGCAAGGTGTGAATGGTACATCCTGGTGCTGTGCTGGTCTCTGATTATGAGGCCTGATGTAGATTGACAGTGTGTAGATTGTGTTGCACTGTCACTCTAATAACAAGCCTCCATACTGCTGTCCTCAACATCACAATTTGTCATCCTTCCGCTGCTCCACCCTTCTCCTTACAGCTTCCCCTCCCTGACTTGAGCTGTGTTCCCCCTCCCTGCTCCCTCCCTCCTTCCCTCCCAGCAGGGGAAGTTATCCCCCACACCCTCTACCTTGGGCTCAAACTCAGAAAGATGGTCCAGCATACAGAAGGATGTTCTCACTGTCCTTCTCAGTAGTGATGGCTTTGTTCAACAAAAAGACTCTTTCGGGACCCAAGTGGCTCTTCTGATTTTTTGTTGTCATAAATTAATTTAGATGGACCTCATGGTGGATGAGTGGGTAGCATGTTGACCTCACAGTCAGCAGATCTGGGTTTGAATCTCTGTTGGGCATCTCTGTATAGAGTGTCATGTTCTGCCCGTGCTTGTGTGGGTTTTCTCCGGGTACTCCGGTTTGCTCCCACATTCCAAAAACATGCATGTTAGCTTAATTGGCGACTCTAAATTGTCCATTAGAGTATAATTGTGAGTGTTAATGCTTGTTTGTCTGTCCTGCAATTGACTGTCGACCAGTCCAGGGTGTACCCTGCCTCCCACCCAAAACCAGCTGGGATAGGCTCCAGCATACCATAAACCTAATGAGGATAAGGGGTATAGAAAATGTATGGATGGGTGGATTACCAGATGTATTCACAAATTATGTGTATTACTAATGCAAACAAAATACATGATATCAAATGTTTATTATTTAAATGGATTTCATAAATCCTCAATGAACAGCTTCAAAAAATATGTTATATTATATTATAAACACAACCCCCATCTCAATGTACTGTATTAGGTCAAATCTCTGCATACACAATTCTAACAATCAAACAGCACACCACACAACAAAAGAAATTACAAAGTGAAAAAGAAAAAGAAGCAGCACCCAGGTTACAGTTGTGTCTCTACTGTAAATTGGCATTCAAAAACTAAATTTATGCCCATTATTGTGACACTTTAGAAATGTTTTATTTAACTTGAAGTCACATGTCCTATCACTGAACTGGCTCAAGGTTGGGTTTTCTATAAGCACGCATAAAAAGTCCTTTGCCTAATGACATTTAACATTTTTGAATTACACTCTTCCACCATCAGAGCTCAGCACGTTTGGTTCTACCAAGTGTTTTCTTTAAGCAGAACTGGTGTTTTGGGGGGAGACAGAGGCGATTTTCATGTGCAAATGTCAGTTAGTCCGCTCCCAGCAATCACAGGACCGTCTCCTCAAGAGATGGTGGTTTGAGACACAGCTTGAATAATTTAGCAGCTCTGTGCCATCGTGCTTTAGGGTCGCAACCTTCCAAAGCGATGACAGAAAGATGTCGGCTGATTTCCCCTCCCATTCACTTCCATTACCACTTATTTGCCATCCCTGATTTGAAACAGACAAAGCAGAGGGCCCCACGGGAGAGAAAAAAATCATTGGTGCTGAATAAATGATGTCACAAAACAGAACACAAGCAAACAATGTGCCGATCATCTTTTGTGCACCGCCCCGCCACCCCCGTTGAGACACATGCACACACCGCACAGGTGATCAGGCAAGCCAGCAGACACATACAAAAGGAACCCTCAGAAAGGTTGGGAAGTGCCACAAAGCAGGAACATATGTCACACTGGTGATGTATGAAAGGTATGCATAGGTATGCAAGACTATAAATTGAAAGAAAAATTCCACTTTAGAGAACAATTGCAGCTGTTCTGCTGTAAGAGACAGCCGAGAGTCATGGAGGACATACAGAAATCATGTTATATTCACACACACCAGCAAACATTTTCATTCAGATGGCGGCGTATTTGGTCTGACAGTGGTCATCAGTTAGTCTGCAGTGGTACTCTGACAGCAACAAGACGATAATGAATTAACTGTCCAGCTCTCTAGACCAAAACAGGTGTTTTTGTAGCAGCCCTTTTCTGGCTGTCATGATCAGGTCTTCACTTCTTCTTGAATATTTTTTTTTGTGTACTACAGATGTCGCACACATTAAATAGCTAATGGCAACCCTGTTCTAGTAGCCACTGAAGTAGTCACTTTACAGTAAAGACTGTGTTATGTGATTAAAGTTCAATCTGTAACCAAATCTGGTCTGCTTCGACTGCATTAATAAGGACTTCCGAGTGTTATTGGGCGTGTGCATTGACCTCATGAGATGGAAATACACGACAAGGGCAGGCAGAGCGAAGGGAGGACATGTGAGATCCCTTTGAATTATAGCGCGTGATTGTTTGGTGAGTTATGGTTGCTTGCTGTCAGACCTGGCATGATAAATCGTGCCAAGTAAGAATTACACTTTCTCATTTCCCTGCTGTCTATTTATCTAACTTTCTCTGCCAGACAACCCCTTTGCCACAGAACACTCATCCCTCTGTGTCCTTCGTCCTTGTACTTAGTGCAGATAGTGACCTTTGGGGGCAGTCTTAACAACAACCTATGTATGACAGCAATGATGTAAATTATATCTTCATTTATGTATGCATTATTCCATTTTACAATGATTTACAGTGAAAAATGTATTTGCTGTAGTTCATCTTTTACTTGATACGTAAGCATTGAGTTTAATGTCGTACTTGCTAGGACAATGGCGCCAGAGGGGCAAGAAAGAGACCAACATAACCCAATCACGAGACTGCCAATGTGCTTTTCTCAGCCACAGTAAATAGTGTTAAGATGAAAGCTTGGTGATATTGCAAAAGCAAACTGCCTAAGAGAGACGTTGGATCGAGGGAGGCAGTTGCTGAGATTTAGTAACCTGAAACACCAGAGGGAGGTTTGAGTCACAAATCAATCTGACAGGGAAAAAATCTTAAAAAATAGATGTCATTATGTACTGTCTGTTCCCTCCAAACGCAGCCAATCACATTAACAAGTCAGTGATGTGTGGTCAGGGGCTTCAACTGTCATCATGAAAAATCAAAAACAAATACTGAAATAAAATACATAGACTACTACTATTTGTCCTTTGAGCTATGTTATACATTTTCTGATGGTTATAAATGTTTAAATGGCTGAATTTATCCATTTCCTAATCAAGTACAGGGCAGAAACTAAGATGAGGCTATAGCGAACCTCTGATCTCAAGTGTACTGTCTGAGTGCACTGCATGCATTGAGTAAGTTGGATGTCGAGTTCTGTTTCTCAGCAGGTAGCTAATAAAATGTTTGCAGAAACATTCATTATACACCACGGCTTCCTCCTGCCTTTGTAATTCATCAAATGTACAGTAAGTAGGACATCATTACTTTTTCTAATCAGACAAATAAATACAGAGAAATACGTTGATGCGCACAGTACTCCACCTCACTGAGAAGGGATGGCGGCGTGCATGAGCCTGAAGTTGCCTGAAGACCGCTGAAGACTGAAGACCGCTTTTTTCCCCCTATTGAAATACATAAACAGCAACGGCAAATAGAGCTAACACTCTAAGAGTCCAATGCAACAATTTTTTTTCATGCTCTGCTGAATGAATGAATGAATTTGACTGCCAAGACACAGTATTACATATCCTAGCTGTAAAACGTGCAAGGGCTTCATGGCATCAAATCATGAAAGACACTCATTTCCTCCTCACCACACCTTCCAAGGTGCAATTCCCTCCTGCTGTTTCTGAGTGCCGGCCCACTACGCAGTGTATGTAGCTCCAGCTATCCTCCTCATCTCTTTCTTTGTGTGCTTCCATGCAATGTCACGTGGTGGTCAGCACACACCTCAACTCCGGAGCTCACACTACATCACTCCACAACTCTTTCGAAGCCCACACCATGTCAGCTCTCTACGCCACCGGTATCAGCTCCCAGTGATCTGAAGCCACAGCCCCCTCCAAAGCCTACACCTCAGCTCCTCAAGATTCACAAGCTTCTGATGCGCCCAGAGATTGCACTGAGTCAGCCCCAGTCATGCTTAATGTTACTGTTACGAGTACTGTCACGCTCTGTGATCTAACCACTTCTAAAACTGTTGAAATTCATTCATTCATTCATTCATTCATTCATTTTCTGTACCGCTTATCTTCATTAGGGTCGCGGGTATGCTGGAGCCTATCCCAGCTGGCAATGGTCTTCACTAAGTCTAACAATACCTTCAGTGCTGAACCAGATGTTTTTGTTTCAGGGGAAAGACTGCAAATCATGTAGATCACATGTAAAAATGGCCTTACCCCCATTTATTTATTCATTTTCTATACCGCTTATCCACATTAGGGTCGCGGGTGTGCTGGGGCCTATTCCAGCCGACTTTAGGCGGGAAGCGGGGTACACCCTGGACTGGTTGCCAGTCAATCGCAGGGCAGACAAACATTCACACTCACATTCCTATCTATGGACAAATTAGAGTTGCCAAATAACCTAACATGCACGTTTTGGGAATGTGGAAGGAAACCGGAGTACCTGGAGAAAACCCACGCACGCACATGGAGAACATGAAAACTCCAAACAGAAATGCCCAAAGGAGATTCGAACCCTGAACCTCCTGACTGTGAGGCCAATGTGCAACACACTCATCCACCGTGCGGCCGATCTTACACCCCCAACCATTAGAAATCAATGAGATCGAAATACTGGGCGAGTGAGCAGAAAACACATTGTGGTAGTGGTGGAGGATTATAAAGAACGGCTCTTCCACATCCGCCCCTGCGTCCGTATTCCACTGACAGGCAATATTTGCTCTTATGGTTTTAATTTTTTTGTTTTTTAATTTTTTTTTTCCCTTTTTTTGTTTAATTTTTTTGTTTTTTTTTTTTTTTTTTTTTTTTTTTTTTTTTTTTTTTTTTGTTTGTTATTGTAAGTTGCATTTGTTAAATAAAGTTGTTTAAAAAAAAGCTTCGCTTGTCTTTTTCCTTTGTATTTATCTTCTTTGTTTTCCTTTATGCTTTATGCCTTGTCCACACGTAGAGGGGGGAAATATTTTTTTTTTAAAACCCCGGCTAGGTGTAGACAGGTGTAGACAGAGCTGATACACAGAGTTACTTGGATATTATTTATTCCATTTATTTTATTTATTATTTCACGTTTTTCCTGTGAAGAACCCCAAAGGGTTATTTATATTTGGTTATGTGTGGCTTTCTGGAAAACAATACGGTAAATGTTTACGTTTAGGCAGCCCTGCTATCGTCACACTTTTTCTGTTACGAACACACACACCGGCAACCCCATCAGAGAAGAGAAAACTTTTGTGGCCCTCACATGAAAAAGTTTGTGGACCCCGTATACAGAGCTTTGACTTATTTATTCAAGTTGGCGTTTTAAACCTCAAAGCATTTGAAACCTTGTTTAAAACCATTTTTATAACCTTTTTGAATGACTATGTAAACTAAAGTACGTTTAGAGCTTGTCCTCACAGGAAGGGGAAGGTTTTCGGCGGAAACAGTTAAGTACTTTATCGTTTCAAATTTATACCCTCACGGCAGGAGGCGTTATGGGTGGCCATTATTTTTTTCAAACTCTGATAATGCTGTCTTGTTACTTCTGTGTGGACAAGGAAACCGTTACACTCTAAAAAATGACTCCCTGTCAAAATTATCTTGAAAACATTTCTCTGGCAACTGTGCTCATTTCTCAGACGTGGTCTTACTTATCTGAACTGTCATCTGTTCGGGTGTGGGCTGGTAACACTACTTGCTAACATCAGCTCTGGGTTCACTGCATTGTGTTTTGCATCAAAGTGATACTTTTGGCTTGAAGTGCTTTGGTAAGAAGCCCAGTCTTTGTTGCGCAATTTGCAAACAACGATGCATGCTCTTCTACACGCCTCCAATGATCAGTTTTTTTTACATCAGTAAACTTTGTCATCAGTATCTTGTGCATCAGTAATATCTGTGCCAGCAATTAGGGTACTACACGTGAAGGTACTCGTTTTTTATATTATAGGCTTGAGTGAGGAACATGAACATGAACATGCGATTTAGTAAGTGGATACCATCTTTGGGAATGACTTGCTTGAGTATAAAGCACTCATGTCACCCTTCAATGACCAAGTCACCAGTTTCCACTCAACATGAGGAAACAATGAAGTTTCTTCTAAACTTTATTCCCCGCTGCACTGTACATTAAAGCCTTCCCTTTCCTTGAGGGGTTTGTTTTATTGTGCACCACCGAAACTATCCTCCCAATTCTTCCTGACATCCACCATTGCATAATGTTTCTGACTGACTGATCAGGTATCAGGGATGGAGGTCTTTGTGTAAATGCAGTGTGAATAATTCATACAGAACTGTCAGTGAGAGAGAGAGAGAGAGAGAGAGAGAGAGGGAAGGGGCATTTTGGAAATCAGCTCACTAGGCCCCTGATCATGAATAATTGATCTGAACTGATTAAAGTTTGCCATGATTACCTCTTTCCTCCTCAACATATAAAGTGCCACACCTGTGTTTTGCTGTCTTCTTGTTTTTTCTTCTTCCTCCTCTGCCTCTCAATCATATTGTCCGCCAACAATATGCAATTATGTGTCATTGGAAAGAATTTAGGACACTTGAATACTGTACTTGTCTCATTGTGTGATGTAGTCATGTGACTACACTGCAAACAAATACTATGCAGCTCAACCTTTGGCTACTGGGAGTCATGACTAGGGATAGCTCCAAGGAAAAGCTGGAGCTTTCGTTGTTTAATTCTCCAATTTGGCAACACGTCTCCCTCCTAGTGAAATATACTTAAACGGGCAATGAAGTGGATACGATGAAAGTGGTGTGCCAGCCAGGGATGCGGAAAGTCAGACAGTACTAAGGGCCCATAGATGAAATGGTCCCAAAAAGTGCTTACAGCTGCAGTAGGGGCACAATGTGATTTTTTTTCATAGGGCTCAGAATTCCTGGTGGCACCTCTGTCGTTCTATAGAGATCTGAAACTCTCACGCTCTGTGTGACTTATACCCACCCCTTTTCCACTGTCGCAAAGTTTAGTGTTGGTGATGGATTAAGTTTAAGTGTCGCAAAGTGACTCCACACCGGTTTCATTTTCAATTGTCCTAGTGGGCCGTGTCATTATGTCGCAGGGGTGATGGCGTTAGGGTGAAGAGCTCAGCCATCCGAGAGGAGCTCAGAGTAGAGCCGCTGCTCCTTCATATCGAGAGGAGCCAGTTGAGGTGGCTTGAGTAACTAGTCCGGTTTCTGCCTGGAAGCCTCACTGGTGAGGTGTTTCGGGCTTTCCCAGCCAGGTGAAGGTCCCAGGGAAGACTTAGGACACGCTGGATGTCTCACAGCTGGCCTTGGTGTTCCCGGAGACCGGGAAGTCTGGACTTCCTTACTGAAACTGCTGCCTCCCCGACCCGGACCCAGACAAGCGGAGGAAAATGGAATAGAATGGATGATGCCGTGATGCCTGCCATCATGAAATCACAGTTCATTTCAAGTTTTGCCCATTTTTTAATCAAAACACACAACACACTGTAGTTTTTGACACTGCACACTATTTACAGGTAATATATATTGTGTATATATATACATTATATATATGTAAGTGCAAAAATAGAAAATTAAGGTGCAAAAATGTTTCAAAATTAAGTTCACAGGTAGGGAAAGGATGACCCATTGTGTCACTATTTTTTTCTTGTCACCGTTTCAAAATTCTTCTGTACTATAGTCTGTTCCAAATTGACTAGAGACAGCGGGTTTTGTCTGTTGTCCATGTTTTAAAAAAAAAATCCATTGTTACAGTGGGAAATGCAATGTAATAAAGATGGAGGTAATTTGCAGCTTTTTTAGGCTACCCCACCCACCTCATTGTGCAAACATTTCACTCGCTCGGCCCAGCAAACATTTGGAGCCACAGTTGGACCAAAAGAGACAGCTTCAGTTCAAACCAACTGAGGAACCATGACAGTGGAAAACCAAAGCTTTGAGAACCAGCTCCAAAAAGGCGGTGGACCAGTCACAGAGGAAATGGGATATTATTGGACTCCTGTGTTGGTTCTCAATACTTCTTGTTTTGTACCCTCATTTCACTTACACTTCCTATTGTTCGCTCCGTTCTTAGATGTCTCTACTTCTACATTTATGTGCACATGCCACTAATTTGAGTTTCCCTTATTTAGTTCACCTTCCATCCATCCTTTCATTTTCTATACCGCTTATCCTTATTAGGGTCGCGGGTATGCTGGAGCCTATCCCAGCTGACTTTGGGCGGGAGGCGGGGTACACCGTAGGGCAGACATACAACCATTCACACTCTAATGGACAATTTCCTCAAAAGTTAACGCAAAAATATCATTTTGAGCAAGCATCTTTGAGCTGCGGCGACGCAACAACCATCGCTCATCCACGACACCAAGCCAAATTGAGTTGTGGTTTACTCATGAAGCCGAAAAAACAAGCCTGACCCCGACGAAGATCCACAAAAGTAGTGGTGCCGAAAGTACATTTTTAAGGGTCTTATGTGGCCCATGGCTCATTTGTCATTGCATCACTGCAGAAACAAAGTATAATTTAAAAAAACAGCAAAAACAATAAAAATACAGCCAAAGGCACAATGAGAAAAAAGTGAAATGTTGAAACCAACAACCAGTAATAAGACACAAGCATACACTGTATATACACATATATTATTATCTGTCTGTCTGTCCATCCATCCATCCATTTTCGGGTCTGGGTCGCGGGGTCAGCAGCTTCAGTAGGGAAGTCCAGACTTCCCGGTCCCCAGCGACCTCTTCCAGCTCCATCGGGAGGACACCAAGGCGTTCCCAGGCCAGCTGTGAGACATAGTCCCTCCAGCGTGTCCTAGGTCTTCCCGGGGGCCTTCTCCCGACTGGGCATGCCCGAAACACCTCACCAGGGAGGCGCCCGGGAGGCATCCGGACTAGATGCCCGAGCCACCTCAACTGGCTCCTCTCGATGTGAAGGAGCAGCGGCTCTACTCTGAGCTCCTCCCGGATGGCCGAGCTCCTCACCCTATCTCTTAGGGTGAGTCCAGCCACCCTACGAAGGAAACTCATTTCCGCCGCTTGTATCCGCGATCTCATTCTTTCGGTCATGACCCATAACTCATGACCATAGGTGAGGGTGGGAACGTAGATCGATCGGTAAACAGAGAGCTTTGCCTTCCGGCTCAGCTCTCTCTTCACCACGACGGTCCGGTACAGCGACCGCATTACTGCAGATGCTGCACCGATCCGTCTGTCGATCTCACGCTCCAACCTTCCCTCACTCGTGAACAAGAACCCGAGATACTTGAACTCCTCCACCTGAGGCAAGACCTCACTCCCAACCCGGAGGGTACAGTCCACCCGTTTCCGACTGAGAACCATGGCCTCGGATTTGGAGGTGCTGAGTCTCATCCCAGAAGCTTCACACTCAGCTGCAAACCGCTCCAGTAAACGCTGAAGGTCACAGCCTGATGAGGCCATAAGGACCACATCGTCTGCAAATAGCAGAGACGAGATCCTAAGGTCACCAAGCTGGACTCCCTCAACACCTTGACTGCGCCTAGAAATTCTGTCCATGAAGATTATGAACAGAATCGGTGACAAAGGGCAGCCTTGGCGGAGGCCAACGTTCACCGGAAACAAGCTCGACTTACTGCTGGCAATGCGAACCAGGCTCCTGCTTCGATTGTACAAGGACCGAATGGCACGTAGAAGCGGACCATCAATCCCGTACTCCCGGAGCACCCCCCACAGGACACCACGAGGGACACGGTCGAATGCCTTTTCCAGGTCTACAAAGCACATGTAGACTGGTTGGGCAAACTCCCACATACCCTCGAGTACCCTTGCAAGGGTGTAGAGCTGGTCCAGTGTTCCGCGACCGGGACGAAAACCACATTGCAGCTCCTCTAACCGAGGTTCGACTAACGGTCGTACCCTTCTCTCCAGCACCCTGGAGTAGACTTTCCCAGGAAGGCTGAGGAGTGTGATCCCCCTATAGTTGGAACACACCCTCCGGTCACCCTTTTTAAAAATGGGGACCACCACCCCGGTCTGCCAGTCCAGAGGTACTGTTCCTGACTTCCATGCAATGTTGTAGAGGCGTGTCAACCAACACAGTCCTCCAACATCCAGAGCCTTGAGAAATTCTGAGCGGAACTCGTCTACCCCCGGAGCCTTGCCACTGGGGAGTGATTTGACTACCCCAATTACCTCAGCCACGGTGATAGAACTGTCCACGTACGTATCCTCAGACTCTGCTTCCTCTATGGAAGGCATGTCAGTGGGATTGAGAAGGGCCTCGAAGTATTCCTTCCACCGACCAACTATATCCACAGTCGTGGTCAGCAAGCCCCCGTCCGCACTGTAAACAGTGTGAACTGGGGGCTGCTTCCCCTTTCTGAGGTGTCGGACGGTTTGCCAGAACCTCTTCGAGGCCGACCGAAAGTCGTGCTCCATAGCCTCACCGAACTCCTCCCACACCCGAGTTTTTGCCTCGACCACCGCCGAAGCCGCGTGCCGCTTGGCCTGCCGGTACCTGTCAGCTGCTTCGGGAGTCCCGCAAGCCATCCATGCTCGATAGGACTCCTTTTTCAGCTTGACGGCAGCCCTAACCCCCGGTGTCCACCATCGGGTTCGGGGCTTGCCACCACGACTGGCACCGACCACCTTGCGGCCGCAACCACAACTGGCTGCCTCAGCAATAGAGGCACGGAATACGGCCCATTCGGACTCAATATCCCGGTCCTCCCTCGAAATGCAGGCGAAGCTCTGCCGGAGATGAGAGTTGAAGACTCGACGAACGGGAGATTCTGCCAGACGTTCCCAGCACACCCTCACTACGCGTTTGGGTCTGCCAGGTCTGTCCGGCATCCTTCCCCGCCATCTAATCCAACTCATCACCAGGTGGTGGTCAGTTGACAGCTCAGCCCCTCTCTTCACCCGCGTGTCCAGAACATACGGACGCAGGTCTGATGATACGACCACAAAGTCGATCATAGACCTGCGACCTAGGGTGTCCTGGTGCCAAGTGCACTTATGGACATCCTTATGTTCGAACATGGTGTTCGTTATGGACAAACTGTAATTCGCACAGAAGTCCAGCAACAACACACCGCACGGGTTCAGGTCAGGGAGGCCGTTCCTCCCAACCACGCCCCTCCAAGTCACACTGTCATTGCCCACATGGGCGTTGAAGTCTCCCAGCAGAACTATGGAGTCACCAGCTGGGGTGCTCTCCAGCACCCCTCTGATAGACTCCAAGAAGGCTGGGTACTCTGAACTGCCGTTCGGCGCATAGGCACAAACCACAGTCAGGACCCTTTCCCCAGCCCTAAGGCGTAGGGAAATAACCCTCTCGTTTACTGGGGATGACTCCAACACAGAGGCACCAAGCCGGGGGGCTAACAATAAGCCCACACCAGCTCGCCGCCTCTCCCCAGCGGCAACTCCAGAGAAGAACAAGGTCCAGCCCCTCTCAAGGAATTTGGTTCCAGAGCCTAAACTGTGGGTTGAGGTGAGTCCGACTATATCTAGTCGGAATCTCTCCGCCTCTTTCACAAGCTCGGGCTCCTTCCCCACCAGAGAAGTGACATTCCATGTGCCAAGAACCAGATTTGGCCGCCGAAGACCAGGTCGCCCGGGCACCCGCCCTCGACCACTGCCCAAATCACACAGCACCGGACTCTTATGCTTGCCCCTGCAGGTGGTGGGTCTGCGGGGGGGAGTTCCTGTGTGGCTTTTTCAGGCTGGCCCGGCCAGGTCCCACGGGTGAAGACCTGACCACCAGGCGCTCGCCTGCAAGCCCCTCGCCCAGGCCTGGCTCCAGGGTGAGGCCCCGGTATCCCACGTCCGGGCGAGGTGCGTTTTTTTTCATAGGGGTCTTCTGAATCACTCTTAGTCTGGCTCGTCACCTAGAACCTGTTTGCCTTGGGAGACCCTACCAGGGGCATAAAGCCCCTGACAACATAGCTCCTAGGATCACTCGGGCACTCAAACCCCTCCACCGCGGTAAGGTGGTGATTCACGGAGGGGGTCTGTCTGTCTATCTATCTATATCAGGGCTATCAAAAGATTACACATTTTAATCATCATTACCCACCTCTGTCTGAAATATGCAAATTTGTACTGCATTGTATTTTATTGGAATAAACAATTATATAAGGACAAAATTATATATACAGTATATGTATGTACAGTATATACATGTGTGTGTGTATATATATAGATAATGCCATATATATCATATATCTCTTCATTCATTTTCTAAGCCGCTTATCCTCATTAGGGTCGCAGGTATGCGACCATTGAGGCGGAGTACACCCTGGACTGGTCGCCAGTCAATCGCAGCGCACATATACACAAACAAAGACATACAAACATTCAGACTCACATTCATACTCTAATGGACAATTTAGAGTCACCAATTAACTTAACATGCATGTTTTTGGAATGTGGGAGGAAACCGGAGTACCCGGAGAAAACCCACGCACGCACGCACGCACGCACAAAGATGCCCAACAGAGATTCGAACCCTGATCCCCTGACTGTGAGGCCAACATGCAACCCACTCATCCACCGTACAGCCTTAGTTCACCTTGTAGCTTCTTTTTTGATAAGTGGGCAAATGACCCTCCACCAATCCTCCCTCAACTACCCTGTGTTACTTTGGACTTGAACATCTGGGATCCATTCCTTAACTTCTGCCACGAGATCGGGCTGATTTGGTTGCTGTAAATCTGGGCCACACTCCAACATGGTAGGTGCAGTAAATGCACCTCAAAGCTGGTTGCAAATGACACTCTTCAGAAAGCAGTCCTTTGAGCAACAGCAAACAAATGACAATGCTGCAACAAACTGAAGGAGCACGCACGTGAACTAAATAGGAGTAATGAAATTAGTAGCAGGTGTGAAAACCAACAAACAAAACGCAGGCAACACAGGAAGAACTACAAAATAAGAGACTCTAAACAGGAACTCAGCCGTAAGGAGGGAAACTATAAAAGGCTGTCATGCAGACAAAAAAATGGAGCGTGACACACACAACATTATCTATTTTGGCCTTTAGCTACTTTGGAATGAAGCTCCTGCTGTGATTGGCTGCAATTGCTAGTGGTTAAATTAAAGACTTTTTACTTGCACTACACTTCTGTCTCTGCATCCTGGGGTCATGACCATGTACTACAAACTGGAAACATAGATAGCTAGTCCTGTGTGTGTTTTTATCCATCACCCATGTAGTCGGTCAGCTTAGCTGAGTCCCAGCGTGTCTTAGCCAGCTCAGTGCCAATGAGCCTGCCTTCCTACTTCCTACCATATGTGTATATACAGTATATACATACATATACGGGTAAGTGTATATATATATACGTATATATATATATATATATGATCTCTCTATATATATACTGTATATAAATAACATGTAGTAAGAATTTTATTTTTACTGACTATTACTGTAGCACTTCAAAGCACTGTCCTAAAAAGAAACATTGTTCATTAATTTATACCACTTTTAATTTTCATTTTATTATATTTTTAATTAGAAAACTTTTACATCTTTACATCCTTAGCCCTTCGGCAGTGGAACAGAACCTTAATTAGTTGCAACAGGTATAGTGTTCGACATGGTGTAACATTCACGGACATCCTGTGAGCTGCCAGCAGAGCCATCTTGATCGGCTTATCTCTTCTCTCTATGTCTGCACATCTGCACATCAGATAATACTCAGACAAAGAGAGGTCCCATTCAGGGATTGGGATCGCTTTTCTCTCCTCTTAACCTTCAAAGTCCAGCTAAGGATGGAGCTTTGATCTCAACAAAGAAATGTGTGTCTGAGAAAAGGAAGAGAGAGATGCCCGGAACGGGAGGAAAGAGTGACGGTTCATGACATGACTACAAGCTGTGACCTTTACAGCAATCGCAGGAGCCAGGAGCAAGGTGACAGCACAGCACAATGGATTACTTTGGAAGAGGATCGTAACAAAGCTTTGTTTGTGGTTTGGCAGTCATGTTGTAGAACTAGTGAGAGAGATGATAAAGACGTGGGTGATCAACACATGACATGAAATAAAAGACAATAAAAACCTGTCTGTTATACACATTCCACACAGATACTGGGAATGATGGAAATTCCCATTACAGACACTAAGCTACCTATATCTCCACAACAGTATGGTAGCACCATGTGTAATCGTTTGTTTATATTTCAGTCTCAAATCAGTCATAGATTTCTGCAGGTAATAATGTTTGTCAGTAGAGACACCTTGTAATCTGTATGTATGCCTACATTTAAACTTCTTTCTTATCTTACACTTATTACTGTAAATCCAAAAAGACAATCCCTTTGTATTTTCCAATTTTGTTGTTCTCCATAGCGATAAGAAAAAATGACATTACAGTGTTAAAAAGGTTGTCTGTCATGATTACTTTCTGATTTAGGATACAACTGTTCTCACTGTGGAGAATTAACATGGAATGGAATTAACATGGGACACATGGGAGAGATGACATTTTCATTCTAGGTTCCTGTTGAAGGTTTTCAAAAGGCTGGGTGCTCTGTGCGTCCTGTCAACTCAACATGGTCCTAAGAAGGAAGAGAAGGAAAAAAGTCTCTGCATCACACACGGCTGGTCAGGGCCTCACTAGCAGACCACTTGTCTGCCCCCCTCCACTCGGCAGAGCCTTCACAAAAAGAGACGAGTGGAATACTAAAGAGAGTAGGCATAGATTTTCTGCTAGGGAGTGGAGGAAGAGCAAGAAGGCTGTTTGAGGGTGCCGGGGTTGACTGCCCACGTCAAACTCCCCTCCTTTTCTCTCACCCCTCTCCCCTTCTTCTCCACCCTCTCTCATCTGACTGACTCTGGAGGGACCCTCTGTTTGTCAGCCAGGCAGTGGACCATCACACTTCGACACTGCCTCATCCCATTTCTTTTTTCTCTCTCTACCTCCTTCTGTCCTTCTACAATCCTCGTTTGCTTTGCTCAGGTCTGTTAAACAGCCTCACACATTTGAGAGCCTATAGATACAGTCAACAAGACTACATTGCAGAGTGATATATAAGCTGTTAAACATGTCAGGATGGTCCTATGGGATCAAATAAAAATGACCTTTTAAAAACAATGCTATTTTTTATTGACAGCTTCAAAGAGGTGATATGTTTACTTTTTGTTGTTGTTTGTTGTTTTGTTGTTTTTGTTTTTGTCCTCAAGGAATCCTATGGGGTGTACTCCGGGAGTATGAGGTACCGGATCACCTAATTCAGGTGGTCCGGTCCATGTATGACCAGTGTCAGAGTTAAGTTTGCATTGACTCGTTTCCAGTGAGCGTTGGACTCTGCTAGGACTGCCCTTTGTCACCAATTGTGTTCCTTACATTTATAGACAGATTTTCTAGGTCCTGTAATCTAGGCGCAATTTCTAGGTTTTGTGGATGCAGGATTAGGTCTGCTTTTAGCAGATGATGTGGTTCTGATGGCTTCATCGGGCCATGAGCTTCAGCTCTTACTGGATTATTATTATTATTTTGCTGTTGAGTGTGAAGCGGCTGGGATCAGCATCTCCTCCATAGTTGTCGCCCCGAAAAGGGTGGAGTGCTAATTCCAGGTCAGGAATGAGATCCTGCCCCAAGTGGAGGACTTTAAGTACTTGGGGTGTTGTTGATGAGAGAGGGAAGGCTGCGGTGTGAGATTGACAGGTGGATTGGTGCATACTGTGCATTGGTCTGTTGTGGTGAAGAGAGAACTGAGCCAAAAGGTAAACCTCTCAATGATCTGCGTTCCCATCCTCACGTGTGGTCATGAGCTTTGTTTAGTGACAGAAAGGACACAATTGCAGGTATGAGTTTCTTCAGCAAAGCGGCTGGGTTCTCCCTTAGAGATAAGGTGAGAGGCACACTCACTGTGCCTCTTACCTTATCTAGTAGAACATGTGTTTGTGGCTGTAGGTTATGTCCAGTATATTAGAAAGATACTGCAGATAGTTACATACTTTGTTAATCATAAATTATTTATTTCTTTATCCATTTCCATTCTTTGTTCTTTTTTGGCACTCCTTTTCCAGCCCCTACATGTATGCCAAAGTTACAAGGCCCATGTTGGTTGGTCTATATTAAGGGTCTCAAACTCAATTCACCTTTCGGGTCGCATGAGGAGGGGTCTGGCTCAGACTGGGCCGCAGCCTCAGTGCACATGCATGAGCGCACAATGTCATTTTTTTTTTTTAATCCAATCTTCTCAAACTTTAACACAAAATAAGATAGTCAAGGACACTGGTGTAAACAAGTTGTGTGCAAAACCACTAATACAATTCTCAATCAACAAATAAATAAACAAACAAAAAATAAAAGGAAAAAGGAGCCTTTAGGCACCAGACAGAGTTACTCTCCCCTTTGGCTTTCAGGTAATCATGAGACCATTGGCTTCATTATTATGCCATCCCAATCAGCACCCATGGTTTTGGGTCCCACCTGGCTTAAGCTTCCAGGAACATGTCGGTCACAACCGTCTGGTTCTCCAGCATCTGCTGGAGAACAGTCAAGGCTGAGAAGTGCAAATTTCATTCCTCCGTTTCATTTCTGAGGTACATCATAAAGATGTACCTCAAGCTAAGGGCAAGCTAAGGGCCCTGCCAAGGTCCAGACTGTGGTCGATTTGCCTTTTCGTACAACAAGGAAGCACAGGTCCTTAGGATTTGCTCATTTTTATAGGCCTTTTACTCACAACTTCAGTAACAAGGCGGAGCCTCCTATAAGGCTCACATCCACTAAGGCAGTGGTTCCCAAACTTTTTTGCTGCGCTCCCTTTTTGGAGATACTTTTTTTTTGGTCACCGGCATCCTTCTTTTTGGTGCACCAACCTCTCCTGGGCAGAGTACGCCCAAAACTAGGCTACCGTTATGTCCCCTTTCAAATTCGCTTTTGGTTACCAACTTCCTCTGTGTTCCTCTCAGGAGGCCAACATATCTGTCTCATTGGTCCACCTTCATCTTCGGCATGCTCATTGGGTATGGCGGGACACCCATGTCGCGCTTTCTCGGACTACCGCCTACAACCATCAATTGGCTGATTGGCACAGGGTTCCTTCATAAGCCTAACAACTGGGTCAAGAGGCTCTCCTCACTAGACTTACCATTGACGGGGACTTGAAAAAAGATGGCACCTAGATTTGAGGAACCTTATGTCCTTGAGGCCGTCTTCAATGAGGTTCAAGCTGCTGCCATCACTCAAGGTGCATTTGATCATCCATACATCTTGTCTCAAGCCAGTGAATACAAGTCCGCCTGCTGTGCCTCCTCCTCCACCGAACATGATCGATGACCATCTAGCCTACATGGTGAACGCTATTATCGACTCTAGAAGGAGAGATAGAGGGCTGCAGTACCTGGTCGACTAGGAGGGTTACAGACCAGAGGAGCGTTCCTGGGTGATCAAAGCAAAGCGAGTTGTGAGGCAAGCAGCTGGGCTTCAGCCCTCATGTTAATTACTAGTTATAAAAGTCAGTTTCACCAGTTATACCTCAAATATTTAATTATTAATACTATTTATAATTATGTATTTATTAGGGACAATGTATATTAATGAACAACTGCAACCAATACAGATGTAAATATGACAGATTATAGCACAACTGCTAGTTTCGATCGACAGTCATATGGCAGGTGACAAAGAAAAAACAATAAACAATAAAATACAAAAAATAAGAAGACTGTGTATGTCTGAGAATTAGGTAGGCTGTTCCCATATTTTGCATCTGACAGCACTGTTTGTCCAAAAGTGGTACATCTGTATGGTACCTCACTGTCCCCACAAAATGTGGCCCAAGTGCCAGTCCTGGTCACCGCCTTCAAGTTTAATAAAATCCTTCACAGAGGGTGGGGCAAGACCAAAACTTTAACAACAAGACATTCATATATACATCATTGCAGCATTCAGCGTCGTTTAAGTTGTAAACATTAAAATTGACTGCTGTGTGATTTTTTTGTGACATGTTTTTTTGAATGTTAATGTTGAGTCCAATGTCAAGCCTAAATGTTTAAATTCACTAACTAGTGGGAGCGCCACATCTTTCATGAAGACAAAGGAGCACTCTAGTTGGATTGCTTGATGTGTGAACATCATTCAGACTGTTTTCTTTGTGTTTAGTTGCCCGCATAATTTGATGACCCAATTCTGCACTTCAGCCATTGCTGATGAACACTGTGGAACACATACACACCAGTGGACAGACGAGAGAGTGTGATACGATGGCAGAGAAAGTAATGCCGGAGCGATTGTGAGATCTGATTTTTTTTAAGAGACATTTTTGTGAAACAAATGTATTGCTCTTTTGGATGCGTATTGTTTTCAGAAGCCAAACTCTTTACTTAAGTGTCCCCAGAAACTAACCTGAACTACTTTCCCCATCACCAAAACCAGACCAAAATTCTGCTTGCGGGACAAGGCGCGTCACTGTTGATGCACTGCACTGGTGATAGCGATGTCATACAACTGCATATCAAAAAATCTGAACTATCCCTTTAAAATTTGTGATGCTACGTGAGGATTTTGTGCGCGTGTAAAAAAAACTGCATCATTGCATACATTTGCACATTAACACTTTGACACAATTCAGGTCGTCATGTATATAGATTGTAAAAAAACAACAACAAATTGGCCCCAAAATGCTGCCTTCTGGTGCCCCTGTTGGACAAAGTAATTCGATTTAGTTGCAGATAACGTTGCATTCTGCTTCTGGTTTGATAAATAAAAGACAAAAGACTGAAACCAAAGTAGCGCTTGCTGGGAAATTTTAAAACGAGTCAATTTTGACAGAAGTACATTGTGGTTAACAGTATCAAAAGCCTTTTTTAGGTCAAAAACACTGCATCCACCCACACATGCATGTCTATCAAGTAGGTTACCGTTCGCAGCCTGTAGAATGGTTTGCAAAACCCAAACTGCATTGGGATCTGTAGTTATTAATGTTCAATTATTTAGCCACCCACTTCTCAGCTATCTTGGAAAGTACAGGGCGGACACTGATTGGTCGACTCAAAAAATGTAATTCCACGCTGAGGGCACAATGCTCAGTTTAAAAGACAAATTGACCAAATGTGTGCTAGGTGAAAGTAGTATGATATATTAATTATATTGCAGACCAAGAGGCTCAAACCTATGCTATTTCAATAAGAAAATGTGAAAAAGGAGGAAATTGTAAGTTAAGTGTCATCAGTTTGTGTCAACAAAACAAGAAAAAGAAGAAGTCAAAGCCATGTGCAAGTTAGAAAGAACAATGTGGAGAAACGCATCAAAGATAAAGATATGAAGCTACATAATCACTTTATGTACTGTATATCATATTATGGAATGGATGTGTCCAATAAGCTAACTTTACTGGTAGTTACAGTATACGCTAACTGCGGTTCATTTCTTTTGTTGACTCAGAATTTTAATTGTGTAAAAAAATATTCAATATTCCAAAAGCAATTTAAGGGGAACTATTTTGTGGCAGGGCCGCACGGTGGCTGAGTGGTTAGCACATTGGCCACACAGTCAGGAGATCTGGAAGACCAGGGTTCAAATCTCCGTTGGGCATCTCTGTGTGGAGTTTGTATGTTCTCCCCGTGCATGCGCGGGTTTTCTCCGGGTACTCCGGTTTCCTCCCACATTCCAAAAACATGCATGTTAAGTTAATTAGCAACTCTAAATTGTCCATTAGAGTATGAATGTGAATGTTTGTTTGTCTATATGTGCCCTGCGATTGACTGGCNCGGGAGGACACCAAGGCGTTCCCAGGCCAGCTGTGAGACATAGTCCCTCCAGCGTGTCCTAGGTCTTCCCGGGGGCCTTCTCCCGACTGGGCATGCCCGAAACACCTCACCAGGGAGGCGCCCGGGAGGCATCCGGACTAGATGCCCGAGCCACCTCAACTGGCTCCTCTCGATGTGAAGGAGCAGCGGCTCTACTCTGAGCTCCTCCCGGATGGCCGAGCTCCTCACCCTATCTCTTAGGGTGAGTCCAGCCACCCTACGAAGGAAACTCATTTCCGCCGCTTGTATCCGCGATCTCATTCTTTCGGTCATGACCCATAACTCATGACCATAGGTGAGGGTGGGAACGTAGATCGATCGGTAAACAGAGAGCTTTGCCTTCCGGCTCAGCTCTCTCTTCACCACGACGGTCCGGTACAGCGACCGCATTACTGCAGATGCTGCACCGATCCGTCTGTCGATCTCACGCTCCAACCTTCCCTCACTCGTGAACAAGAACCCGAGATACTTGAACTCCTCACCTGAGGCAAGACCTCACTCCCAACCTGGAGGGTATAGTCCACTTGTTTCCGACTGAGAACCATGGCCTCGGATTTGGAGGTGCTGAGTCTCATCCCAGAAGCTTCACACTCAGCAGCAAACCGCTCCAGTAAACGCTGAAGGTCACAGCCTGATGAGGCCATAAGGACCCCATTGTCTGCAAATAGCAGAGACCAGATCCTAAGGTCACCAAGCTGGACTCCCTCAACACCTTGACTGCGCCTAGAAATTCTGTCCATGAAGGTTATGAACAAAATTCGTGACAAAGGGCAGCCTTGGCGGAGGCCAACGTTCACCGGAAACAAGCTCGACTTACTGCTGGCAATGCGAACCAGGCTCCTGCTTCGATTGTACAAGGACCGAATGGCACGTAGTATTGGACCACCGATCCGGTACTCCCGGAGCACCCCCCACAAGACTCCACGAGGGACATGGTCGAATGCCTTTTCCAAGAGTACAAAACACAAGTAGACCGGTTGGGCAAACTCAAACCACACACCCTCCAGTACCACTGCAAGGGTGTAGAGCTGGTCCAGTGTTCCGCGACCGGGACGAAACCACATTGCAACTACTGTAACCAAGATTTGACTAACGATCGTACCCTTCTCTTCAGCACCCTGGAGTACACTTTCCCAGGGAGGCTGAGGAGTCTGATGCCCTATAGTTGGAACACACCTTCCGGTCCCCCTTTTACAAAAATGGGGACCACCGCCCTGGTCGGCCAGTCCGGAGGTACTGTTCCCGACATCCATGCGATGTTGAAGAGGCATGTCAACCAAGACAGTCCTCCAATATCCAGAGCCTTGAGAAATTTAGGGCGAAACTCATCCACCCCTGGAGCCTTGCCATTGGGGAGTGTTTTAACTACCCCAATTACCTCAGCCAGGGTGATAGAACTGTCCACGTACGTATCCTCAGACTCTGCTTCCTCTACGGAAGGCATGTCAGTGGGATTGAGAAGGGCCTCGAAGTATTCCTTCCACCGACAAACTATATCCACAGTTGAAGTCAGCAAGCCCCCGTCCGCACTGTAAACATTGTGAACCGGGGGCTGCTTCCCCTTTCTGAGCTGTCGGACGGTTTGCCAGAACCTCTTTGAGGCCAACCGAAAGTCGTGCTCCATAGCCTCACCAAACTCCTCCCACACCCGAGTTTTTGCCTCGACCACCGCCGAAGCCGCGTGCTGCTTGGCCTGCCAGTACCTGTCAGGTGCTTCGCGAATCGCGCAAGCCATCCATGCTTGATAGGACTCCTTCTTCAGCTTGACAGCAGTCCTAACCCGCGGTTTCCACCATCGGGTTCGGGGCTTGCCACCACGACTGGCACCGACCACCTTGCGGCCCCAAACACGACTGGCTGCCTCAGCGATGGAGGCACGGAATACGGCCCATTCGGACTCAATATCCCGGTCCTCCCTCGAGATGGAGGCGAAGCTCTGCCGGAGATGAGAGTTGAAGACTCGACAAACGGGAGACTCTGCCAGACGTTCCCAGCACACCCTCACTACGCGTTTGGGTCTACCAGGTCTGTTTGGCATCCTTCCCCGCTATCTAATCCAACTCATCACCAGGCGGTGGTCACTTGACAGCTCAGCCCCTCTCTTCACCCGCGTGTTCAGAAGAAGTCGATCATAGACCTGCAATCTAGGGTTTCCTGGTGCCAAGTGCACTTATGGACATCCTTACGTTTGAACATGGTGTTCGTTATGGACAAACTGTGATTCGCACAGAAGTCCAGCAACAACACACCACCACCGGGTTCAGGTCAGGGAGGCCGTTCATCCCAACCACGCCCTTCCAAGTCACACTGTCATTGCCCACATGGGTGTTGAAGTCTCCCAGTAGAACTATTGAGTCACCAGCTGGGGTGCTCTCCAGAACCCCTTTAATAGACTCCATTAAGGCTGGGTATTCTGAACTGCCGTTTGGCGCGTACGCACAAAACACAGTCAGGACCCTTTCCCCAGCCCTAAGGCAAAGGGAAATAACCCTCTCGTTCACCGGGGATGACTCCAGCACAGAGGCACCAAGCCGGGGGGCTGTTAATAAGCCCACACCAGCTCGCCGCCTCTCCCCTGCAGCTACTCCAGAGAAGAACAAGGTCCAGCCCCTCTCAAGGAATTTGGTTTCAGAGCCCAAACTGTGGGTTGACGTGAGTGCGACTATATCTAGTCGGAATGTCTCTGCCTCTTCCACAAGCTCGGGCTACTTCCCACCCAGAGAAGTGACATTCCATGTCCCAAGAACCAGATTTGGCCGCTGAAGACCAGGTCGTCCGTACACCCGCCCTCGACCACTGCCCAAATCACAAAGCACTGGACCCTTATGCTTGCCCCTGCAGGTGGTGGGTCTAGGGGGGGGAGTTCCCGTGTGGCTTCTTCGGGCTAGCCCCGGCCAGGTCCCACGGGCGAAGGCTTGGCCACCAGGCGCTCGCCTGCGAGCCCCTCCCCCAGGCCTGCCTCCAGGGTGAGGCCCCGGTATCCCACGTCCGGGCGAGGTGCGGTCACTCCTCTTGTTGTTCTTCATAAGGGTCTTCTGAATCACTCTTAGTCTAGCCTGTCACCTACAACCTGTTTGCCTTGGGAGACCCTACCAGGGGAATAAAGCCCCCGACAACATAGCTCCTAGGATCACTCGGGCATTAAAACCCCTTCACTACGATAAGGTGGTGATTCGCGGAGGGGGCGATCTGAAAGATCTGGGTTCGAATCTTCATTGACATGTGTGGAGTTTGCATGTTTTGTTTCTTCTGTACGTTCCTCCAACTTTAGGTTAATTGGTGACCCTATTGTGCTGTCCTGGGTGTACCCCGCCTCTTCTCCGTCGTCAGCTGCGATAGGCTCCCACTTATCCTCACAACGCTGTAACTAATACTTGTAACCTTCAGTTCTGACGGACAGAATTAGAATGTTTCCATTTGGCAGAGGAGAGAGTAAGATATGGACTATACACTATATGGACAATGCAAGGTAGTACCACAGCATCTGCCCAGGGCATTATTTAAGCCAGAATGTATCTCTGCAATTTGTGTATTCTAAACTTAAAGAGTATAACTGTACTAAAAGTCTGCTTTAAAGAAATAGGGTTTACAATGTTTTTCTCAAGTACCTTGGCCCTGGTAGACAAATCCCTGGCTCTTTGTGACCTTTGACTGCTTTAGCTTGGATCTAAGCTCATTCTTTAAGGCAGCTGACACACAAACAAGTCACATAACATTACCACACGCATGTGTTGCTGCATCAACCTGACTTTGTTCATGGATCTAAAGGAGCAGAGTAATCCTTACAGACTTTTTGCATTACTGTAAATATGACGCAGTTTGATTTTCATTTCACTGACTGTCTAAGAGAGCAGAGGATCTGTGTTGTTTGCTTTCATCATACCTGTATACATAAAAACTACCCATTCCTTCCCTGCAGGTATTAATCCACCTTTCAGTGCATGTCACATTACATTGCTTTCAGCTGTCTTTCTGTCTGACCCATGTTGTCTCTTGAAAGATGCATGTGGATTCTTGGCAGCTGGTTCTTTCCCATTTTATGGCCAACACACCAAGATTTCATGCATGATTGGTTTGAGAAGCTTTTTCTCTAGCTTCCATCTATCCGTTGAAACAACGGCGGCCACATCTATTAGGATATTTTTCTTCTATCTTCTATTCTCTGGGAGAGCTGCTGAGGTAGAAGGTGAAGTGAGGAGGTGGCAGAAGCTTCTCCCCCCGCGTTTGTGTCCATCATTTGTCAGGTTTGGCTGTGTCTCCTGCTCCAGCAGTCTCTATTTCATCACTGAAGATCAGTGTCCCTCAGAGGCAGGAGACGGACTTACTTCTGCATCTGCGTTTCGATTCAGCTCAGTGTCGCCGGTGCCCAGCTCTCACCTTCGTGACACCAGCTCCTCACCTGACACCTTCCCCCTGCACAGCCTCAGCTGGTGAACAGGCAGCTGTCCATGCAGATAAAGCAGGAGAAGACACACAATGTACTCAGAGTTAACATCACTGCCTGCTTTCCTAACACCTCTGCAATGGCAAGCTATGTGATTTAGCCGCTGCATTTGGAGGGATCACACGCTAACTTTAAAACAAAGAGAGAAATACAAGTGACAGGTCATGTTTGTCTTGACTTGTTTGCCAATACACTCATCACAAACAGTATTGGCTACATTGGATATTTTTAATCTAATTGGATTCAATTAATAACCATATGAGTGAAATTGATTATTGATTTGAAAAAGACAAGTGAACTAACTGAATGTAAATATATCTAAATCAACGTTTCAAACACATCTAAAGATAAATGAACTGTGTGTAAGTATAACCGTGGTCACCAGTTTTTGCAGTCATGCATTTTAATTCATTTTAAACTGTCAGACTAGTGTAAAGACAAGACGTTAACCATCTATAACTAAAAAAAAATGTGATAAAGTACAGCTACTCACTGAATATGTGCCTAACAAGGTGGATAGGTGGTCTTATATACTGTATGTATTGCTGAAATTGAAACAAATATAAAAGGAATCAAATACTGTGTTGTATGGTTGTCTGTTGGCAGACCTCATAAAAACTTTTTTTTAAGTTAATTAATTTCTGTTAGTGGGTCTGTGTTTATCCCCGTAATTTTCCTCTGTCATGCACACAGAGTTGATGTCTCACAAGATTTGCTGACCCATACCTTTACATCAAGAATGTTCAGTCTTTCCAGAAAGTGTTGTTTGAAATTCAAACAGATTGACTTTTGGGCCATTCAACCTTGGACATTCTACTGTACAGTACTAGTACTAAAGTTAGGACGTGTGTTAATACATCACAGCATATCATATCAATCCACCAATGCCACACAAAAATGCCTTTGAGCATGTAACTAGAGTTGTGAATGATAAATCGATGTGACCGGATACCAGGTTTGACAATCGATGATGATTCAGTTGCATCAGTAACAGCTTCCTCCATCGATAAGAATCAGCCATGAATCTTTAGAGTGTGGAAAAGAGGTAAAAAAGCGTGTGCAGGCAGGCTGGAATGGGTGGAGAAAAGTGTCGGGTGTGATGTGTGATAGAAGAGTTTCAGCTAAAATGAAAGGAAAGGTGTACAAAACTGTGATGAGACTAGCGATGTTGTTTGGTTTAGAGACAGTGCCGCTGAGGAAAAGACAGTAGGCAGAGCTGGAGGTAGCAGAGATAAAAATGCTGAGGTTCTCTTTGGGTGGGACCAGGATGGACAGGATCAGGAATGAGCACATCAGAAGGACAGCACATGTTGGAGGTTTAGGAGATAAAGTCAGAGAGGCCAGATTGAGATGGTTCGGACATGTCCAGCGGAGAGATAGTGAATATATTGGTAGAAGGATGCTGAGTTTAGAATTGCCAGGCAGGAGGCCTAGAGGAAGACCAAAGAGGAGGTTTATGGATGTAGTGAAAGTGGACATGAAGGTAGTTGGCGCAAGAGAAGAGGATACAGAAGACAGAGTTAGATGGAGGCAATTGATTCGCTGTGGCGACCCCTGAAGGATTAAGCTGAAAGGAAAAGAAGAAGAAGATTGTAAATATATCGTATCGCGAGAGAAGCAAACGGTTGACAGAGTGTGGGCGCGAGAGCCTGGGCTGCAGGCGAAAGGATTGTTGCGCATGCCGTGACGGAAGGCGAGAATGAATGTAAATAGTAGGTGTGCTAACTAGCGCTAGAGTCGCCGCAAAAGATTTTCAACACATCAGCAAAAAATAAAAAAATATATGTTTGGAACAGCTTTGGATTTTACAAAAAAGACTTGACCAGCCTGACCAACAGAGGAGAGTAAGGTTAGTTTTTGCTTTGTAGTTTGATTACTTTACCTTTCCAAGCTAACATAGCATTTTATTGCACCCGTGTAACAAATAATTCTATTTACCTGTCCGTGCTTGGACAGATTTTGCCACTTTTAAAGAGATGTGTGATTATTTTAGGGGCTTTGCACTTTTTATATGTTTTGTATTAGTGATTGGTCAGAAGGTTAAGATTTCTCTTTTTTCATTAAATATATATATATATATATATATATGGCGGCTCCGCTTCCATTTCTAGCAACAATAAGACATGTTAAAACTTACACATTCCAAATGTGACAGGTATAAAAATATAGATATAAAATATAGAATGTAAAATATAGATCCCATCAAACAAAAAAGGGATCATTCAACAAATCTTTTATTGGTGTGTGTCTAAACAATGTATACATTTGACATAATTTTCCAGTGCCTACAGCATGCTTGGGGATATGATGTGCTCTAAATTCTAATCGAATCGTCTATCGCAAAGAAATGTACATCCCTTGCAACCTGATTGGACTGCTTTGAGATCATATGACATTTGATATGTCATATGATATGACATATTATCATATGTCATATGTCATAACATATGACATTAGATATGACATATTGCATCGCAAGTCCAATATTTTGCTCAGTGTTTGGACTATAGTATACTATAATAGTCTATAGAATACAATATCATATGAGAATAACTTGACACACGTGCAACAAAACAAAGCTCTATAAACCAGGATTATGTTTCATCATTTTTGGCTCCATATGCATTAGGTTATTTCATGTTGTATTGTTTTTGTTTTGCTCATCGCAAACATGTGAGACAAATTGACTGTAAACACTGTAAACTGTAAAAACCATGAGAAGTCAAACCCGCCTGGTTAACACGGAAAAGAACATTTCAGTCACGAGGGTCCAAAGCTGGCCAGAGGTTGATGAAGACAAATGTGCAAACACATGTTGGCAGAATTGCTTTTTGGTTGAGTGTCATCGGCTACGCTCAGCAGGGCGGAACCACGACTTGTGATTTATAGTTTTTTGTGTTGCCTATGGACCACCACTGTCTGCTGCCTCCCACGACTGCCATTACCATGGGTGTCCATTAGAATCTCTCCTCCTGTGAACAGCAGTAGGAGGAGGAGAGAGGAGCAGAGGTGAGAGAAGGAGGCCAGATGAATGAGACGAGACAAGACGAGAGCTTCCGAGAGATAGTCTTGTTATTCAAACAGTGTGGTATACAAAAGCATGATACAGGTATAAAAGAGGAGAGGAGGCAAAAACGACACCACAGATGATATGATAAAGGTCAAAAGGAACCATTGTAAAAGGTTGAGGGCTCAGACGAATAAGGACAGAAAAGGGTTTCTTCCCATAGGTCATGTGTGACTTCATTTGGATGCCTTGAACCAGACAATATGCTTTCACCATAACAAAAATACCATAGTAAAACAAATGTAAGACACAGTTTTATTTTAAGTCACTGTGGTAAATATACATTTATGGTAGTAAAAATGCTAAATATTGTCTTCATTTAGGTGTTTGGTACAGTAGTGCAAGAACATAGTTTAGGCAAAGAATGTGTTGTTTTATGCTTTATTTTGTGGCTTCTTCTATGAATCACAACATATTCAATGTAATTGTTCATAACATGTCCTCCCAGACTCCTCGTTATCAATAAAAAGTCTCATTACACCCAGGTCTGCTGTTTGAGTTTGCTTTGCCCGGAGCCTTCTAGCATCTCCTAGTGGTAGACTGCATGCTGCATGAGTAATATAATTCAATCAATATTTTCCCGGACCTGCATCAGAAAAAAAGGAGAGCTTCCACTCACTTGTCACTTGGTTTTTGTTTTTTTTGTTTTTTAGAAACAGCTACATCACGAAATTACCCCTATTAACCTACACTTTATACAGTATGGAAGGTTTAAAGATACAGCATGTGTAGTCATTTTGGTATTGCTGTGGTGGTTCTAACTGGATAACTGTTGGGTCACAAGGATGGTGAGACAGAGTGCAGCTTGTGACGTCCTGCCTTATTAGAGAAATACCCATGTCTTCAATTGATCTCTGTGACCACCAGCTCAAGGGGTTCGGAATGAGTTTGTCAGGCATTGATTCCTATGGCTTATTAAAGCAATGAGTATCTGACTGTACAGAAAAAATATGAAAACAGGATTACCAGGAAAGAGCGGTATTGACTGGGTCAAGGAGTCAGGCTTATACTTCAGATTCCACCATGCAGAGAAGCAATGTTTGCTTAAATGTTTAGGAAAATATGCTGATGAGTTTCTAACTCCTTTGCCATGTGACTTCAAATAATAATAACAGTTCAACAGTTCAGTTTGTTTCAGTTTTAACAAACGAAGTGAAAAGAAAACATTGTTGTCAGCTGTCTGATTTCTCCAAATATTTATAGACCACTAAAAATGAATGTATTTTAAAACACAATTCACCAAGTCATACTTGTTTTTTTAAGTTGTGCGGGATAACACAATAACCCATCCATCCATCCATCCATTTTCTATACCGCTTAACCTCATTAGGGTCGCGGGTATGCTGGAGCCTATCCCAGCTGACTTTGGGCGGGACGTGGGGTACATCCTGGACTGGTCGCCAGCCAATCGCAGGGCAGACGTGACACAATAACCATCCCTCTTTTTTCAGGAGTTGGTCGTATGCAGCAACAGCCATAGTGAGTATTTTTGCATAACACTATATAAGTGTAGTACTCCATTTTTCTATATTTCAAATTCATTTTTACATTGTGTAGTTGTGTTAACCGTGCGTTAATGTGCATTGTCCATAGGCGTGAATGTGAGTGCGCATGATTGTTTGTCTACATACTACTGACTGGCGACCAATTCAGGGTACAACCCTGTAGTGAGGACAAGAACATCCATTAATGGCACGATATATGCATGTTTTGTTTTTTATTAAACAAAATAAAATGTTATATTATAAAAACTGTGCTGCCGCACGGTGGCTGAGTGGTTAGCACATTGGCCACACAGTCAGGAGATCTGGAAGACCTGGGTTCAAATCTCCGTTGGGCATCTCTGTGTGGAGTTTGCATGTTCTCCCCTTGCGTGTGTGGGTTTTCTCCGGGTACTCCGGTTTCCTCCCACATTCCAAAAACATGCATGTTAGGTTAATTGGCGACTCTAAATTGTCCATAGGTATGAATGTGAGTGTGATTGGTTGTTTGTCTATATGTGCCCTGCGATTGACTGGCGACCAGTTCAGGGTGTACCCCGCCTCTCGCCCAAAGTCTGCTGGGATAGGCTCCAGCATCCCCGTGACCCTAATGAGGAAAAGCGGTATAGAAAATGAATGAATGAATGAATGAATGAAAAACTGTGCTAACGTGTCATTCGAGTAGCGATAGAAAAAAAATGCATTGGTTCAAATTGTGTGTGTATGTATTTTCCGCCAGTAGGTGGCAGTGTGACGACAAACCGGAAGTAGGAAGCCAAGGAACTGCGGCGCTGCCAAGCTAGCGAACTACTGCGTTTTGTACAGTAAAAACTGTACAAACTAGCTACGTGGTTTAATTTGTTTTACTTTAAAGAGAGAAACTTTAGTTGAGTGAGGTTTACTTGTCGGTGGGCTTACTCTTGTTGGACCAACAACCCTTAAATAGTACCAATGCTAGTTTAACCTTCAACTGCTTACGCCGTACAAATCTCCTAACTCGGCGAGAATGTCGTTTTGCAGGCAAACATCGTGGATGTGTCTAATTGCTGCTGCGGCGATCGTGCTGTTGCTGAATGCTGTTGTTGCGCAGGCAAAGGTAAATGGTGCACTTGCTGCTTCTACCCCGGAAATGAAGGCGTTGTTGCTCAGTCATAATAATTCCTTTATTTACATCAACTGCGTTTAGGAACATCCTTCGACTGTATGAGTTGTTTTAACCACTTTAGAGGTACACAGACTCAAAATAATCCAACCTTCCAGTTAATGAGTATCTTGTAAACAACAAGATATATGTAATCTATTCGGGTTTTTTGTTCTTATCCTTTTCGTTCAATGTCTTTGGTGTGTACATTATATACACTACTGCATTTGTTTTACCATAGAGAATAAAATTGCTACAGCAGTGCAGCAACACATATGATTGTCCTGTGTTTTATTTTGTCATTATTTATTTATGGTTTCAAATGATAAGAGTTTTGAAGACGTGCGCTGCAAGTGCATCTGCCCGCCTTACAGAAACATCACTGGCCACATTTACAACAGAAATGTCTCCCAGAAGGATTGGTGAGAGCAATGTCATTTTAGTTTTAAAAAAAAAAAAGGGGGAATGCATCATCTTTAAAGTCTGTCTTCTTTAATAGCAACTGCCTGCATGTGGTGGATCCCATGCCGGTACCTGGCCATGATGTGGAAGCTTACTGTTTACTGTGTGAGTGCAAGTACGAGGAGCGAAGCAGCAACACCATCAAGGTAGCACTTCCTGCTTGGACATCAAATAGCATCAATATATCATTTTTGATCTTGTTAAAGTAAAATTGGATTTACACTGTTTTGGTTGCAGGTGACGATCATCCTCTACCTGTCGGTTGTTGGTGCACTCTTGCTCTACATGCTCTTTCTCCTTCTGGTTGATCCTCTCATCCGCAAGCATGATGCCTACACCCAGCCTCTGCACAACGAGGAGGACTCTGAGGTATGTAATATATGTGTGTTTTATCTATTTCCAATTACTTCACTTCTACTTATGACCTATTGTTGTCTGGTGCAGGAGATGCGTCCACAGGTGGACAGCAGCCAGGGCAGAGGAAACACAGTGCTGGAGCGGGTTGAGGGGGCACAGCAGCGGTGGAAGAAGCAAGTGCAGGAACAGCGTAAGACTGTTTTTGACCGCCATAAGATGCTGAGTTAAACTGATGCTGAACTAGGCCTGTGAGATGTTCTTTAAGTTATTAGCTCGACAACTCTTGTCAACAGCTGCACTTTCTTCATTGCTCTACATGCTTAGAATTTCACCGCAGTGCATTCCATACAGTCGTCCCTTGCTATGTTGCGGTTCGAATATCACTCCCTCACTATATCGGGTTAAAAAAAAAAAGTTATCACTGTTTTATGATTGACTGTGGCCTATTGTTAGTCAAAAATATTGAAAGGCAAGTTATACGTATGTTCTTTTCACTAGGCAACAGTAATGTTATGAGACATGATGTTAGATTACGTCACCTTTCCCACTGCATGGAGTCTGGCTAATTAGACAGCATAGCCCAGCTGACATGTCATAGCAAAAATTGAGGTGGTGGGAGAAAAAGGATCTCCTCTCATGTGGAAGTGGTAAGATTTGGCTTCTTTGGTCTTCTTCCCCACTCTGTTTCAAAACATTTTTTTAAGTTTGGACTTATTAAATTGGAGAGGCAAATTAGTTAGCCTGGTAGCTTGCTTTACTAGCGGTCGCTGTCTTTTATGTCCATGCAATGATCCTGTTGCCCAAACAATGTGATGTAAACACAGAATAATAAGAGCGTAAAAGCAACTAAAGGGGTGTCAAAACCCATATTTAGAAAAAAGTATTCATAAACAAGTTTTCTTTGCTCTAAATACGAATATTCAGTTTACTAATATTGAATCCCACTTCACTTATTGTGGTTTGTTCTGGAATCATTCATTGATTCATTCATTTTCTGTACCGCTTATCCTCATTAACCAATTAACTCCAATAAATGAGAGACGACGGTAATGCAGTCCGGTACAGCGTATTAATAATATGATGGTGATTGGTGATTATGCTTTTCTTTGCTACTTTTTGAGCGACGGGGTGTAAAAAGTTGTCTTTTGCTCCTTCCCAACTGGAGCAGTAAGTGAACTTTTAGATTGCACCTTTTAAAGTCAGTTTAAAGACATGTGCACACTTCAGTGTTAAATGTAATCTTAATCATTTCAGCAGTTTGCATTGCAACAGACATGTTGTGGTTATTTAGTCTGTGGTAGGAATCTGCCTCAATACAGATAAGCTTAGTGTTTGTAAATGTTCAGTCTATGTAGCAGTAGTGGTGCCCCGATAACAACTTTACGATACACCCAGATCTGCATTTGGTACTTACATGCAATTTATAGCTTACAAAATGAGCACATGGGGGAGTCCACAATTAAGCTTTATTAGAGTGCATGTTAATTTACTGCCTTGTACTGAAAAATGAACTGGTCCTGATTTGAAAGGACACATCTTTAATCTGTGAGTGCAACATTCCTATGCAATGGTAGACACCGGTAATGCAGCACTTGAATGAATCTCTTCCAGAAAAGGTTCTCAATGATAAAAACTGCTGCATAATGTTTATGGCAAGCTTTCACTGGAAATATAATTTGAAATATAAACAAAAAACAGCTGTAATAGTGTTTTTCATTATTAATTATTTCTGAAATTGTATTGTTGTTGCCACTGTTGCGTATATAAACAGAGTTCCACTGGAACTGTGCATGTATGTCTTGATGTAAAATAGGACAAAAATGGGTGACTGCTAATTGTTGGTGTGTATCTACTTAATAAAAAGTACTTGTTTTTATTAATTGTTACTGAATATTTACACTAGGGGGCGACAAAGTACATGAAAGGACCATCTTTAGTACATTATGGTCTATTATTCAATACATATAATGTAATTGTCATCTGCCTATCCTTTTAAAATGGCGTAAGCAATTACTTGTATTATATGTCACTCAAATGTTTTAACTTTTTCTTTTGTCATCACCCTGATTTAGTGTTGGTGCAGTGTCAGGGTTTACAAGCAAAGTTAACAAAGTTGATTGAGCACCAATTTGCTCCACTTGTAACCATGCATTCCAACAGTATTAATAATTTCTTTGGCAGAGTGATCTAAGAGTTCTAAGACTTCCCTGCACTTGTATTATATGAAGTTAAATAAAGTCACTAGCCCCAAATACATATGTGTGGGTACTTTTTGTAAAGAAAGGGCAAAAGTTTGGCATTTTGAGCCGAGCCATCTTTTTGAAAGTTAAAGGGAAGTGCTTTGAGTCTGTAAGCAAGGGTCTGTTTTGACAGCCTGGACTTGTCGGAGGTAGTGCTGTTGATACTTCACCAAGATGGTCGCACTCACTCCTACCCAACCCCAAAACCTTCTCAATGTCCTCTCTTCCCTTCTTCCACATTCTACCCCCCAAACCGTTTTTACCCACCCCAAGCATGGCTCGCCTCTGGTTCACAGTCTAAAATTAAACTAGAGCAGGGCCAACTGCACTTCCAGCCACTTGGCCTGCATACATTTTCCTGTCAGAGGTCCTCAGGAAGGAGGAGAGTCCCGAGGCTTTGCTGGAGGGACACAAGGAGTAGCAGGTCTGTAACCTGGAGGTCCTTGCAACAAGGAGTTCCACTTAGCCCCAGGTTGGGATTTTACAGTCGGAGGACGTATTTCCCCAGGATTTAGAACTTCTGGAGGATTCAGAATGGCGACCAACTCCGAGGCAGTCAAACCGGTCATCATGAATGAAGAGGAACTCAAGAGGAAGCAGCGGGAGAAGCTGAAGAAGCTACAGGCCACAGGGGGCAACCCAAGACCTGCAAGGTCCCTCTTTTTCTTCACTCTTAGAAACCCCTTCCGTAAGGCCTGTATCAACATTGTGGAGTGGAAGTATCCTTTTATATTGTAAACACAGCTCTTCTCGTGATTACATATATTATTCATATTTATCAAAGAAATCGACAATGTGTTGACGGCTCAAACTATCCGGCATCTTAAAGCTGTGCTTAAGAGCAGCTCTGTGCATAAATGATGTGAATGTGCTGGCGACAACTCACCAAAGGTGTGTTAATTCGGTCTCCGAAGTGCAAAGACGTTTGTTATTTGTCTGGCAGCTTATGTGAAAGTTTGTCACGCCTCAGAATTTTGTGAATCATTTACTTGGCATGGGAAAAACAATGAATGGAATGGCTCTGTTCATGTTTGTTTCATGTGGAAATAATGTCTAAATGCTTCTACTATGTGAGGCCTGCAGCACAAGCAGACTGTTGGCTGCTGAGTGATATTAAGGACCCTGCAGGGAGTTTCCTGCTTTTATTTTAGCCCTGTGTACACATTTTCCATTCAAAATCAGCTGACTGTAATTATTTTGAACATATTTAGAGTTTAGAAAGACAGACTGTACACAAAAATAATTGTGGTAAACATTTTTAATTCCCCTCTGACATTTGTTACCATTTGTGCTGAACCAAGTCATGGGCCGTTTTGATTACACCAGTATAACCACATTGGTATCTCACTGTCTAGCACACAGTGTCATGCTTAAGAATAATATTACATATATTTTAAACACTAGTCTGCTGCAAAGAGTGGTAGCAGATACAACAACACAAAATTCAACAAAAAATAACCATGCTCATTTCAGCACGTGTGTTTCACTGATTTGGTTTTATTCCTAGACCCTGCAGCTGTCTCACTGCATCACAGGGAGACATGATGCTGACCTGGCAGGGGAATTCTCTCACTGAGCCCCCCTATGGGTGGGAATGAGTGAGCATGGCTGAGAATATTGTATGTACTGTGGAGTACTGATGCAGCACATTAATGGGCTGTTAAAAGAGATGAAATTACAAGCAGGGAACACTGATTCCCATAACTTAACAGCAAATACAATAGTCCAAAATAATACAAGACAATTATCTTAGTACTCACAGTAATGGTTGTGTGTTATGTGCAGTGTGTAGTATGTTAGACCCACTGTACATTGGCTACTACAGTATATAAAATATATCTTAAGTTTAATGTCTTTAGTCCTGGCCCTTGGGATACTGTCATAAATTGACCCTTAGGAAATCACCTAAAGTATAACTCCCATCTTCTGTGGGCAATAATCCTGACCTTCTTCATCCAGAACCTTTGAGATCATCATTTTATTGACCATCTTTGCCAACTGTGTAGCTCTGGCCGTGTTTCTACCCATGCCTGAAGAAGACAGTAATAACACCAATTTAAGCTTGGTAAGTAAGAGTGATGCGTCATCCGGGACTCAACTGTGAGTGAGTCAAGTCCTGAACTAAAGGATGAGTGCATTTCGGAAGAATTGTATTCAGTCTCTCTGGCTTGTAGTACCGAAAGGCAATCAGTATACACTAATTCTAGTCACATTAAAAAAAACAATGTTTCAGCAACAATTTTATTTTGTGTGTATTTCGTCTAGCAACTTTCACCAACTGTATGTGTATATATTGTATGTTAATTATATGTTTGTTTAATGTTGAATTAATGTGTAAATGCTTCTATGTGAGACTTGCAGCACAAACAAACAGTTGGCTGCTGAATGATATTAAAGAATACAGGCCGGCTGGTACAGTATTATCGTCCTGATTGGCATAAAAATATAAAACCAGTATCGGAGGTTTCTCTATAATGAAAGACGATTTAAAAAAACTGTTCCATATAGGCCAATGGGATCCTGTACGACATAGCTGGCGCAAATGATGACCTCATCAAACCGCTTCATGAAGCGTCATAAGTGTGGGTGGCTGCGGTAACAAGCTTGCTCGCTCTGTGGCTGACTAACGTTGTCTGTGGTTTGGAATTATTTCCAGTTGTATCTTTTGGATATTAAACTTCCCATTTGCAGTGCAGAGCCATGGTTATGCGAGGCGAAACCGAGACTTCTCCATTCAGTACTTTCAATTCCCAGGGCAAAAGCCACCAATCAGAAAATCATGGCCTAAGCCTATAAGAAACACTTAAGCTTAAACTCATACTTTGTTAATACAACACAAATATTTTTAACATCTTTCATTTCATTTCATCCAATGTTGCTGTTTATATTTCACGCCTGTTCAATAAGCTCCAGAATATTGTTTGGATGTTATTGTTTGTGTCCAACTAATTATATTTCCACCTCTCACTGTGCATGTGTGTTTACACATTGCAGGTAGTTCATGCTAGTGTGCATGTTGTAAATACTGGAAGTTGACAGTGGGCTGTTATTGATGAGGCTCAGTACAACAAACAATAACGTTCCATGGAAGCCTGACGGCTAAGCACAAGTGTGGCACAAGACATGGCACTGATTGCTCTCCATGACCACTACCATGCGAATGGATATCACAATACATGGAGGACCTTATACAGTATTAGTCTTGGGTATGTAATGGCTTGACCCAATTCGCAAAAGTCAAAGGATACCTTGTTCGTCTGCCTTCCTCCAAATGCTCATTCCTCCGAGGTGAGCAATGTAACAGGAGCTTGCTGACTTCACCCTGTGGTTGCTTTTAGTGAATTTCGAAACACAAACACCAAAATCACTCAGGAGAAATATAAAGCAGAACCCAGGAATACTAATTACTGTTTTTTTTCTTTTTTCTTACTTGAAAAGGACCAGGATAAGCGGCATAGAAAATGGATGGATGTATGAAATCAGACATTCACATTAGATATCAAACATAGAAGGTTAAGCCTCCTTTCCTGATTCAGCAACTACAGGAAAATCTAGGAACTGAAAGTGCTTCAGTGTTACTGAAAAATCAAAGGATGTTTGTTTGTTTTTTTCAATTTTGTTAACAGGCTAAATAAATAAAAAAAGATCAACTTTTCTTCTTTACATTGTGCCATTTGTGTTACTGTCCCCATTTTTGCTGTTTTTTTAAAAAAATTTATATCTACAATGTGTTACAGGCAAATAAAAAAATGCTTCTTGTGCCACAAATGGCACCCAGGCTGCATTTTGGACGCACCTGATTTTAAGGGGTTCACTGGTTCTGTCCCAGTCCTAATATTAAGCATACAGCACCTTACAGTGAGTATATTAATAAATAGCATTGCCTAATAATGAAATGTTTTTGGTAAAAGAAGTTTTAAACCAGTATTTAAAAAAATAATAGAAAAAAGGAACAACAAGTTTAACTCTAGCGACAGCGGCTCGGGAGGTATAGCAGGTTTTCCAAGAAATGGAAAGTTGGCGGTTCTATCTTGGCTCCTTGCACCCAGTCACTGTTGTTGGGTCCCTGGGCAAGACACTTCACCCACCTGCCACCCACACTGGGGCATGAACAGCACCAGTGGTGCATAAACACCAGTGTGTGGCTTGAGAGGGGAATGAATAATGGATTAACTTCACTGAGAAGCGATTTGGGTATCTTAAAAAAGACGCTATATATACAGGTCTCTCATCGACTACTTTCTGTATAATTTTTTACAAAAATAGTAGTTATGCCAAAATGTCGTGTTGCTGCTGGATGTTAACGGGATCCAAGTGATACTGTAAGTGTGTGTTCTTCTCCAAAAGGCAAAGGTTTAGGACAAAAATGGACAAAGCAAGTGCAGGAAAAGGGCGACAGATGGAAGTCCACCTCGAGTTTACATTTTCACAATTACATATTAAATTGTATAAAAATTGTTGTAAAATTTGAATTTGGCCCAAATCAAATAACTGGAGTTTACTCACTGCTGTTAGTATTCACATACACGTCTGTAGTGCATACAAAAGTAGTCAGAAAGCCACAATTTTCAATCATGTTGTTGTTATGACTGGCTTTGTATTTATTGATAGGTTAACGTTAGTGGCTAAACTTTGCCAAATCACTTGGCTGACAACAAACACAATATGTGCATGTGTTACATCGGCAGGAAGAGGCAGGATATGTTTGTAAGTAGCACTGGAAAACCCCACTGCATATGATACCTTTAATACACTTATATCAACAACCATTTAAATGTAACTTAACAAATACAGGTAACAAACCTGAAAAATATGTACTATGTGTGAACTGTGTGTTTATTTTGATTTATTTTGTCAGCCTCTGAACAAAGGTAAAGACAATTTACAAAGAGAAACTGAAACATTTTTTTTAAATTAATTGGTAATTTTAATTGTTTGCTGAATCAAATGAAATTGTGCGTCATTACCGTAATTATGCCTAATTGCCGACCATCTGGTGTTTGATTCAAATGCAATGTAGTCAAGGTTTTTCGCAATCCAGACCACAGTGTGACTCAATACAAAACCAACATAATAATAATAACATTGTATCTAGAATGTGTCATTTGAAATGTACCAATCTACTGTGTGTGTTTTATGTAGGAAAGTCTGGAGTACATTTTCTTGATCATCTTCACCTTAGAGTGCTTTCTGAAGATAGTGGCATATGGGTTTGTGTTCCATGAAGGTGCTTATTTACGAAACTGCTGGAACATACTGGATTTCGTCATCGTCTTCATGGGGTAAGGGAAACTATCATGAGAAACAAAACAGTTGGTAAGAGAGCACTTAAGGTTGATGTCCTCCTCTAGTCTGGTCACATTTGCCTTGGATACCATCAATACCATATCAGGTGTTCCACTGGAGAAAGGAGGAGGCTTTGACATGAAGGCACTGAGGGCCTTTAGGGTGCTGCGACCCTTACGCCTTGTCTCTGGAGTCCCCAGTACGAGCCTGTTCTCTAATCCAAGAAAATTCATTACCTTTGATTCTGCAGGGGAAAAAACATCATTTTTGTTGTTTACATGTAGGCCTGCAGGTGGTGATGAACTCCATCCTCAAAGCCATGCTTCCTCTCCTGCACATTGCCCTCCTGGTCTTCCTATTGGTCACCATCTATGCCATCATGGGACTGGAGCTCTTCAAATGCAAAATGCATAAAACCTGCTATTATACAGGCACAAGTAAATATGGACACATGCCTGGAGTGATTACTTAACTGTATTATGGTGAATTAACAAATAACCTTCCTCTCTTTGGCCCACAGACATCTATTCAACAGCAGAGGGGGAGATGCCAGCGCCCTGTGCTCAGGCTGGCAATGGACGTCGCTGCATCATTAACGGCTCGGAGTGTCGGCCTGGCTGGGAAGGTCCAAATAATGGCATCACCCACTTTGATAACATTGGGTTTGCCATGCTTACAGTCTATCAGTGTATTACCATGGAGGGATGGACTAAAGTTCTCTACTGGGTTGGTGATGGCTCATTTTTTGTGTTTAATGTGCAGAGATGCCCCTCCCTACATTAAGAACACACGCTGTGCGTAGGACCCTGCAATTGGTTTCATAGTCCAGCTACTACTTTTTAAGGCAGAGGCCATGGTTTTGATCCCAGCCACAAACAGTTGTTTTGTTAATTTGTTATTTTACACAAATAATTATTTATTGAACAATTTGTTACCCATGTATTTGTATTACTCCAAAACATGCATCAAAATAACTACAGGCTTAAGTCAAACAGTATAACAATAGCATTTTATGGTTCAGCTGGGCAGAGATGTGGAAACCACAGCTTCCCCGGGAGTGCCCATTGTGATTTGAAGGGGGTGAGGCTCCAAATAAAATTTTTCTTAGGGCCCAAGTTTGGCCAGGGGCGGCCCTGTTCATGTGTTGATCATATGCAGAAACTGTAAATATGAAATATAGCTCGGCATTTTTTATTTATTTATGTCTTTTAGATCAACGACGCCATAGGAAATGAATGGCCTTGGATCTATTTTGTTCCTCTCATTCTTTTGGGCTCCTTCTTTGTGCTCAATCTGGTTCTGGGCGTGCTCAGTGGGTATGTTAACTCTGTAGATACTTTTTCTTTTGTTCATGGCGTAAACAGTATTTTTAAAATGATTCTTCCCTGCTAAGAGAGTTTACCAAAGAACGAGAAAAGGCCAGGTCACGAGGAGAATTCCAGAAGTTGAGGGAACGTCAACAACTGGATGAGGACCTTCATGGCTACATGGAGTGGATTACTCACGCTGAGGTCCTGGATGCTGATAGAGAGGGCAAAGGTCAGTGTTACAAACTAATATTGATTTGAATAATTAAATATGATTTTAATCAGAAATACCTGGAAATTAAGATTAATTGCTACAAAGTGTTTTGCATTCAAATGTAATAGTTTTCATTCAGTTTAATTTTGTTTGTTCCATCAATTAAACTAATGACTGTTATTCTGTCGTCAGGTCTCCTACCTTTGACCAGTGGAGATTCAGACACCGACAGCCTGTTTGACCTGGAGGGCAAGAGTCGAGCGATCTACTACTAGTGAGTCTGCCCCTTTTTGAGCATATGTGCAACCGTAGCTTGGCTCTGTGACCAAGATTGTTTTTTTTTTTTTTGTTAAGTCGCCTGGCGCGTCGTTGGAACCGATTCTTCAGGATGAAGTGCTTGGTTTATGTGAAAACCAGAGCATTTTACTGGCTGGTGATGTTTTTTGTCCTCCTCAACACACTGACCATCGCGACAGAGTACCACCATCAACCCCCTTGGCTCACATCTCTTCAAGGTTGTGATAACGACCTTAGACATTTTACTCAAATCAGCTTCATTCATATGCTTTTCTCATTTCAACAGATGTGGCAAGCCGTGTCCTCCTGGTGCTCTTTGTCATCGAAATGTTTGTGAAGATGTACGCTCTGGGCCCCAGGGCATATTTCATGTCGCTCTTCAACCGTTTTGACTTCTTTGTGGTGATCTGCGGTATCCTGGAGATGATCATGCTGTCAGTGGGAGAGGTGACTCCTCTGGGTTTCTCTGTGCTCAGGTGTATTCGCCTTCTGAGGATCCTCAAAGTCACAAAGTGAGTCATGTCACCCAGACAAGAAAATGATGTTTCTGTTGCGGCTTTAAGTAATGCTGGACAAATCATTACAGCTTGTGGTAGCAGTTCCTATAAGAACCAGTAACAGCTTGAATCTACCTGGACAATTAGAAAGCCATGATTAACCTTACCTAAATAATACGTCCAAAAAAAAGAAAGCAATAGCTTATGTTAGGTTTTAGCCATTGAATAATGTTGCTTCTAGTAATAATAACAAAGTAAAAGTGAATAACAAGTGAATAACTAAATGACATCTTTATTTTCCTCTTGTCTAAACTCCATTTCAGGTATTGGACCTCTCTGAGTAACCTTGTAGCCTCGCTCCTCAACTCTGTTCGCTCCATTGCCTCCTTGCTCCTTCTCCTCTTCCTCTTTATCGTCATCTTCTCACTGCTAGGCATGCAGGTGTTTGGAGGGAAATTCAACTTTCCTGACCAAAGGCCCAGACGAAGCAACTTTGACAACTTCCCTCAAGCCCTCATTAGTGTGTTCCAGGTGAGATGTTTCCTCAAAGCTCTTTGAGTTGGACTTGTTCTCGTAAAATCAATTGTTAGAAGCATGTTTGGTTATACTGTGTAACTCTTCACTGTGTCCTAGATCTTAACAGGGGAGGAATGGACCGCAATCATGACCAATGGCATTATGGCCTATGGCGGGCCAGTCTTCCCCGGCATCCTGGTTGCTATATACTTCATCGTCCTCTTCGTCTGCGGAAACTGTATCCTATATAGAAAACTCCCTTCGGGATCCTAGGAAAATGCTGCAATTGTTGCCAGTGTTTGTGTTTTCCTGAGCTCCGTGCAACCAGACATTCTTCTCAATGTCTTCTTGGCCATCGCAGTTGACAACCTGGCAGAAGCTGAGAGTCTGACCTCAGCTCAGAAAGAGAAAGCAGAGGAGAAGTTGAGGAAAAAGCTGCTACGGTAAATGAGTGTGAAAAAAGTATGAATGGCAGTCTGCACTAACTCAACATCTGAACTTTTTTCCTTGTGGCCTGAAGGTCCAAAATGCCTGACAAGACTGATGAGGAGAGAGAGAGAATCTCCAAGAAACTGGCAGAGCAGAGAGCCAAGATGGAGGGCATGCCAACCACAGCCAAGGTTCCACAACATATCACAAAATTATTTTATGTTTTAGTAAAATTCACACAGACATGTGTATCATCGTTTCTCAACATTCTACTTTTATCAGCTCAAAGTTGATGAATTTGAGTCCAATGTCAATGAAGTCAAAGATCCCTTCCCCCCTGCAGACTTCCCAGGTAACTTTTTTTATTCTTTCATACAAACCATCCACATGACTTTTGTTTTTTTGCAGTTTGCTAACAATTATTATTACTGTATTAGAATCTGAGAGTCTACTTTTTCTTTCCCATAAACGAGGTGACGATGAAGAGGAAGAGCCTGAAATTCCCATCAGCCCTCGGCCTCGACCAATGGCTGACCTGCAGTTGAAAGAGGAAGCTGTTCCATTGCCTGAAGCCAGCTCCTTTTTCATCTTTGGCCCACAAAACAAGTCAGCATTACTCCCAAACGGCTTTGTATGCAATTTCTTTTTGCTTACAATCTTCTTGCTGGTGTCCAGGTTCCGTAAATTGTGCTACAAGATTATCAACGCCTCCTCCTTCACTAATCTAATCCTCCTGTTCATACTGCTGTCTTCCATCTCCCTGGCAGCGGAGGACCCCATTGATCCGAAATCATACAGAAACCAGGTGACAGGCTGCACAAATGTTGATGCATGCTGTTACTAAAGAAGACCTGACAACATCCGTGATTGTGTCTGCATCTTGTCCCACAGATCTTAGCCTATGCTGACATTGTCTTCACAACAGTGTTCACCATTGAAATTGTGCTGAAGGTAACTGAAATGCCACATATATACTGTTTAACATCATGGGTGGATGAATGAATGGGGAATGGTTTTGTGTATGGAAAGATGGCAGGCTTAGTGGATGACTGGCTTGATGGGTAGATGGATGGAATTATGCATTATTAACATAGACAAAAATCATGTAATATCATGTAATATGCGTTATCAAATCATACTGTATTTTCTTGGAATTAAATACAAAGTCTTGACTCCTCTAAATAATAGATGACCGTTTATGGAGCTTTCATGCACAAGGGTTCCTTCTGTCGCAACTCCTTCAACATCCTGGATCTGATTGTGGTTGGAGTCTCCCTGCTCTCCATGGGAATGGAGTAAGATACATTTGGAATTGCACATCAACCATCAGCAATTGCAGTGTTTCCACCAGATTGGTTATATTTAGAGCTTTTTCTATCATGGGTTGCATACAGATCTAGTGCTATCTCGGTGGTGAAGATTCTCAGGGTGCTCCGAGTACTACGGCCTCTTAGGGCAATCAATAGAGCCAAAGGCTTAAAGGTTTGCACATATTTTCTATGCACAAATTTTTACTACTTTTTTTATTGTTCTTACATGTTAACTTTCTGACATTATGTGCAGCACGTGGTCCAGTGCGTGTTTGTGGCTATCAAAACCATTGGCAACATTGTCCTGGTCACCATGCTGCTAAATTTCATGTTTGCGTGTATAGGAGTGCAACTTTTCAAGGTTGGTGACACCACACACTTTGGACTAATGGTGAATGTTTGAAATGGTGACTATTTTACTTCTTTTGATTTTACCATAGGGGAAATTATATAGCTGCACAGACCCATCCAAAATAACAGAGGAGCAATGCCAGTAAGTCAAACTAAGACTGTCCACCTGTATAGAGTAAATTTACAAACACATTCATAACCAACCGTGACTGTTATCTTCTTTGAGGGGATTCTTCTTAAAGCACATAGAGAACTCTCTGCAGGACACGGTGGTGGCAAAACGAGAATGGCTCAACAATGACTTTAACTTTGACAATGTGCTCTATGGCATGCTGGCTCTTTTCACTGTTTCTACATTTGAGGGTTGGCCAAAGTAAGTTTTGAGACTATATGTATGCATGCATAAGTGTGTGACAAATATCATATATTGCTGAGGAACAATTTTCTTGAGCATGATGGTAATATAGGAATTACAAGTTGTGGACTCAATTTGATCATCTCCACGACATAAACTTGTTCCCAGACTCTTGTATAGAGCCATAGATTCAGACGAAGAAGACATGGGACCAGTCTTCAACAACCGTGTGGACGTTTCCATCTTCTTCATCATCTACATCATCCTTATTGCCTTCTTCATGATGAACATTTTTGTGGGTTTCGTCATCGTCACCTTCCAGGAGCAAGGCGAGCAGGAGTACAAGAACTGTGAGCTGGACAAGAACCAGGTACACAAAACTGTGACCATTTTGTGTGACGTTAACTATTATGGATTATTGACCGCTTCTTATTGATGATATGTGCATTCTCTCTATACTGTAGCGCCAATGTGTGCAATATGCCTTGAAGGCTCGACCCCTGAGATGCTACATCCCTAAAAACCCATACCAGTACAGGGTCTGGTACATCGTCACCTCCTGCTACTTTGAGTACCTCATGTTCTTCCTCATCATGCTCAACACTTTGTGCCTTGGGATGCAGGTAGGTCACATTGCATATAAGAAACAGAGACTGCTGGTAGACAATAATCAGTATCATTGGAATGTTTGTTTTCCCTAAGTTTGTGTTGGAACATTTCATTGATGTAGTACTGTTTTTAGAAAATGGGACACAACAACTTTCCAGAATGATCTAATTAATTTTAAGAAAAAGAAATGTAGGAGGCTCCACATTTTTACTTATGAATTCCTTTGCAGTATTTTGCTGTGGACAGCAAAGTCAACAGAGAACCTAATCACAAATATGTTTTTGTTTGGGTAGCTGTTTCTTTTTTTAAGGTTAAAGAAAGTGCATTATTGCCTAGAAGTGTATTCAGCTACTCCAGTGATGTGAGGTTATGTTCATGGCTGGTGAGGCATTGGCTCCTTTGTTTTTAAAAAAAATGTTAATACAGGTTGCTCATTAGCAGGATAACAAGAAAAACTTTCATGGCAAACTTTGTTTTCAAATATGTATTTGTTTTATTTATTTATTTAATAAACTGAAAAATATTTGGAGTTTTACTTTTTATTATACATGAAGTACATGCACCATATCCCTATCCAAGGAAAGCTCTGTTACTTTGTTCTAAAAGTCTGATCACCTTCTGTTGCACTTATATGTTTTACAGTATGTTATTATTTGGGATGTCTGATATTGGCTTTTTGCCAATATCGGATATTGTCTAATTCCCAATGTCTGATTCCAATATCAACCGATACCGATATGTGTAAAATCACATATCTCCTGTCGTGGAATTAAGACAAACGTGTTTAGTCTGCTCTTGCCAATCAGTCCATGTTGAATACAGTAGCATTTAGTGGAGTATTTTATGAATTGTTGCATCCGCCAGGTGTCGCCAAACACTAACCAGCCATAAAACACCACACATCAAATGAAAGTTAGCACATATAGGATTTTTTAAAATTGGTTTTCATTACAGGGAAACACTCCTCCCTGAGTCACCACCTAGCTCCTAGGAGCTAAGTTGTCGGGGGCTGTCATGCCCCTGGTAGGGTCACCCATGACAAACAGGTCCTAGGGGAGGGACCAGACAAAGAGTGGCTCAATAGACCCTGATGATGCACAATAACATTGGACTTTGTTTTCCCTCGCCTGGACGCGGGTCACAGGGGCCCCCCTCTGGAGCCAGGCCTGGAGGCGGGGCACGATGGCGAGCGTCTGGTGACCGGGCCTGTACCCATGGGGCCCGGTCGGGCACAGCCTGAAAAGGTAACGCGGGTCCCCCCTCCCATGAGCTCACCACTCGTGGGAAGGGCCAAATGGGTCAAGTCCAAAGAGAGCTGGGTGGCGGCTGGAGGCAGAGGCGTTGGCGGTCCGATCCTCGGCTACAGAAGCTAGTTGCTGGTACGTGGAATGTCACCTCTCTGGCGGGAAAGGAGGCTGAGCTGGTGCGTGAGGTGGACAAATTCCGGCTAGATATAGTCGGAATCACCTCGACGCACAGCAAGACTGTTGTTTGCGCATATGCGCCAAACAGCAGTTTAGAATACCCGCCCTTTTTGGAGTCCTTAGAGGAAGTACTAGAGAGTGCTCCCTCGGGGGATTCCCTTGTTCTGCTGGGTGACTTCAACGCTCATGTTGGCAACGACAGTGAGACCTGGAGAGGTGTGATTGGGAGGAACGGCCACCCTGATCTTAACCCAAACGGTGTCTTGTTATTGGACTTCTGTGCTCGTCAAATTGTCTATAACAAACACCATGTTCAAGCATAAGAGTGTCACCATGTGCACTTGGCACCAGGACACCCTTGTGTTGTCGGACGTGCTGCCACATGTTTTGGACACTCGGGTGAGGAGAGGGGCGGAGCTGTCAACTGATCACCACCTGGTGGTGAGTTGGTTCCGATGGTGGGGGAGGATGTCTGTCAGACTTGGCAGACTTGGTGGGGAGGGTGTGCTGCTGAACTTAACTCGAGATCTTGTGGACCGGTGGAGGGAATACTTTGAAGACGTCCTCAATCCCACCAACACGCCGTCCAACATGGAAGCAGTGCCTGGGAGCTCTGAGGCTGGTTTGCCTATCTCTTGGGCTGAGGTCACTGTGGTGGTCAAAAAGCTCCTTTGTGGCAAGGCCCCGGGGGGTGGATGAGATCCGCTCGGATGCTGTGGGAATGTCTTGGTTGACACAACTCTGCAGCATCGCGTGGACGTCAGGGTCGGTGCCCCTGGACTGTCAGACCGGGGTAGTGGTCCCGCTTTTTAAGAAGGGGGATCGGAGGGTGTGTTCTAACTATCGTGGGATCACACTCCTCAGCCTTCCCAGTAAGGTCTATTCAGGGGTTCTGGAGCGGAGGATCCGCCGGATAGTCGAATCTCGGATTCAGGAGGAGAAGTGTGATTTTCGTCCTGGTCGTGGAACTGCCCAACCATGTGTTTTGTGGACTTAGTGAAGGCATTCGACCGTGTTCCTTGGGGAAAACTGTGGGGAGGGCTCCAGGAATATGGGGTATCGGACCACCTAATCCAGGCGGTTCGTTCTCTGTATGACCAGTGTCAGAGTTTGGGTCGCATTGCCGGCAATAAGTCGGACCCGTTTCCAGTGAGGGTTGGACTTCGCCAGGGCTGCTCTTTGTCATCGATTCTGTGAACTACTTTCATGGACAGAATTTCTAGGCGCAGTCAGAGCGTTGAGGGGTTTTGTTTTGGTGGGCACAGGATTCGATCTCTGCTTTTTTGCAGATAATGTGGTCCTGTTGGCTTCATCGAGCCGTGACCTTCAACTCTCACTGGATCGGTTCGCAGCTGAGTGGGAATCCATGGTTCTCGCCCGGGAAAGGGTGGAGTGCCATCTCCGGGTCGGGGATAAGGTCCTTCCCCAAGTGGAGGAGTTTAAGTACCTCGGGGTCTTGTTCACGAGCGATGGAAGGATAGAACGTGAGATGGACAGGCGGATTGGTGCAGCGTCTGCAGTGATGCGGACTCTGCACCGGTGTGTCGTGGTGAAGAGAGAGCTGAGGCGAAAGTCAAAGCTCTCAATTTATCGGTCAATCTACGTTCCTACCCTCACCTTTGGTCATGAGCTTTGGGTAGTGACAGAAAGGACAAGATCGCGGGTACAAGCGGCCGAAATGAGTTTTATTCGCAGGGTGGCTGGACTCTCCCTTTGAGATAGGGTGAGAACAACTGTCATCCGGTTGAGACTCGGAGTAGAACCGCTGCTCCTCCGCATTGAGAGGAGCCAGATGAGGTGGCTTGGGCATCTGGTTAGGATGCCTCCCGAACGCCTCCATGGGGGGGGCACGTCCAACCGTTAGGAAGCCTCCAGGAAGACCCATGACATGTTGGACAGACTATGTCTCTCAGCTGGCCTCGGAACACCTCGGCATCCGCTGGGATAAGCTGGACGAAGTGGCCAGGGAGAGGGAAGTTTGGGCTTCTCTGCTTAGGTTCCTGCTCCGCCGCGCCCCGTCCACGGATAAGCGGAAGAAAATGAATGAATGGATGGATACAGGGAAACAACCCGATACCGATATTTACCGATATTACATTTTTTGCCAATATCTGGCCGATCATATTGGCGGGCCGATATTATTGGACATTCCTACTTATTTTTTTTTTTTTTTTATTTGGGGGCTGCATGGTGGCGTAGTAGAAACCCTGCTCAAATGTTAAGTTAAAGTGAATTTGTGCTTGACTGGGTATCTCTGAGCTAGAAACGAAAGTGGAGAAAAACCTGTAAAAAGTTGTCTTCAGAAATTTGAATGACCATTCTGTCTTGTAATTTGTGGACCAGCACTGTAACCAGTCAGACCATGTGACCAAGCTGTCTGACACTCTCAACTTGATCTTCACTGTGCTCTTCACTGTCGAGATGATTCTCAAGCTCATGGCCTTCAAAGCAAAGGTAAACCTGTTCTGGGAAACATGAGTCAAAAAGAATCTGGAGTTCTGCTTTTGTCAGGAGTGCATTGTAATCTGTCTGCACAGGGTTACTTTGGAGACCCCTGGAACGTGTTTGACTTCATCATTGTCATTGGTAGTGTTGTTGATGTCATCCTCAGTGAAGTGGACGTAAGTACACACAACAGTCTTCTACTTCAACATTCATTTCAGAAGTTGAATATGAGCTTCCCAGGTATAAGTATGTATTGGGCTTAAAATAACTAAATGTATGTATTCAATGCTCCGACCCAGACACGTATAACCGTGGCCCAGAATGGTGCCAGCACAACTAGTTCACAGAACATGGTCAGTACTGTCATTGGCTATTCCCAACCTCACCGTCACCACCATCCTCCTCTCTTCTTTCACACTCCTCTACGGAAGCATCTTCGTCACCAAGCCACCAAACACTCCATTATTGCTACAGTTTTCTTCCATTTGGAATGCCTGTGTGTGCCGATTAAAGAGAGCACAGTGTTGACTGGAGTTTTTATGCCACCATTTCTCAGGCCACTTGCAGGTTTTCACTGCAGTTTCCTCACCTTTCACCAATAAACACACGCTGTTCAGCAGACTGTGACACTTCAATGCCACCGCTTTTCTTTCTCCTCTGCTTCTGTGTTTTGTTGTGTTTTCCTCTCGACCACACTTTCCCCCACACTACGTTTTACTTCTCATCTGTTTATTATTCACAGACTGCCCTAGCTGCCAGTGGAGGACTCTACTGTCTCCAAGGCTGTGCTGTAAATATCTCATTACGTCTCTAATGCTTTGTGTTGCACCGTTGCATGAGCATGCTATGTCCTTGCCAGCATTCCACTTCCTTCTTTACTTTGGAATGTGACTTATACAGCCCCAATGTTGGGTGAGAACTAGGAATTTTCAAACTGGAAAAATTGCACAGGGAATATGTGAAAATATCTAGGAATAATCTTGGAGTTCAGGAAGTATCTACTTTAAAAGGAATTTAAAGTTTGTTTAAGAAACATCTGGCAACACACTCTTTGCCTATTAGGGTATGCATCTATAATTACCTCCGCCAAGCGCAAGGTCGGAGGTTATGTTTTTGCCGCCGTTTATTTTTTTGTGTGTTTGCCTGTTTGTGTTCAAAATAACTTGAAAAGTTCTGAATGGATTTGGAGAAAGTGTTCAGGAGTTGTCATAGATTGATGACTAATGCAAATTTGGATTTTTAAATTAGAAAATAATAATAATGAAAAAGGCCGCACGGTGGTCGAGTGGTTAGCATGTTGGCCACACATTCAGGAGATTATCGGAAGAACTGGGTTCGAATCTTAGGTTAATTGGTGACTCTAAATTGCCCATAGGTATGAGTGTGAGTGTGAATGGTTGTATGTCTGCTCTGCGATTGACTGGCGCCCAGTCCAGGGTGTACCCCGCCTCTCGCCCAAAGTCAGCTGGGATAGGCTTCATCTTACCCGCAACCCTAATGAGGATAAGCGCCATTGAAAATGGATGGATGGTAATAATAAAAAAGCTTTACATTTTTTGGGTGATCTGAATCCTTTTTTGAAAGGATTCTTTAACATTGCCAGGTAGGACCATTTGGTAGGACCAAAATGGTCAGAGCACTTTCTACAGAAACAATTCAACAGTTTCTACAGAATATCAAATGTCCAACTTTGCCAAATGATTATTTCCACAATTCCTAAGCCAAACCTTAAACATATATCAAGTTTCAACAATCTTACAGGAAATGATTGCAGCCCTGCCCTGAGATTGACTGGCGACCAGTCCAGGGTGTACCCCGCCTCTCCCCCAAAGTCAGCTCGGATAGGCTCCAGCATACCCGCGACCCTAATGAGGATAAGCGGCATAGAAAATGAATGAATGAATGAATGAATGTTTGCAGCCCTAGCCGTGTAAGACCTGGAATATAGAAGCTGTTGCTTTGTACAATGTGAAGCATTCCTTCTAATACTAACTCTAACTAAGCTATGGTAAAGCATAGCCCCATGCATTTGATCAGTGTGTGGTGCACTATGTGCACATCATTTTATTAACTCCAGAGCATAGCAGAGTATATAAATATCTTCTACATTTTGCAGGACACGAATCCCTTGCAAGCAATCGCAGTAAGAACCCACTTTTCTATCGTCATCTCGTATTGTTTTGTTCCTCTCACATTTTCTTTTCATTTAGTAATTATTTGCTTTTCCTCAGGCCTCAGAAAATGCTTCAGTTTCTATCACGTTTTTCCGACTCTTCCGTGTCATGCGTCTGGTCAAGCTACTGAACCGTTCTGAGGGCATCCGTAACCTCTTGTGGACTTTCATCAAGTCTTTCCAGGTCTTTCTCACTGTGGACATTGTTGTTTTCAAGCTCCATCAACTGGCTAACTGGCTTGTCTTGTTTGTCGTGTTCAGGCTCTTCCTCATGTGGCTCTGCTCATTGTGATGCTCTTCTTCATCTATGCCGTCATTGGGATGCAGGTACGGTCTTAAGAAGACTTTTTATGGAGCATCAACCCCTGAGGCTGGTTAGAATTTTAAGGTTAAGTGGCAGCGTAACATCCTTTCAGATTTTCGGAAAGATAGCCTTAGTGGATGGCACCGAAATCAACCGCAACAATAACTTCCAGACATTCCCACAGGCAGTTCTCATGTTATTCCGGTGAGTTCTCACCATCAGTTACACAACTAAGCCAAGATCTCACTGAGTTTTTTGTATGCAGGTGTGCTACTGGAGAAGGTTGGGAGGAAGTCATGATGGCTTCTATGTATGGAAAGAAGTGTGACCCAAAGTCTGACTTCCTGCCAAGGGAGGAGTACACTTGTGGCTCCAATTTTGCTGTCTTCTACTTCCTAAGCTTCTACTGTCTCTGTGCCTTTTTGGTCAGCAATTACATGCACAATTTACCTGTTGTTTCAGCAACATTTGTAATTCTATGTTACCCCCTCTTGCAGATCCTCAACTTGTTTGTTGCCGTCATTATGGACAACTTTGATTACCTGACACGTGATTGGTCCCTGCTCGGTCCACACCACCTGGATGAGTTTAAGAAGATCTGGGCGGAATATGACCCAGAAGCCACGTAAGCCAGAATACTTTATATACCGTTGAATCTCACAGTGCAGCGAGCAGAGCAGAACGCAGGAAGGAGACAGGACGTTCAGAACAAGTTCATTGCGCTTTGTGCATTATATGAACACATCTATTTATCAGTGCTCATGTGAAACATTTTCAGAAATTGACCATGCTACATTTTTTTGACCTGATGTACCGTATTCAATGACTCATGTTCAATTATTCAAGTTAATTAAAATTTTAACTGTGTTGTTTAAGTGTGCAAGAGTAGGGTGTACATATTGTAGCTTCAGGTCAAATGTCTGAAGGGAAAAGTTTGGGAACCACTGCTATAGATTCACTGAAACAATTCTAGAATGTTTTTTTTGTTTTTTAGATGATTCTACCTTGCAGCTAATAAAAACTCAAACCTCAGTATCATCCATCCATCTATGTCTTTTATCCTATATAACCTGCCTTTGTTTCTAGGGCACTTATTGGGAATACAACTCAACTGGAAATTAAACATGTTAGTTTTATGGGAGGACATCATAAGATGTATTAATTAATTCATTAATTAATTATGAATTATTGTGGCAGTGACCGTTTTCATGCAATCACTTTAAAATGTTTCAGTTGAGTAAAAGGTGTGTGTGTGGTATCTAACAGAGGGAGAATTAAACATCTGGATGTGGTGACTCTGCTACGACGCATCCAGCCTCCTCTGGGCTTCGGCAAGTTCTGTCCTCACCGAGCGGCTTGTAAGGTAATCTTATGGATACACAAGAAACAACCGTACACAGTTTAAACATTTATACAATGACACAAACCAAAACTATTTGAGTTACAGCAAATTAGGAACATATAAGCTTCACCAGAAACAATAAACATTTTTTTAAATAAATAATTCTCTCAAGAGCCATGTTTGTATTTTCAGCTTGATGAATCCTATTGCTGTCAAAAATGACGATATTAACTAATTGATTTCATTCATTACACCCTCAGCCTCGGGACTTCCTCTTTGTCACTACCCTAAGATGCATTCATCACAAAAACCTCCTTCTTATGTTTGTATGTGTGGTTTAAACAAACAGAAAGACAAAGGGGAAACAACTGGTGGATATTCTTGTCACTTACCACGTGGTATTCTTAATGCTGAAGTACAATTTGCTTTACTTGAGTATGCTTAAAAATCCCAGAAAAGAAACTCAAAACATGTGAATTCAATTTAAGTTAGACTTGAAATGCAGTCCCTCATTGCTAATAATAACACAAATTAAGTGTGATTCAAATGTTCTGCTACTATGAAAGAAGTAACTAGATTTTCAGTCATGTGTGCTATATTTTAGCGTATTTACTTTTTGGTTCCGTTGGAGCTGTTAATGAAAACAAACATATATAATTCTGTCCTGCCTTTTATTTTTCTTTCAATAAAATACAGTAAAAATAGGTATATTTCAGACATAGGGGCAAACGGTTATTATCATGATGAATTAATTTGAAAACAGATCAATCTGATTAAAAACTTTAAAAGCAAGACCTAAATGAAGAAAAGTTAATCAAATCAAGTTCCGCTCAAATTTCCTCTGATTGTATTTTCCTTAACTTTTACCCAATAATTGTCCAATTATTATATCAATCATTGATATTTCAATGAATAGGATGTACTGTATGTCTGTTGATAATATTTCTGTCCTTGTGCCTTTAGCGTTTAGTTGGTATGAACATGCCTCTCAACAGCGACGGCACCGTCACCTTCAATGCCACCCTCTTTGCTCTGGTCCGAACAGCACTCAAGATCAAGACAGAAGGTGGAGATCACCGTTAGATTTTACTTCAGAGATTTCTGTTTAGAGTCACAGTGTATGTTGACATGAAGATTTTCTCCTGAACAGGAAACTTTGAGCAGGCCAATGAGGAGCTCAGAGCCATCATAAAGACAATCTGGAAGCGCACAAGCATGAAGCTGTTGGACCAAGTCATCCCGCCAATAGGAGGTGAGTGCTCCAATGTAATTCGTCTTTTGACCTGTGCAAAGGCTACATTCATACTTATCCTGCCTTGATTTTCAGATGATGAGGTCACCGTAGGAAAATTCTATGCCACGTTCTTGCTTCAGGATCATTTACGTAAGTTCCTAAAGCAGCAGGAAGAATACTACGGCTACCGGCCCAGCAAGAAGAGTGCCTCAGGCCCCGAGATCCAAGTAAGTAACCCTCTTGATTAATGTCTTCTTTCTAGTTTGATCTTCTATTTATTGTTCCTCTTTGTAAATCTTCAGGCAGGTCTGAGGAGTATCGAGGATGAAGCAGCTCCAGAAATGCACAGGGCCATTTCTGGAGACCTGCAGAATGAGGAAGAGATGGACAGAGCTATGGAGGATGCTGGAGAAGAGTATATTTACAAGGTCAGGAACACTTTAACCAGACGATAGAAGAAAGTATCAAGAGAACAGGGATTGAAAATGCAATGAATATGCTCATATCTTTCCAGCGTACACATGGCTTGTTTGGCAATCGCGTGGAGTCATTATCCACTGACAATGCCAACGCTCAGTCCCCACATATGACCAACCAGAGGCCCCTCAAGTTCTTGGAAAATCACTCAGAGACAGCACCTATCTCCTTTGTTGAGGAGCCTATTGCAGACTTTTTTCCTACCACGACACCCAAAACCAACACTAACAACAATGCTTTTGCAGAGTGAGTGACACCCAACACAGTATACACTGGTTGAGACATGTCTGATGGGTGGTGGCTTCTTGTTTTTTAGGGTCTCATTGGAAAGAGAAGGCAGTCCAGAAGAGTTGTATAATCCCAGTGAGGGGGCAGAGCCAGGTACTGTCCACACGCAGTGTGCTTGATGAGTCCAGGTTGCATATGCCCATTACTACTCGGCTGAAAGTAAATCAAGTTATCTCATTTTTTTTCTAATGTAATTTTTACTAACATTGATGGAAACTTTTTGTCATCAAAATGTCAATAAAAAATACATTTACAAGAGACCAATTAGTACAGGCATGCAGCTTGAGAAAAACAAAGAAACAACATTAACGGCTAAGATCATGTAATTATGTTTACTTCCTGTTTACTGTACAAGCCTGAATAAAATGTCATTTTTCCATACTTAAGATAACCTCCACTCCTGGAACTTCACAGTGAGAACAGACAGAACACAGGTAATATTTCCAGATAAATCACACATTGGAAGCAAAGAAGCCGAGCCTACTACACCACGGGCGCCATTATTTGGCAAATTGTGTTTTTCCGATAAGGGTTATTTTTCTTCATGATGGGGTTAGGTTAGGGATTACACTTTGGGTTAGATCCGTTCCCGATATAGTTGGGTGAGGTTTATGGGTTAGGGTAGAGTTAGGGTTGGGGTTAAGAACTGGGTTAGGGCTAGATGTTTGGAGTAATCCATTGTAGAGCCGCTACTGTTTGTCACTGATATAACATTCTTAAAACACAGTATGGGGGGAAACTTTGGCACTTGGCGGAGGTGTGTGCTCTACGAGTGCTTTTCTAGTTTTTTAATGCATTTTTGTGTTTTGTGGTAGCCTTTTAGAAATAAAAAACGTATTTGAACTCCAAAACACCTTCTTTATGCGTCAACCACTTGTATTAAGTGTGTGCCGTCGCTATGTTTCCACCAGTCATGGTCTCTTTTAGGTGGGAACACAAATCAAGAAAGGAAACAAAGCAAGCACAATAATGTACCTTTAAATAACGTGTCACTGTCAAAGGCAAAGAAAGGCAAGGTTTTTAGGCTTAGGGTGATGTTAGGGTAGGGTTCTGGTTAGGTGTCAAAGTAGGTTTTGGTTATGATTAGGGTTATGGTAGGGTGAGAGATAAGGCTGGGGTTATGGTTAGGTTTAGAGTTAGAGTTATGATTGGGTTTGCTGGTAATATGGCCAAAATATTGTACTCACTTGCCTAATAACTGTACACACGGTGTATGTGACGCACATTCTTATTTTTTTTTGCAGTTCCCTTATGAGCCGAGGCTCAGTGACAGTCCGAACGGCAGCTCTCATAGTGCTGCTGGCCAACTTGTCCAGGAGGTAAGATGATAATGGTAGGACCAAAATGGTCAGAGCACTTTCTACAGATGATGATGTACCTCTTTCAGATTAAAAACATCAACGTGTATTGTGTATTGTTTATTGTGACCCAGGCGATGGTCGACGACATGCCCACAACACTAGAAGACATGGAGAAGGTAGCCCGGGCTCTCCTCAACCAACGCCCCCGCTGCGTGGCCCCTGTCAAAAAGAAACGCCCTGTCCCTGTGCCCCCTTGCACCCAGGCTGAGGCATCCAGGGAAACAGAGCGGCCGGATCCAGCTGTGAGGAGGAAGAGGCATCCTGTTCCTACAGCTTCCTCTGCTCATGTCCAACAAAGATCAGAACGGCCTGAGGCTGACTATAATGTGTAGTGGTCACATGGACACGCAGACATGGTTATTGTAGGATTTTATTTTTTAAAGATGACTTCATTCTGATGGTCTGAAAGGCGGGTTGGCTCAGGCTTAAAGTCAAATGAAACACATTAATGAGGCACAAAGCTACAACAAAGCTGATGAATAAGAAAAGCAGTTCCCTTTGTGGGACTGGATCATTTGTGAAAGTACGTGGCCTTTTCTGAATCAGAGACCTTTTCTGAATCAGTTTTTTGTTTTTTGTTTTAATAGCTGATGTTTACAGAGTTTTCTCCTGCTTCCCTTGTTGTTTCTGTGTTTCGTTGCCAACAAATGTTCAAAAACATTGTTGTGTTTTCTGTTGAAAAGGAACGCCTTTTTTTTTTAGCAAACTATGTGTTGTTTTAGCCTGTATGGTAGGTAGAGAGTCACACTGCGACTTTTAACGTTTTAACTCTACATTGCAAATACATTGCACTTAAGCTACTTTAAATTGAGTTAGTGTCATAGCCCACCAAAGCTGGCTTGGAAACTGGTTTCCTAAAGACACCCTCACTTTCAGCAGTACTGCAAAGCACATTTAAGAATATTTGCAACATGCCCTTCTAATGACTAACTTTTGAATATGTTCTCTACTAGCAGCCTTTTGTGAAGGCAGTTTGGATTATGTTCATAACTCAAATGTCTTGCCTTCATTTTTCTTTATGGTTGATAGAATGTTGGGTTTTTTAATCATGGCAATGAGTAATAAATCTTTCCTAACTTTATATTCTGTATTGTTTTCTTTCCAGAGTAAAATTATGATTAAAAAACCAACACTTACACAGAGGTGGCAAGGCTACTAAAATATTTTATTTAATGGCTAAAAATTTTCGAAGCATGATTATTGTACACACGTCATGTCGTGCAAACGAGTATCCCAACTAACAAGTGTTTTTTAGATGCAAGTTGTCTCTCATCTTTTTTTTTTATTTGAAATGCAAACTAAAATTAGGGTTACAAGCTGATATATATCGGCAGGCATAGACCACTATTTGGGGGGTTGTGTCAATGTGACTATGACTGAAGGTGAGAATGGATCTAAATATCAATAGCAACAATCAGAGTAACATCTCAACAAATGTAGCCGCAACGGGGCACAAGCCTGGATAAATACAGAGGGTTGTGTCAGGAAGGGCATCCGACGTAAAACTTTGCCAAACCAGAACGTCCGAATTAGACAAATGATTTCCATACCGGATCGGACGTGGCCCGGGTTAACAACGCCCGCCACCGGTGCTGTTCACCGACAGGGTGGTGGTGGAAACTGGATTACTGATGGCCAAAGAAAGCGAGGAGGAAGGTGTGTCCGTAGGAGAAGAGAGAAGAGGAATGCTAAGAGTCTAGAACTAAGTTTTGGGACTTTGAATGTTGGAACTATGACAGGAAAAGGTAGAGAATTAGTTGACATGATCACACAGTTCTATCACCGTGGCTGAGGTAATTGGGGTAGTCAAGTCACTCCCCAGTGGCAAGGCTCCGGGGGTAGACGAGTTCCGCTCAGAATTTCTCAAGGCTCTGGATGTTGGAGGACTGTGTTGGTTGACACGCCTCTACAACATTGCATGGAAGTCAGGAACAGTACCTCTGGACTGGCAGACCGGGGTGGTGGTCCCCATTTTTAAAAAGGGTGACCGGAGGGTGTGTTCCAACTATAGGGGGATCACACTCCTCAGCCTTCCTGGGAAAGTCTACTCCAGGGTGCTGGAGAGAAGGGTACGACCGTTAGTCGAACCTCGGTTAGAGGAGCTGCAATGTGGTTTTCGTCCCGGTCGCGGAACACTGGACCAGCTCTACACCCTTGCAAGGGTACTCGAGGGTATGTGGGAGTTTGCCCAACC
>QODF01000032.1:404806-418474 GCA_024372805.1 Oostethus manadensis | reverse complement strand
GAGGGGTGGAGGTTTGCCCTGGAAAGGAGAGGAATGAAGGTCAGCTGCAGCAAGACGGAGTACATGTGTGTAAATGAGAGGGACCCAAGTGGAAGAGTGAGGTTACAGGGAGAAGAGATAAAGAAGGTGGAGGATTTTAAGTACTTAGGGTCAACAGTCCAGAAAAATAGAGAGTGTGAAAAAGAGATGAAAAAACGTGTGCAGGCAGGATGGAATGTGTAGAGAAAAGTGTCGGGTGTGATAGAAGAGTTTCAGCTAAAATAAAAGGAAAGGTGTACAAAACTGTGGTGAGACCAGCGATGTTGTTTGGTTTAGAGACAGTGCCTCTGAGGAAAAGACAGGAGGCAGAGCTGGAGGTAGCAGAGATGAAGATGCTGAGGTTCTCTTTGGGTGTGACCAGGATGAACAGGATCAGGAATGATCACATCAGAGGGACGGGACATGTTAGACGTTTTGGAGATAAAGTCAGAGAGGCCAGACTGAGATGTTTCGGACATTTCCACAGGAGAGATAGTGAATATATTGGTAGAAGGATGCTGAGTTTAGAATTGCCAGGCAGGAGCCCTAGAGGAAGACCAAAGAGGAGGTTTATGGAGGTAGTGAAAGAGGACATGAAGGTAGTTGGCGCAAGAGAAGAGGATACAGAAGACAGAGTTAGATGGAGGCAATTGATTCACTGTGGCGACCCCTGAAGGGATAAGCCGAAAGGAAAAGAGGAAGAACAATGAGAGTAACAATTAAAAGTAAAAAAAAATTCAAATTAAAAGCACTAAATGAGACCCACTATCCACCGGTACAAGCCTTGAGTTTGTTGAGGTGTACCGCACAAATATGCACATTAGCACTCAATAAGGTCATCAAATCTTACCTTTATGCATTCCCACATAATATCAGCATTTGGGACCAAATATGAAGTGAAAGAAAACTTTTCCCAGTGGTGTACACCTTGAGACATTTGACGTGAAGCCATGCAGCCCCCTACTCCTGCACACTTAAAAAACATAAATCTTTTTCTTTATCTTTTAGCAACGTAAAATTGAACACAATGAATTAATTGTAAAGTAATTTTAGGTTAAAATTTTGTATTTTGCTTAGTCACATTTGGAAAACGTTTCACACATGCACTAATAAATAGAGTAGTAATCATCCGACATATCTTTCAGAAATATTATTGATTGTTGATTGGTTAATTAATTTTATAGTAATATAGTCATTCCAAATGTTGTTTTCAAAATGTATTTTGCATCATCATATTTTGATAGTTTCACATTAGCGCAGATAAATAGATAGCGATCATCCTATATATTTTAGTCCAGTACAATGTTTTTTTCTTGCTTGAATGGGTTGAATTTGAGCGTGTCTTTTTTGCCCACCCACCATGGCTACTGTTTAAATGTGCATATTAATTAGTATCAAATTGAATGGGAAAGCTGTGATTGACTGGCGACCAGTCCAGGGTGTACCCCGCCTCTCGCCCAAAGTCAGCTGGGATAGGCTCCAGCATCCCCGTGACCCTAATAAACACCAATATAAAGGAAATCTTCAAGAGTAAACACTCTTAATCCGCAAAATAATAATCAAACGTACTTGTTCTTATGATGCACAATTATTTTTCTTTTACAATTATATGTTTTAAGGCTGTCAAATCCTTCACCACACTACATACACTTTTCTCAGACGGGCATTCATTAAGTGCAGGTACAATTCTTTATTATTATTAAATATTGCTATGCAGCCGCCCAATCCACAGCTGAGCAGTAACACTGACAACCAACAATGTTTCAACGTGCGTAACGGCGCCATACCCCTGCGCGACTACGACTTTCTTTCAGCATGTCCATAATTCCAAATTTTGTGCGATAGTTAGCGTCCTCCTCTGCCTTTTGGGGGTGGCCACGCGTGCCTTTATCGGTGTAGAACATTTCGTCAACATGGTGGGTGTTGTCGAGAATAAAAGTTGCAAACATACAGCACTTGAGCGTCACAGTACTAGCGATGCAACATTACTGACAACGGTCTACAGTCCGGTAGCGAATCAGGAGGCAGAACACATGCGCGGTTTCTCTCTTAGCCAATCGGGACCACGTGGTACTAACCACGTGGGTTCTCCTAGGAGAAAAACACAATGCAGGATCGTGCTGTAAAAACAGAAAAGCACACCGCGAATCCGCAAAACGTGAGCCGCGTATCACGTCAAATTGGGAAGCTTGTGCATTTGTCTGCCTTGGATTTTTTTGCTGCCACCCTGCAGGCGTTTAGCTGCGTAAAGCGAGCCTGTGTAGAAATAGTCCCGCCTAGTTGAGCAGTCTGCTTATGGAATGGAATTTACTGCAGTATGCAGGGTGGTTGTCGGATTAAACTAAAGCCTGCCGTGAAGCTGGGTACTCTAAACAAAGCCAATTCAATAAAAGCTTGAATTGCAAAGTAAACGTGAGGGAGAACGTTAAATAATTCAAAATGTATTTATTGAAAGCAGAGGAAGAGGCCACAGATGACAATTCTCTAACTCACAATTTGCCTAATGGACATAGTGAATCTGACTAAGGGGAATATAAACACTTGTTTTTCTGCTGTTGGGCTCCATGACATAGCATCAAATACACAATACTGTCACAATAAAGCATAACAAAATGTATTTTAGGGCATCACACCACAGACATTCTAAATAGGTACATTGGTCTATGTTACATGATGTCTGTTTCTGGTTAAAAAAAAAAAAACAACAGTATTTAAAAAGATGGATCCCTACTCAATTACATGTACAATCCCCTCCAAATGTTTGGGAACATTCCCAAACATTTGGAGAGGAGGGTACATATCTTCTGGCTGTCACTCTCTATATAGCACACCCGTGAATTACTAAAAAAATCATGTTATTCCCTAACATCAACGCATATTTAAACAATACATGAAGATTAAATCCAGGAATGGACTTTGACAGTGGCTAGTGGTTGTTGGAGCGTTCTTCTTATTCGTTGGGATTTGGGTTGGCATCAGGATACTGGGAGAGGTCAAAGGTGAGCACTTTGCTGATGACACAGTCTCCTTGCTGTGGGTGAGAAGGGAGGGATTGTTAGATGATCAGACAGGAAGAACAAAGTTTGGGACTTTGAAGGGAATTTTACTAAGAAGGAGCACAATCATCTATTGACATCAAAACCTGGATTAAACACAACTACCTCAAACTTAACAGTGACAAAACAGACATAATCATCATTGGTCCCAACATCACAAAATCTGGTCAAGACTTCTGCCTCAATGGGGACATCACACGTACTCATTCTTCACTTATCCATAATCTTGGCCTCCTCCTCGACTCTACTCTCTCATTTGAAACAAATAGCCCAGACTTAGCCCAGATTTTTTCATGTTACGAACACAGGCCAACTCCGTCCATCACTCACACTCTCTGCCGCTGGGGGGTACGCAAATAAAAATGAAAAACAATTTGCGCCTAACATTCACGATTATGAATCCACCTGATTGCCTCACAGAGCAAGGAAAATGGAAAGGAGACAAGAGTGTGAAGTTGTTCTTTGCTGTGTGTGCATCATATGAACAAATAAGTGGGTGTGATGATTATTTTGTGCATTGAGTAGTTAATCTTGAAGATTTCGTTAATATCGGTGTTCCAATATAAAACATGTCGCTGTCAATGTGAGTGGAGATTCCCCCCCATTTGTATTTCGGACAAAGCTTTGTCATGATTTCATTTGTTATTAAATTAATATGCAGACTAAAACGATAACCATTGTGAATGGACAAAAAGAGTGAAGCCATTCAAACGGAAGGCTGCCAACATTAGACTGGAATAAAATACATGTGTAGAATGATTACTTATCCATGTATCTGTGCTCTTATCAAACGATTAAAATGTCACCAAGCAAAATACAGATTTTTGTCCCAGAAGTACCACAAAATGAATGAACCAATTAATTACGTTCAATATTTCAAGTTAATTAAGATAAAAAAAGGGTTATGTTTTTTTTAAGTGTGCAGTAGTAGGGGGTACTTGGCTACAAGTCAAATGTATGAAGGGGTACGCGACTGTAAGAAGTTTGGCAACCACTGCTCCACGGTATACCATCCAAAATCCTTAACAGACTGCAGTGCATCCAGACTGACTGTACATCTCCTCACCTCCACCCGCTCAGGTAAACACATCAAGTCCTCCTGATCACTTTCAAAGCTCTCCACAATCTGGCTCCTCCATACCTCACAGATCTGCTCCAACGACACAATCCCTCACAATCTCTGCCCTAACCTGTGCCTGCTCTGACCTTCCAACCTTCAAAAAACAACTAAAAACCCATCTGTTTAAAAGTGCATTGATGTTTTAATTTTCTTATCTCCCCTCTCTAAAACTTTACAATTCTTAAGTCCTTCTGCTTTGTTTTGAGCCCTCTTCTGTACTTTATGCTTTGTTTGTGTTTAGTCTTGTATTGTTTTTATCTTCCACTGTAAAACATCTTTGAGTACCTTGAAAAGTACAACACATATATAATGTATCATTATTGTTGATGTAGAGCAGGGGTGCTCAATACGTCGATCCCGATCTACCAGACATTGTGGGTAGATCGTGTGACATTCCATGCGCTGAACCAAAACACGGTTGCACGCCCCGTCCCCACCTCTGCTTTGCAAAGTCTGATATCAATCTAAATAAGGGAAATGTGGAGCAGCATTTTTGGACATTTCATAGCAAATACGGCACCGACTAAAACCCGGGTAATGACAAAAAATGAACATAGTTGTGTTGTGAAATATGGTCTCACGCGATTATGTATACTACAAAAACTTATATTGTACATATCAATATATTGCGATTTCTTTACAACTAAATGTATGCGTTGTGTGTTTGTAGACGTGGTAGATCTTTTTGAGTTGATCATTTTGTAAGTAGCTCGCAGGTTAAAAAAGTGTGAGCACCCCTGATGTAGAGACTTGACAATTCTATGGAATTGTTGTCGTACCTTGAAGAAACAAAGTAGTAAAATAGAGTGCACTGCTTCTATGCAACCAGCAACGTTGCTGTTGACTCAGCAGTGATTCTTTTACCATTATATTAGCTGGCTGAGTTGAAAGGTGGCACTTATCAAATGTAACTGGCGAGGAGCGATTGCAGTCACCACCCCAAAAATGTAAACCTCAGGCATTTATTTAGTCAAGGACTTGTAGTCAAATGCATATTCTTAGTATGGGTGTCCTGATCTGATACTGACATTGGACCAATATCAGCAAAAAAACAAGTATTGGGTTATTTCGGCCTGTATATACAATCTCTGATATTGACACTCTAATACAAGCAGTCAATTCCAGACAGCAGCGATCGGATAGAGTCCATGTGATCACAACACTGTGTGCTAGCATGCTAACAAACTAGCAAGGAGTAGGAGTCATGCAACTTGGGTCATGCACAGGTTTCCTCTGGTGTCACAGAACCAGGAAAGTTTAACACAAACAACCTCATCCCGCATTTGAGGCAACATCAAACAGGAAACTCTCACAGGACAGCAAAAAGCCATTAGTAGGGCTGTCAAAGTTAATTGGCAGCAATATCAATAAGATCAGAAATGAAAAAAAGTTGTATTGGCGCACACCTAATTCTTAGCATTGATACATTTTGTGTATAGATTTTGTATCGCTAAAGGATAAATTGTTTAACATTTCATCAAGATTGATTGATTCACATTCAAAATGCTGATGATTGACATAAGGGATGTCCCATGCTGATATCAGCAAAAAAAAAAACAGTATTGGATTTTAATGGCCAGCATCTTGCCAGCAACATTGGCACTCCGATGCAATCAGTCCATTACAGAGCCAGCACTTCCATTCAGCATGCATAACCGACGCGATCACAACAGCAGCATACACTAACGCAGTGGTTTTTAAACTGGTGGGGGCGCGGCGTTGCAGCGGAGTGCAAAACTTGTCAAGCATGAGTTTTCCTAAAGGACCCTATGAGTTTCTCGTTAACGGAATTGCAGATGGAATCGCGGAATTGGCCGATAAACATCCAATTTACCGTTAAACACAGAATCTCGCAGAAACTGACATAATGCGGAAGAAATGGCGTCATCGTGAGGAGGAGGAACGTTCATGTGGGATTTCCCTGGCAAAAGCCTCCATCGTGGCAGAATATTATTACAAACCCTAAACCACCCCCTCATAAATTAAACATGTTGAAATGGCAATGATAAACACGGTGAAAGTTAGCAGAACCTCTTCTGACGAAGCGTGAATGTGAGCTAGCGGAGTTAGCTTCGTTTAGCATGCTAGTGCGGCTGTGTATGTGGGACCCGGACTAGATGAGTATATTCTCACCGAGTAGTATTTTACAGCTTTTATGTAGCAATTTGCAATGGCTGATGGCAATGAGTTAAACAAAAAAACAAAAAAAACCAAAACGTGAATATGGAAATTTGAAAAGAAAAAAAAAAAAAAGATTTTATAGGGCCTTGGGCACAGAACCAGGGAAGTATAGTACTATTAATGTCATCGTGCATTTGAAGGACTTTCACAAGACCTTGGTTTCCTGGAACATCCACTGCCTTTTGAAACATTTGCAAAGCATGACAAACTCCCACTGGACGACTAAAATAATTGGCTGTAACAGAAAAGAGCCAGCCCCTGTTGGAAGTGAGTATAAAATGTAATATTATTTATATTATTATTATTAATTAGGTTTAAAAGCTTCAGTGAACTTTTATAGCCTTGGTACATTATGCCTATTGTGGATAAAACTACTCCAGATGCATCAAGGAGTAAAAGTGTCAGTTTTTCTCATACCTACTGTTGCTGACAATTGTTCTGTTTGACAAATAACACTTGATCAAGTCTTTTCTTACATTGCACACTACTAGACAAGTAATAAAAGTATATTACAGTCCTCCCTCACAATATAGCTGTTCGATTACTGCAGTGGTTCCCAAACTTTTTTGGAGATAAAATGTTTTTCTGCGCCCCCCTCAGCCCCGAAAAATACGGTAATAATGAAACGTGTTCGTGGTAGCCTCATGCACCCCCTGTCATAACGCCGGGCCCCGCCCCCCAGTTTGAAAACCATTGGATTATTGCAACCAGGCTGTATTGCTTTTCCCCCCCAAAGTTGATAAATGATTGCTGTTTCGTGGTAGACTATGGTCAATTATTAGTCAAAACATATTGACATACAAGTGATATGTAGTATTCTGGTCACTAGGCGGCAGTAATGACACAAAACATTGATGGGACATTACAAATCATGGCATGTCCATGACAGAGTAACAAAAGAAGTGGTAAGTTCTTGGCTCCCCAAGTTTAAAAGAAAACGTTGAGGCTAATTGATTAGCTCGCTAGCAGACGTCTCGAGTCCCAGCATAACAGTTACACAATGTGACATCTACAGGGCTTTATTAATGTTAAAAAATAAATTTATAAAGTCCATCCATCCATTTTCTTCCGCTTATCCGAGGTCGGATCGCGGGGGCAGTGGCCTAAGCAAGGAAGCCCAGACGTCCCTCTCCCCGGCCACTTCGTCCAGCTCTTCCCGGCAGATGCCGAGGCGTTCCCAGGACACCTGGGAGACGTAGTCTCTCCAGCATGTCCTGGGTCTTCCCCGAGGCATCCTACCGGTTGGACGTGCCTCTTCCCCGAGGCATCCTACCGGTTGGACGTGCCTCTTCCCCGAAGCATCCTACCGGTTGGACGTGCCCTGAACACCTCCCCAGGGAGGCGTCCAGGAGGCATACTAACCAGATGCCCGAGCCACCTCATCTGGCTCCTCTCAATGCGGATAAACAGTGGTTCTACGCCGAGTCTCTCCTGGATGACAGTGCTTCTCACCCTATCTCTAAGAGAGAGCCCAGCCACCCGGCAGAGAAAACTTATTTCGGCCGCTTGTACCCGCGATCTTGTCCTTTCGGTCACTACCCAAAGCACATGACCATAGGTGAGGGTAGGAACGTGGATCGACCGGTAAATTGAGAGCTTTGCCTTTCGACTCAGCTCTCTCTTCACCACAACAGACCAGCGCAGAGTCTGCATCACTGCAGACGCCGCATCAATCCGCCTGTCCTGGCACCAGAGGGGGACACCGGTGACCCTCCTCCGGGCGAGGGAAAACGAAGTCCATCTGTGTTATGTATCATTCGGGTATTTTGAGCCACTCTGTCTGGTCCCTCACCTAGGACCTGTTTGTCATGGGTGACCCTACCATGGGCATGACAACCCCTGGCAACCTAGCTCCTAGGATCATTGGGACACACAAACTCATCCAGGAGGAGAATTTAGTAAGTCAAACTAGTAAATAGGTCACAAAAAAAGTTTTTTTATATTAGAGAAATTCATTTATCGCAGCCAGGTCTGGAAATAAATAATCTTTAAACAAGGGATGACTATGAATCATGCTTTGCCAGCTCGGTATCGGTATCAGCCAATATTCAAGGTTGCAATATCAGAACTGTATCGGAAATTAAAAGGTCGCATTAAGACACCCCAAATTTCAGTAAGTACAGTTTAATTTGTTTAGGTAAGTTTACTTCAATTTGGATAAGAATGAATGGTTAAAAGTGACATACACACCTCTGGATAAACACCAATGAGTGAGTCTGCCTTGGTGTAGAACTCCTCCTTCAGGGAGATGACAATGGCTTGAAAGTTCTCCACTGACTGGTCTTTGATATAATTGGCCACCTTGGAAGGGAAGAAGAAGATTGGATTGTGCAATGTGTGCTGCAGGAAGAAATAGATGACAAAGCAGGAGTGTCCAACACTCATATGAGGACAAACCTTGCCTATGTTTGTGTTGTCAAGAGCAGCGTCAATCTCGTCAAGGACAAAGAACGGGGCAGGTTTGTAGCTGAGCAGATATGTAAAGTAGCGGTAAGTAAAAACTAAAGTAATTCACATCTTGTTTTAGACATACATTTCCCCATACATTTTGGGATAAACAAAGTTGATCTTATCTTCCACATCATTGCTCTGTTTGTTTCACCTGTGAATAGCAAAAAGCAGAGCCAAGGCTGCCACAGTCTTCTCTCCTCCCGACAAGTTGTCCATGGGTCGAAACCGCTTTCCTGGAGCCACGCAGTTATAGTTGATTCCGTCCAAGTAGGGCTCTTCTGGGTTTTCTGTACCCAGGAAAGCCTAGGAAAAAATAAATTTAGTGTTTACTGGATTCCCTCAAAGTGAAGCTCATCTTAAACATACCTGGGCACTGCTGTTACGTGAAAGGGCCTTGTAAATCTCATCAATGTTTGTGGCCACAGACTCAAAGCAGGTATTGAAGCGATCAAAACGTTCCTTCTTTATCTGCTCAAAAGCTTGTTTGGCCTTCTTTGCCCTCTTGCGAGCAGCTTCAAACTCTGAGAGGGAGAAAGACGGTAAGATTCACATCGCCACTTCCTCTCATTAGAAGTTGGTCTAAGATCTGCCACAACTCACCGTCACTGGTTTCCTGAAACTTGTCCCGGACGCTCTCCAGCTTCTCCATAGCCTTCATGTTGGGGGCGCTGATTCTCTGCAGGATGCTTTGCTGCTCGTTAAGACGCTGCTGTAGCGTGTTTGTCTCAGCTTTAATCTCCTCCTCTGACAAGGCATCCTTCAGAAAACAAGACTAACTCTTAATTCTTACACCTTTTACGAGGTCAGAAATCAGTCAAGCTCGGGGTGTGGTTGATTACATATTTATTAAGAGTGCAACAATACGTGTATCAACAGTGGTCTCATTTAATAACATGCAGTCCTAGCAAAAATCCCCGTCAGCAAGAAGCAATTAGCAGCAACGTCTCAAGCGACGTGCGTCATTATCCAAATTATATATTGGATTACATATATCATAACTCAGCTGTAAGATGTATATGCATACAATAAAAGTCCTCATTGTATTTTTAGTGGCTAGTTTTTGCAATGTATTTCACATGTGTATATACTAGGGCTGTCAAAGTTAACGCATTAACGAAAGTTTCCTTTAAAGGCACTATTTTTTTTGACACACAGTTAATGTGCGCACATTCTTTTTGACCCTCAGCCCACATCATAATTTTAGTAGGGGTGAAGATGAAGCCGCAAAAGGGAACAAATGTTGAGCAAAAATTTACAAAGAAAGGGCTGTTTTAAATGGTAAATTTAGCTTCAAAGCCTTACTGTCAATGTGATTTGAATTATCTCGGAGTACGTTGACCTGCCAGAGAGAAGCAAAAAGGTACTGAAGCACTGCCGCTATTTTTTGTTTTTGTACAGTGGTACCTTGGCATTCGAGTGTCCCAACTAATAAGTGTTTTTTGTTTTTAAGATTCGAGTTGTTTCTTGGCTAATTTTTTGTTTTGAATTGCAAGCTAAAATTTAGATAGAAGCTGCTAGTTAACAGCAGGCATGGCTGAGGACAGCTGTTTGGATGCTTATGTCAATGTGACCACGGCTAAAGCATGAAGCAGTGCTTCCATTAGCAGCGCACCCGCTAGTCATTAACACAACAGTAAAATATACGTACGTTAGAGCAAATTGTTTAACACAGAGATTTACTTTCTACTTGTTATAGATAAATGTGTATTTCTATCTGCAATTGTGATAAGTGTGATCAATGAGTTAACTTTGGACAATGTGGGATTAATCGGGATTAAATATTTTATTTAATTGACAGCCCTAGTATTTACGAGATGTCGCAATATGCATTTTTTGGCTTCTAATCTTTTAATAATGATTAAAATAGCTCTTAAGAGCATTAAAAAAATAAAGCAGCTGAAGTATTGCTGGTTTTACTATTTTATTATGCAGCCTGATCAACAATATTGTTTGGCTTTGGTAACAAACCTCTTGTAGTAAAATTGGAAAAAATGCACATGCAAAATAGTGTAGGAACAGGTATATTGTGTTGTTCCAAGCTGCTGTTTAATGTGTGGGCACTAGAGGGCAGTGGTGTTTGCAAAGAGCAAGCGTTTGTTATGGCAGAATTTAAAAAAAGATAGTGTGTTGGACTGAGCACATGGTGAGGAACATCTGCCTTGAAGGACTGAGCGCCGTGAGAGCCTTAAAGCTAGACACACAAAACAGTGTGGACTTAGTAAAAGCACTTTTGTCTAAATTTCAGAATCAGGGCTAGATTTTAGGCAACACACTTCAAATACAATATTTTAAGAATTATTTAAAATTGTTCAAACACATTGACACTTGAGACAGTAAAATGAACCGAGTCGTGATGTGTCTTACCTTGAGGTCTTCAGATAGGTTGCTATAGTCAATCTCGATGAGTGCCTCTTTAGCCAGAACGCTGCTGGATGTCCTCTGGCTGCTGGAATCTTCTGTCTGAGAGCCCCCCTGAAAAGATGAGAGGACGACGTCGATTTTTCACTTTATTCCAAAAGTAGGAAGCACATGTGATTGTGCCTTTATGTACCTCCCCCTGGCTGATGTCATCCATTGTCCCTGAGCGAAGAGGCAACCTTATGTCCTGCATTTTGCATGCCTGCAGCAGGTTGTGACGATCGCTGCGCTTCTGCTCTAGTTTGGTCTCGATAGCAGTCACTTCCTTTTGAAGCTGTGTCAACTCCCTTTCGAAGCAACAAAAATAACCCTTATACCACACACATACAAAAAACTACATCTCACGACTACTGTTACTCACTTGTTGGCACCACCCAGTTTTTTGCGGATCTCCTCCATGTCATGGTTCTTGTCATTGACTTCCGATTTCTTGGTAAGGTGCTGGTTCTTCAGGTCTTGTAGCTGAGCCATTGTCTCATCAATGATCTTCATGTGTCTGTGCTCCTCCTGAAGACAGTAAAATAAGATAATTTGTGAGCACAGACTGGCATTAACTTGTGGGAAAAATAAATTATGTTCTCATTAGGCCTGTATCAATAACTGATAAATCAATCGGACAATTAAAAAAAAAAAAAAAACAATGTCAATAATTTTGCTGGCCTCGACATGTGCATGCATGTTTGATTGTTGATTTCCTCATCTGAGTCATCTCTCTTTACCACACAGGCTGGGTGACAAGAGGTTTCACTTGGCATGTGTCTGTGAGCATTGGTTCTATTGAAGATTGAACGGAGAGAGTGTACCCTTCTGTCAGCCTTTGTCCCAGTACGTGGAGCCGGGGATACTAGTGAGTGGATTCACAGAGCCAGCAGCATATTGGCAACATTAACAAGCAAATGCTAACATGAAAAAAGGCAGAAAAGTGATTGTTTCTAAGCCGAATGCCAAAGCCCCTAGTGGTGGAGGAGGTGCACCAGGCAACGGCAAAGTAAACTGTATATCTGAGTGAACGAAGATATAGGGAAGGACATCAGAAACATTGCATTTTACTCTGCCACAAGATATGTGGTCCAGCTCAGATATGACACCCATGGTTTAACAATACACTACATACGTTTGTGTGTGTGAGTGTGTGTTTTATTGGAGTGTTAAGAAAGGGTCTATTTTTTATTGTTTTTGGTTATGGTTGTTATTTTTATCAACAGACTGCAATTTTTGGTACAGTTTTATAGACTTTGTTAGAGAATTTATTGAAAAGCTCTTAACATTCCAATAACTATGTTAAATACAGTTGATAAATTAAAGTTTACTGCTTTTTATACAATGTACTCTCATTGTTATGCCATATAATTAATATAATTAATGAAAAAATGGTTTAAAAATGCAGTCGATAATATCAAAATACCAACAGTAATTTGTCCGACAATTGTCGTCCAGAAAAATGTGTTCTTGTGACAGGTCTACTTCTCATCCATACCTTCTTAAGGCGTTCAATTTCAGCCTCATCCTTCTTTACAGTTTGCTCCCACATCATGACCTTTTCCTGGTCCTCTTTGAGTTGGTTCTTCTCATAGTCCACTTGGATTCCCAGGCGGGTCTTCTGGGTCTCAAATTCCAGACTGAGACAAAATCCCATGTAAAATTAGACATCATAAATAATGGCAAAAAAAACCCAGAATAACTCACCGCTTTTTGGCAATTTCATTCTGCCGCTTGACCTTCTCTTCCTCAAACTCTCTGATGTTCCTCACGCCAATCTCCTTGCAGAACTCCACAAACACCTCATCCTCAACCTGAACAGCATTGACAATGGTTACTTCACTGGCACATGCATCATCTATTGTGTCAAACTCACCAGGTTCATGCGATCTCTGAGATCAGTGATTTCCCTCTCACGGGACTGGATGATTCTCTTGATGTCGTTGATGCGAGGCCCAAAGTTTGCCAATTCGCTCTCGAGCTTAGACTTCTCCTGCAAGGTGTGAAATTAGATTTTGAGACAAGACTGCTAAAGAGGAGCGAAACAGAGTAGAAGTAAAACAAGCCATACCTGCATGTTGAGCGACAGGTGACGTGTCTTGGTCTGCTCTAAATCACTCTGAGAATACTTAAGTCTCATCTGGAGGCCATGGGCCTGTGACTGAACCTGACGCAGCTCAGCTTCCTTCCTCTTAGCCTTCATTTGCTCCTACAAATTCAAAGATTGGGTATTAAATATGGTCAGTATCATCAATGAAACCATTGTTTTAAGAAAAGAGCATAAAATTACTTTGAGCTCATCAGTGAGTTTCTCTTTCTTCTCTTTTAGTTTGTCCACCGCTTTCTCATCCCAGCGCCTGGCCTTGGCTTTCAGGTCGCTGGCTCCTCCAGAAATGACTCCAGATTTTTGAAAAAGTGTTCCATCCAGTGCGACAGTCTAGATGT
>QODF01000032.1:299753-396882 GCA_024372805.1 Oostethus manadensis | reverse complement strand
GCAAAGTTTTGCTAGGAAGTTCCCATAGTAAGTTTTTTAACCGTATGTTTAAAATATCTTGTGCATTATACAGAAAACCTAGTCAACATTTTACAGTGTATTTTGTGGTTGGTAGCCCCACCCTAGGATATCGGTACTTTCTCTCTACCCTGCTTTTTCTTTTAATTTTTCATTGGTCTCAAACAGTCAGTCAATATCACTACATTATTATACTTGACCACCATATGAACAGCTAACTAAATTCAAAAATACACACATGCACAAACTATCAAATTGTGCTTATTTACCTCCAGGTAGTCAAGAGGAAGGAATGTCTCAGGTTCTCCTCTCTGCTCCTTGATGTACTGAATACAGTCTCTGCCTGTCTTTTCGGAGTCAACAATGATGGCATCCATGTTTTTGCCCAGCACTTTGGTCACAGCAATCTGGTATTTCTTCTGAGTTGGTTGGCATAAGTCAATCAAACGGCCATACTGCAACAGAAAAAAACGTCTTCAGCACTAGTCGAGTAAAATCTGACAAGATGCCTTTGCAAACATGAGAATGGAAAGGAATTATGTAACGTCAACATCACCACAGAGCCTGGGTAGAGTCGTTTGATGCTCTCCATGATTTCAGCCTTGCGTTGCTGTCGACTGTTCTCCTGCCTGTCGATCCTAGCATCGCCCAGTTGCTCCATGACCTTGAAGAAAAACAAGATTGTGTGAGATTTCTAAGTTACTTGCTAAGATGTCTGTCAATGTGTGTAGTCTCTGTACCTGGTTCAGCTCCATGTTGATTTCATCAATCCTCCTCTTGGCCATTTCCACTTCCTCAGTCAGCTCCTCCTCCATACGCTTCTGCTCATCCAAAGACTGCCTAAGGAGCACAGCAAAACATTGTCTGAATAAGCATCAAAAAAAGATAAAACCCCTACCCCAACTTTTAACTATAGAGTTACAGTACAGTGTCATAAAGCAAACCTGCTGGTGGTGATATAATCTTCCAACTTCTCAATGCGTTTCTGGTTCTCCTCAATTTCTCGAATTTTCTGTTTAATTTTGGCCTACAGAAGGAAAAACGTTTATTCTTGTATGCATTCCTTTTTTATCTGCTACAAGTGTTTATTTTACCTCTGTCTCTACTTTCTTCCTTTCCTCCAAGTCAAGGCGGTCTTGATCAGCTTTTTGGTCACGGTTGAACTTTTCTAGCTCCTGTGCCAAAGTAGCTGCACGTTTACTGGCCTCCTCCTTCAGACGATGGTACTGCTTCACCTACAAAATGACAGCACACAGGTTGTTATTTCAGGGTTATATAACATGTATGATTCATTACCTGAACTGAAATTGTGATTAATCACTGTGATTTATATTTTACTGCAATATTTTTCATGTACTAATTATGAATGCACTCCTGTGGCACCTGGTTTTCCTCCAGGGTGAGGTCTTGGCCCTGGCTTTGTGCCTCCTCCTCCATGCGCTCCTCAAAGTCCTGCTTGGCAAGCTCCACCGCTCTCATCTCTTTGTCCAGCTCATCCATGTCTGCCTTGCGCTTTTTGTACATCTTCTGGGCGTTCTGCAACGACTTCCGAGCTGCCTCCAGCTTCTTGATCTTGTGTGAAGTGTTCTCTTTGGCCTTGATGTACTGTGGTCTCTTCTGGTTAAGCTCTGAGTCTTTTTCTCTGCAGGTAAAAGGACAAAAATTTGCACAGGATGTGTTCAAAACTGAGTTTAAACGTGTACTGAGACTGTACCCACTCACTTAATCTCTTTCTCAATTGTCTGCTGCTCCCTCATGAGCCTGCCTAACTCCTTCTTCTTGTCTTTAAGCTCCTCCTCCACATGGTCCATCTTCTTGCGGTCCTTGTCAATTTCTTTGTTGCGCTGGCCAAGCTCTTTATTTAGCTTTTCAATCTCTGTCTCATTGTGGTAGAGCTTGAATAGCTGCAACTGAACGCTGGCCCTCGCTACTTCATCCTTTAGTCGCTGGTAGCGCTCAGCCTTGAGGAAAGTTGGCACATGGAAAACACAGGCGGTCAGCAGTCAGTGTGGTTTAGTGACAGCCAAGAAAGGTTTGGTTGCATTTGATGGCCAGAAAATAGGAACATCCCAATTCGAGTCTTAATGTAAATACTACCAATAAAGCCTTTGATCTGAAAGGATGCTACATTTTAAAGCCCAATCTTCCAAATAGAACATAATTGCAAACAGGATATCTACTTAATAGACACACCTCCTCTTTTTCCTGTTTGGCCTCTTTGCGTTCAGCTGCAATGTTCTTCTTACGATGGTAGTTAAACTGCGTGTCCTCTTCTGCTTTCACCATCTCCTTCTTCCTCCGGTCATACTCCTGTGCCAGCTCCCCTGATCGCGAGATCTCCTCAAACAGAGCTGTACGCTCTTTTGGGTTCTTCATAGCGATGGACTCCACGGCTCCCTAGAAGAACAATAATTTAAAGTATTCCACTAAAATATATAAGTATTCAAGGTAAATCCAAGGTATTCCAGAGCACTGAAAGAATGCCAACACAATGTTGTTTAATTGCTAAGGCTCACCTGGAAAACCAAAAAGTTTCGAGCCTTGATGAGAATACCAAGTTTTTCCAATTCCTCACTGTACTCCGGCAATCCTACAACTTTGTTGTTAATGCGGTATTCGGAGGAGGATCCTAAAGCAAAATTTTGCAGAAGGTTGAAGTTCAGGGTCACAAGGTCACTACCAGAACTTCAGAGGTCACAGAAAGAATGATGTGCTTCAACAATGGCAGTCAAAGGATGATCACTCATACCAATAATCATCCTGGTGAAGGAGCGCTCCTCTCCTGTGTTCTCCTGGTAAACCATACTGACAAAAGCTCTGTTGGCAGCTGGCTTCCCAACAGGTGCTCCATGGATCAGATCCTTCAGAGTCTTCACACGCAAGTTACTAGTCTTTTCTGCTAGCACAAAGCTGATCGCATCCATAAGGTTGGACTTTCCTGGAGTGACATCAAGATTCATTAGTATGCTTGTAGATGACAGTTCTATGTACGAATCCAAATGTAAAACATCGGACATATATGCTCCCTTTTTTATGCACACGGGCAATAGACAAAATTACGTAAACTTGTACAAGCTTGAAAAAGCCCCATAAGAGCTATACTGTGCTGTAGATGTGTAAATCTATCTTAAGAAGAGACCAACGAATTAATACACACGCAAAAAACATCCAATACATATAATTTAGATGCCTATTATATGCATTATAAACACGTGCTAACAACAGTGCCATGCCTATGTTGCACTTTCGCCAGAATAACAAGAGTGATGGACAAGTCTCTAGCCGGACTTCTGCCGTAGCTAACGCAACAATAACATACCAGAGCCATTTGGTCCAATGATCGCCGTGAACTTATGAAACGGTCCAATTATCTGTCGCCCTTTATATGACTTGAAGTTTTCGATCTCTATGAGTTTCAGGTACCCCATTGTAGGAGTATTTCAGTTCAAAGTTACGCTCAAGTAAAAAAAAAAAAACACGCTAACGGCTAGTGCTAACTTATGCTAACAACCGATGTCTACCGGACGAGCTCTTAAAACAAACGGATGCGCATAAGTGAATCGACCTCTCTGCTCAGTGCTATCCCTGACAATGTGACCATCACACCGCAGCATGCATCTTGTGGCTAATCATTGCAATTGCTCGATAAACCTAACTACTCGCTTGGGATGCAGCGGCGCCAACAATTCGCCATTTTACAATCCAACAGGAAATGCTTTGAGCGCCAGAGACGTAATTTCGTAGAATCTCGCGAGATCAGATGTGGCTGGGTGGGGGTTCGCGGGTGTGGGAGTCTTGTAAAACAATTGACAAAATAAAATCATTTTGATTGATAAATTAAAATAATATGTTTATCGCGTAGCCTCCTTTCGTGTCTACATAACAACATACACATCTCAGTTAAATTTTATGTGTCACAGGTTTTAAAACAACAAAATCCATCTCAACCACAAATATGTTACCATGGTTACTAAAGGACCACAACACAGAAGAGTACGAGCGTACAGCAGTGGTAATGTTTTCGAAGCTTAAAAATAAATATCCCTCAAACAATTTACACTTTGTGGGGTGAGTACTTTGTTAAATATGTTGCTAACTCTGTCAAAATACAGTGTAACTAGAACATAGTCAACGTTATCAATTATACAAGTAGCTTAGAGTTGGGTGTAAATTACATTTCTATCCCATTATGATTTAAACACTGGAACGTTTACTTCTGATTTTTTTACATGAAGTGGTATGACAAGATCCCATCAGCGGTGCAGTGCAAAACAGTAACTTTTCTCTGAATTCTCGTCAGTTTTTTGTAATAGTTGGTGGGGTCACAAAAGTAATGCCTTTTGCTTCTCAAACCATATGCGCTCAAGGAGTAAAACATTTGCATCACAAAACTGTTTAATAATATATCAATAATACGCTTTAAAGTGCAAAAAACCTTTACCTTCCATATGTTTCTGTACATAATGTCTAAACTTTTTAATGTCAATTTTTGTGTGCACAATTTCATTATTTGCATATGTTTATCTATTTGTGTTTATTAATTTTACTCTTTACTTTCATTGTGTTTTTTTATATCATGCTGCTTTAACAAGAACAAATAATCCTGCAAAAATCCATGTGAGCAATTTCTTTGTTGGTGGTGTTGTCAAACACAGGGACGGGCTTCCTATTAGGCAAAGACAGGCAATTCCCTGGGGCCCCAAGATGTTCAGGGGCCCTCAGACATCTCATAAAAACTCATTATTGTTTTTTTTTCCTTTAATGTACACATTACTGGATTAGACTTAATTCACATGGCAAAAACTACATCTATCATGATTGGTTTAACTTTCCACTCCCTTCTGACGGAATGATCTATTGTATGTGATGGAATGGTCCATTGCATGTTACTGTGTATGTGCAAAGTGATTTCAGAAAACAAGAGCAAGTTGTTTGTCTGTCAGGCTTTATGCTTTTATTAATTACTATAAAATAATTCAGATGATTCACTTGCTAGGTAATAATAATCCTCCAGGAGGATTTTAAGGACTTTTTCTAGCTCAGGAAAATGATCAGGAATATTTCCTCATATTCACACTTGTTAGCAGATGAGAAACTATAACATTTAAATTATTTTTTTAATTAACATGGCAATGCGACTAGCCTGATATATACCTGTAACATGTTTCAAAAACAGAAGAAATGGCCTAGATTAAATATTATTCTTTTGTAAAAAAATAAATAAATAATAAATAAAATATATATATTCTCCTGGTCAAACTTACAGAACATCTTTGTCACATACAGTGTGGAAACAATGTAGTTTTTCAACACTGCACACTAAATCCACAATAATAGCAGGTTGGTAAATCAATACATCTGTCAGTGTCAGTCAAAAATAAGCATTACCAAGTTGAGAATTTTTCTGCACAACACTTGTATAGGATTTTATTAGAGTGTGTAAGTTAACATAAAGCTGTAGTGTCACACAATTATGATTACATATGCATTTTCCAAATACTGTATATAAGCAGACCTTCTTCTTCTCCTTCTAGGCCAACAAAAATAGAAAATGTACAAAGTTAATTTCCCAGGTGAGCAATTGTTTGAGACTGCTGTAGATAGGAGACGGGCTGCAGAGGCAGCACGCAAGGCTGTAATCTTCAATACAAGGTTGCGTGTGATGGGCCTTGACCTGGATGCACTCAACAAACAGACCAAGGAGAAAAGACGCCGTGAAGAATTGGAAAGAGAAAGGGACCACGCCTTTGGTAAAACACAAGCAGAATGACGGTCAAATGAGTATGGGCACTAAATGAATTGAATGACAATTATGTTTATGTCTTCCCATGAAATCAAATCTTTATATCTGAACTACAATACTGGGAAGCTTACTGTCTATGTGCAATGTGTTGCAGATAAACTGAGATTAAAGCATGATGAAGCACTGTTGCAGAGCGACTTGGAGGAAAGGGAAGTGCGAGCAGCTTTGCATGCAGACCTGACTCAGTATTGGAGCACCCATCAGCGCGTGGAGGACTCGCGTGAAGCTGATCTAAAGTGTGGCCTTGAAAGGACTTTTAAGACTGATGTTCCAGAGGCTGAGCTTGGGCCTTCCACCATGCAGATTTTTCAGGTGGGTAGACTGTGCCTCATGAACAGAAACAAAGACATGAACTAGCAATAATAATAAAATAATCATAAATGGACGGAAGGATATCTCATGTTATCATAGGGTGAAGGTACTGGAGAGGGACAGCGCAAGAGAGAACAAAAAAAAAAGGTAGCAAGACATCTGCTGGAACAAAAACTGGACCGTGAAAGAAGGTGCACGGAGGATAAGCAAAAAGGTGGAATACACTAAAGATGCATACACACGCCAAGCACTAAGCTACATTTTAAGAAAATGGCAACATTACAGTGTGCAGTATGTCTTCCAACTGCACTACAATAAACCACACTTATTCCATATAGACCATCCATCCATTTTCTTCCTCTTCTCCGAGGTCAGGTCGCGGGGGCAGCAACCTAAGCAGGGAAGCCCAGAGGTCCCTCTCCCCGGCCACTTCATCTAGCTCTTCCCAGCGGATGCCGAGGCGTTCCCAGGCCAGCTGACAGACATAGTCTCTCCAACGTGTCCTGGGTCTTCCCTGAGACCTCCTACCGGTTGGACGTGCCCTGAACACCTCCCCAGAAAGGCGTTCGAGAGGCATCCTAACCAGATGCCCGAGCCATCTCATCTGACTCCTCTCAATGCGGAGGAGCAGCGGTTCTACTCCGAGTCTCTCCCGGAGGACAGTGCTTCTCACCCTATCTCTAAGGGAGAGCCCAGCCACCCTGCGGAGAAAACTAATTTCGGCCTCTTGTACCCGTGATCTTGTCCTTTCGGTCACTACGCAAAGCTCATGACCATAGGTGAGGGTAGGAAAGTAGATCGACCGGTAAGATTGGTGCAGAGTCCGCATCACAGCAGACGCCGCACCAATCCGCCTGTCCATATTGCGTTCCATCCTTCCATCACTCGTGAACAAGACCCCGAGGTACTTAAACTCCTCTACTTGAGGCAGGACCTCATCCCTGACCCGGAGATGGCACTCCACCCTTTCCCGGGCAAGAACCATGGACTCGGACTTGGAGGTGCTGATTCTCATTCCAGCCGCTTCACACTCCGCTGCGAACCGATCCAGTGAGAGTTGAAGGTCACTGCTCGATGAAGCCAACAGGACCACATCATCTGCAAAAAGCAGAGATCGAATCCTGGGGCCACCAAACTGAAACCCCTCAACGCCCTGGCTACGCCTAGAAATTCTGTCCATGAAAGTAGTGAACAGAATCGGTGACAAAGGGAAGCCCTGGTGGAGTCCAACTCTCAATGGAAACAGGTCTGACTTATTGCCGGCAATGCGAACCAAACTCTGACATCGGTCATACAGGGAACGAACCGCATGGATTAGGTGGTCCGATATTCCCGGAGCACTCCCCACAGTATTCCCCGAGGAACACGGTCAAATTCCTTCTCCAAGTCCACAAAACACATGTAGACTGGTTGGGCAAACTTCCATGCACCCTCAAGGACCCTGCCGAGAGTATAGAGTTGGTCCACATTTCCAAGAACCAGGACAAAAACCACACTGCTCCTCCTGAATCCGAGATTTGACTATCCGGCGGATCCTCCTCTCCAGAACCTCTGAATAGGACTTACCGGGAAGGCTGAGGAGTGTGATCCCACAATAGTTAGAACACACCCTCCGGTCCCTCTTCTTGAAAAGCAGGACCACCACACCGGTCTTCCAGTCCAGGGGCACCGACCCCGACGTCCACGCAATGCTGCAGAGTCGTGTCAACCAAGACACGCCCACAGCATCCAGAGCCTTAAGGAACTCTGGGCGGATCTCATCCACCCCCGGGGCCTTGCCACCAAGGAGCTTTTTGACCACCTCGGTGACCTCAGCCCCAGAGATAGCCAAACCCGACTCCAGGCACTGCTTCCATGTTGGAAGGCGTGTCGGTGGGATTGAGGAGGTCTTCAAAGTATTCCCTCCACCGGTCCACAAGATCTCGAGTCGAGTTCAGCAGCACACCGTCCCCACCATACACGGTGTTGACTGTGCACTGCTTCCCCCGCCGGAGACGGCGGATGGTGGTCCAGAATCTCTTTGAAGCCATCCGGAAGTCGTTTTCCATGGCCTCTCCGAACTCCACCCATGTCCGGGTTTTTGCCTCAGCGACCGCCAGAGCTGAAGACCGCTTGGCCTTCCGGTACCTGTCAGCTGCCTCCAGAGTTCCATGGGCCAAGATGGCCTGGTAGGACTCTTTCTTCAGCGTGACGGCATCCCTCACCACTGGTGTCCACCAACGGGTTCTGGGATTACCGCCACCACAGGCACCGACCACCTTACGGCCACAGCTCTGATCGGCAGCATCGACAATGGAGGCACGAAACATCGCCCACTCGGATTCAATGTCCGCTGCCTCCCTCGGAACATGGTCAAAGCTCTCCCGCAGGTGGGAGTTGAAACTCCTTCTGACAGGGGACTCTGCAAGGCGTTCCCAGCAGACCCTCACAATGCGTTTGGGTCTGCTAGGTCTGACCAGCATCCTCCCACACCATCGGAACCAACTCACCACCAGGTGGTGATCAGTTGACAGCTCCGCCCCTCTCTTCACCCGAGTCTCCAAAACATGTGGTCGCAAGTCCGACGACACAAACACAAAGTCAATCATCGAACTGTGGCCCAGGGTGTCCTGGTGCCAAGTGCACATGTGGACACCCTTAAGCTTGAACATGATGTTCATTATAGACATTCCGTAACGAGCACAGAAGTCCAATAACAAGACACCGCTCGGGTTAAGATTAGGGGGGCCGTTCCTCCCAATCACACCTTTTCAGGTCTCACTGTCGTTGCCAACATGAGCATTGAAGTCACCCAGCAGAACAAGGGAATCCCCCGAGGGAGCATTCTCTAGTACTTCCTCTAAAGACTCCCAAAAAGGGCGGGTATTCTGAACTGCCGTTTGGCGCATAAGCGCAAACAACAGTCAGGACCCGTCCCCCCACCCGAAGGCGTAGAGAAACTACCCTCTCGTTTACTGGGTTAAACTCCAACGTGCAGGCTTGGAGCCGGGGGGCAACAAGAATTGCCCGTCGCCTCTCATTGCTGGCAACACCAGAGTGGAATGAAGTCCAGCCCCTCTCGAGAGGACTGGTTCCAGAGCCCTTGCCGTGCGTTGAGGTGAGTCCGACTATATCTAGGCGGAATTTCTCCGGGTAGTGATCTCATCCGAGGGGGGACCCGCGTTACTTTTTTGGGCTGTGCCCGACCGGGCCCCCTGAAATTTGTGCATGTGTCTCAAAAAATGGCTGTGATGCCCCAAAAGCGCAGTTGACAAAAAAAAGGAATTTTTTAAGAATGGACCAGTCTATTTAAACACATTTACAGTATATCACAATTGAATCACTGCTATGTAAGACAAAATAACCAGCTCTTTTTCACAACAGCAGTATCCAATGGCTAAACACACACACACACACACGTCAGAAGAACTTCATGTTTTTTAACACAAACGATTGCAAACTTTCACCTATAGGCTGTTGATTAATGTGTGAGTGCAATGTTAGCGTGACCCTGGTGTGTTTTGCAGAGGCGTTAGCAGAAAAAGAGCTGTTGCATCAGGACCACTGCTGGAGACATCAACATGCTGCTGAAGAGGAGGGCAAAAAATCTGCCCGGGTCGCTCTTGACCTCTACAATCAAGCTCTGGTAGCGTAGACACACACAAGCCCTCCTCAGCAGCCACACTGTGTTCTCATTTGGGATTTTACAAAGACAATTTCTACTTGACATGCCAGACAACATGGATGGTTGAACTGTAGGCATGCACCCTTTTAGCACTTTTTGGCTGGATTCGTTGGGCTGAATTGTCCATGGGGAGGCATCATTATCAATCCACCATGTCTCGCCGTATTCCAGGCCGTTACTGTAGTCTTTCTCATCTGATAAGCACTCACACGCAGGGTGCACACACTGAGGAGATTTATCAGGAGAACATCCAGTAGTTGTCACAATCCTAATCATCACAAGACTGCTCAATTCATTAGTGGTTTGGTTTGACCGAGTTTGACTCCACTCAGGCTACAGAGCGAACTGAAAGACTGAAATGGCAGCGTCGGCGAGAGGAGACCGAAAACCTTGCTGAGATGTGGAACGCGGTGACGTCCAACATGATGACTGAGTGCTGGGATGCAGCTGTGAAACAGCTGGAGGGAGGAAGTACGCCTGTTGTGATTGACAGGTGGAAGGGAATGAGCCCTGAGCAGCTGAGGGACATTCACAGGGAGAGAGAAGCACAATGCATTGAGAGACAGGTATACCACCATTCCCAGTAGACCTAAAAGAACAGCAATATTGCTTGATGCTTCTTGTATATGTAATATATACTGAATGTGTATTTTCTGCAAGTTTTGGCGTTGAGGGAAATGTGAAATGCACATCTGCATTGCCACCAGGATGTTCTGTGTTTGACTCATGGCCTAAAGTGAGGACCTCTTTAGGGAGTTTGCATGTTCTTCTCATGCTTGTGAGGACAGAGTTCTCAGGTGTTCACAGTCCAGAAACATCCATGTAAGATTAAGTCAGTGGTTCTCAGGGCCCCCTAGGAGGGCGCAAGAAGCAGGGAGTACTTATAATGTTAGTGTAAACCTGCCAATATGTCCAAATGTATTATACTCATCATGCCATTTGACTCTTGAATACACTTCACAGCTCCCCATTTTGTTGCAAATAACAGAGAACCACTGGATTAAGTGGAGAGTTGACATTGTTTAAAGTTGTAAATGTGAGTGTTTGTATGTGTCCTGGACTGGCAACCAGTTCAGAGTGAACTCCTGCCGAAAGGAAGCTGTGATAGATGTGTGACCCTAACAGGATGAATTCATGAATCAATGTATTTGATCCATTTGATCTGACACAAAATTTATACTGTCATGATAAGAGACGGCGTGTTCTCGAGAAGAACCGGGATGCCGCTTGGAACTACCACGTCCTAAAGGAATCCAGAGAAGCCCAGGAAGAGGAGAGGAGAATGACTGAACTAAGGCATGCAAAGCGGCTCCAATTAGACCAATTCAACAAGCAGCTGGCCCAAGAACAGCAAGCACAGTAAAGAGCAAGCACAAACACTTTGAATGTATTCAATCTAGACTTTGTTGCTTACTTTTTTTGTATATTTCTGTTTTTTCTCATCCCCAGTCAGCAGTACCTAAACATGCAGCTGTACACCAACAAACCCACTCAGGCCTACTTCCATCAGTTCAACAACACCTCTCGCTGATTGCATCCTTATACAAAACCCACTCATCATTCCTATCACACTTAATGCGACAGATCAATTCTCTGAAGAAAAAAAGGCGACCCATCAGGGTAGATTGTTCCACATATTTTAATATTGTTTAGTCATATCCAGTTACATTGGTAGATTGATGATGCAATTACAGTTGCATTGGACTTGTGTAGACTTGTACTGTATGTAGCATTTCCACTTACAAGTTGCACCGGGTTGTGTTCACCACAAAAAAGAGGCATGATTCCAAAGCGGCATTGACATAACTCCCTTACTTACGACCCTCATGCCTCACCAACAAATACTGTCCTGTTTCATTGGTTTTAGTTTTTTTCCTATAAAGAAAGGGGGGGCCACCACAGAACATCAAACTCCCCTTTGACATGTACAAGCAGAGGCAGTGGAGTGAGTACCTGTGTGTCATGGAAAGCTGTAACATTTGCAAGAAGAGCAAAAAACGTGTTTTACAGCAGCTAATTTTGTCTAATCTACATCCCTGTATGAAATTGGATGATTCTGTCTTAATGAAGTTGCAGATATCCTGTAGTGCTGGGATGGTCATGTGATACTTGGCTTGTGGGAAGATTTTTGTTGTCTAAAATAGAGGTGAGATAGCCATGTTGCATCTAGTCACTCCCTGTGGTGCGGCATCCTGCCTTTTATGACTGCATTAGACAAAACACACACTTAGAGATAGTCACTTCACTGCATTGCATTGCTGAATGGCATGAAAGTAAGCATTCACAGGAATGTAATTACCTAGTGACAGCAATGTACAATTATGCATAAAAATTGCAAACATCTACTAAAAACTAGCTTTTTTAATCTATTTTTTTTATTGTCCACTTTTTTTTTGCTAAACAGCCTGATTTTATTGGTTGTTCATAACAAATGAAGTACTGAAGTACAAAGAAGAAATGCTTGCTTTAAAATGATGCTGTAGACAATTTAGTCCTGCACATTTTCTTTATAGCCGCCAATAGTCATAGCAGTCCTTTAAGTGATGTATTTACATTTCTTAGGTCCTACTTTAGCATCAACACAAACTCTCTTTGGAGCTGGATACATCACAATCAGTACAATGTACAATTAAGACTATTATTCATAGCATGTTCAAATCTGGAATCAATTATTTTATTTGGTGAATGATTTGCAACCTTATGACGATTGTAAATAGTTCAAAATAAAAAAACTAAATATAAATGTTATTTAAAATATAACAATATTAGAAAAAGGAGGAATACTTTATTCATTGTTTTATTTTTGGGGGGAAATATTCTTTGAAAATGATGATTTTCTGACTGGCAAAATATGTTACACTGTGTTAAAATAAAATTCCAAATTGGAAACATGATAAATATGCATTGATTTATGTATATGTAATTGAAAAAATACTTATATTCCTGATCTTATTAAAACATTTGGATGGAACATGACAAGAAGATCACTGCAACACTATACATTTAGACATGTTTTAAGTTTTTTTTAAATTAGCATCTGCACCCTATAGTCTTTTTGCCATTCATGGCTAACGATACCTATTCACCAAATTAAACAATCGCTTTAACAATAAAAGTGGGTCATGATATGAATAATTTTGCTCAACTGTGTCAGCAGTCAAAAGAATACATTGCCTGTATTGGATTTAAGTATCAACTGTCTTTATTATGCAAAGACTGTCAATCATTTTGCCTATCTGCAATGGACTGCATTAATGAGAGTCTGGAAATTGCGAGTGCTTAACCAACTCCCTAATCTGCAAGTTTACACAAAATAAAGCTCCTCAGAAAAGATGGAGTGTGAGATGGAAAGGTATGAAGAGACAACAGTGTTGGAAGAGACAAAGACAAGATACAGAAAGGTACACATAGGTCTTGACACAAAAAATTACAACATCGTTTCCAATCATGACATTACACTTGGTGGAAAGGCGGGCAAGTAATGACATCAATCTGGTGCGCTATGCAAAACCCAGCAGGCACAGGAACTTGTAGGACCAGGAGCTATAATACTGTAATATGGCTAGATACATGTAGATGCAAATATATGTACACCAGATGCTACTCTGCATTTTCACAGAGAGTTTCCCTTAATGCATTCAGTGTTATGAAACCTGGCTTCAGTTGTCTCGGTCAGATCCACAAAATATTACAATGAACAGAAGTCAGAATGGGGTGTTTTTATATACCGTGTATTTAAATAGTGTTGGTAATGCTGATTAAATCATAAAAATGGTTGCGAACAGAAATCCAAACACTGTTTTAACACACCATTGGCCAATAAATTGTGGGAAATCATCAAATTAAAAAAACGTGATAAATATCTACGATGTGTCACAACAGCATGTACCATCTGTGTCCCATCATGCTTCACTTTGTCACTCAAGCTGCTCTACAGTATATATACCGCCTCATTGGGTCATTTTTACTGCTTGACATTCGGTTTTGAGCCAAGAAAGGATAAAGTGAAGGAAAATTAAGCGTCTTTAACACTATACAGATGAAGAAGTATCAGAGAGAGTTAAATGATATTTGTCCATTTCAAGGTTAGTCACAATGTCCACTACTTCAGACACTCCTTTGGTCAGAACAGTCCAGTCCATCAGATGACACCACAAACATCTGAATTGTCAATACATTGATTGCGTCAGTCGACAAACTACTCGGCAGGGAACAGGAGTGTATGGGCACGTAAGTGTTGACATGTTTTGGTCTGATGTTCTCCATGGATCCATGGAGGCTAATCGAGGATGGTGACTTGGGTGGGGAGTCCGTTGGTGGCGGGGGAAATGGTGGTGGGGTTCAGTGGGGAGTTATTCGGCACCTCCCGGCTCTCACTGTGCCGACTGAACTGGCTGGCCAGTGACTCATCCAGGTTGATCTCGGTGGTCAGCACACTGCTTCCGTTGAAGTCTAGGTTGTCCTCACTGCACAGCTTGCTCTCCTCACACAGCGATGGCTGGCTGGCCGTGTGCTTCTCCTCCAGGTCACTGCAAGAAAGAGGGGCTGCGTGACGGACTCCACGGCAGTGTGATCAAAAGAAAGTTGCTACAGGCACATGCAAACTGAAACTAAACTACTCTAAATAGTAAAATGAGGCAGGTTTATATATCAGAGCATACCTTTCTAGAGATCTGCAAAGCAGGATGAAGCATTGGCATCAAGGAGGAGAGAGGAAATTAGGGAAACACAAAGGGTTAAGAGGCCAAAACAGAACAAAGAATTGGGAAAAAAGGAGTCCAGACCCAAAACTAAAGAAACATCACATGACTAACCTGTACTCTCCAAAAGTCTCATCTTTCATCGGGCGGGCCTCAGAGTCAATTGGGCATTCTTCTTTATCTTTCACTAAGAGGGAGACATGCATATATATGGACTTCAGTATCAGCATCACTGTGACCACGTTTTTATGACAATGTCCAACAAACAGGCACCATTAACTCCATCAGCAACATTTATCTTTCTTTCTGAAATGTATTTTATAATTTACACAGAACAATTATCCAGGTCATATGAAAATATATGTTGTATCCATTCAAAAAGCTTAGTGGGTGTAACTGACATAGGACAATTTTTCATTGGCCGATGAACTTCTAGCAACAAGTTGCTGAGTAAACAGGTGATGTTTGAAAACAAGAAAGCAAACAATTCCACATCTGTGATAGCTATAACTTTATTTTGTTGTTTGTGAGTGCGATTGCTGTTGAAGGATAAATAGAAATTTTAAAAAGCACATTAGATGTTTTCCACACCTCCTTGCACATAAAGGCTGGTGGTTATCCAAGGGACAACTGAGGAAGCCCCTAAACAGCACAAACGGAGGTCACACTGTTCAAATGCTCCCCCAAAGGCTAATTACAGGTATAGCTATGTCAAATTTTAATAGTGATATCCTGAAAGGTATAGAAGCATTACCTTTGAGTGTAACACAATATTTTACTTCTTTGGATAGTAAAATGCACTTTTTTAAGTCTAGGTTTAGTGTCTTCATCATATCTTCTACAGATGATTACTTAAATAAATTAAAAATAAATGTAAAAATAAATATGATTAATTTATCCTTTTTAACATTCAAAGCCATAAAAAGAGCAAACAGGATAATGATTTGCCTCAAAATGCATCTACAATAAAAGCTCCTATTGGTTGACACTCACCTGAATACTTCCCCCCTTTGCTCCTTCTGACAAAACAGAGGATGAGCAGCATGAGCAGCAGTAGCACGATGGCGCTCACTAGGCCTATGAACCAGCCCTGGGTCGCGAAGCTTGGTTGCACCTCCGTCACTTCTTGAAAGTAGATGGTTGTCAGTTATGATACAGATGACACAAGGAGACAAAAGGCTTTAAAAGAAGACATTAATCTCATCCAAACAAGACGGCCCTATATACAGTATATTCTGACTGTGGCATCTCATGAGGGAACTGAAAAAACACACCAAGCAATAGTCTCATAAGGCTAACTTCACTTTGCAAGCGTTGCAGGGAACTACAAGGATTTCTGTGGGATTTGCTTTATATTTAGACTCAGGGAACCCAAAGGAGCAGCAGACAAGATGAAAGAGTGGCTCGTAATACCCGTTCCTGCTGTGTCAATCTCAGTCTGAAAGAAGGTGATGTTGCTGTGGGTGAAGCGCAGATGGTAATGGGAACCAGGTCTCAGGTCCTGGAGCTGGTAGAAGAACTGGGAGGAGTCTACCCTTTCTGTCTTCCTCCATTTATCAGCATCTGCATAGGCAAGATAGGATCCTTCCTCTAGTTCAGTTATTTTCTGTCACGCACCCCCTAGGGGACAGAATGTTGTTGCCCCCCCCCATTTGAAATACCAACTTACCAAATACCAACTGAATTAACAACTTACAATATTTATATCCGTCCTGTACAAAATGACCTTGAAACTAAAACCAGGAAAATGCAACCAAATGGAGAGCTGCGAAGCGTATTCAAGAGTCAAATGGAATGTTGAGTATAATGCATTTGGACATATTGGCAGGTTTACACTAACATTGAAAGTACTCCCTGTTTCTCACGGCCCTCGGGGGGTGGGGGGTGGGGGGGCGACCCACTATTTGAGACCCACTGCTCTAGTTCATTGTTTGCTTGACTGCAGATAAGTTCACAGGAAGAAGATGCTATACCATTCTTCCTTAGATAGTGGATCTGGAATCGGACATTCCTGTGCCTCTTCTTGGCCACCCAGCTGATGTTAGCAAAGTTATCACCTGGAAGCACGCTGATGTTGACTGGGGGTGCTGTAAGACATTCATGCAATGTCACAGTATAGTATCCTTTAATCTTGTTATGCTAGAATGTGTGGTCTGTGTGAAGGAAGAGGCTATGTACCTCCGTCCAGTGTGGTGGCACCTTCCCTCATGATGGGCTCTCCATCCCCGGTAGCAGTGCGCCCCCTCAGGTAGAAGCGGTAGTGGCTGTGGCGATCCAGGCCCCTCAGGGTAAGGTGGCTTATTTTTGGATCATTTATTTTCTCCTCTTGCATGGGGCTGTCATTACTCTCTACGACTGATGGAGAGTTGACACAAGTCAGTGTGAGGATATGAGTATGACTGTCTCTTTTCATATCTCACCTAAGGCAGGAGGGCACACACAGGCTCCACCACCCTTTCTCTTTGCTCATCTAATCACCAGTCTGAACTCAGCCAGCATGCATTCACAGATTTACAGACAGTGATTTTTTTTCCCCCCACATATTGGAGCTCTGCAAAGAGAGCCACAACACTTGACTTTTTTGTTCCATAACCCTCAGGATCTTGAATCTTACATGCATGCTGTGATTATACAATAAATGGATAGTTTCGATTTTTTTACATGAAGTTGTATGACATCCCCATCTTTACTCCGGTTCTGGTCAGATTTTGGTGATGTAGAACATAGATCTGGTTAATTGCTGAGATCAGTAAAGTAGAGCAAAAAAAAGTACAGTATATTGAGTTAAAATTGTAATAAATTCTATTGTAAAAAAAGTTTTTTACCTGTATACGCAGCAAAGTGCCGCACAGTACAGTACTGGCAGCAATAAACCAATCAGAGAACAGTACGTCTTACGTAGAATACGTACTCTTCCGCCATGCCTCCAGTAGGTATACCACCCATATGCTGCAGAACAACATTTTTGCCGAGCGCCGGGAGAGTTACGCCACCATATGTGAATGTATTGCGGATATCTAAGGTATCTGCTTTAACTCTTGTCTGAGTTTTTACGAAAGCCGGCATCATTGCTGAACAGCCGACTGACAACGAGACTGACGGCCGACAATGATGACAGGGAACCCGGCATGTTTGATGGCGAAATTGCCCAGCGGTTCAAATCAGATGCAGTGAATGGATTTGTGGGAGAAGAGGGATAAAAAATACATTGAGTGTATTGTTAAATAGTAGAATGAAGTTCAACTAAACTCACTATTTGCTTCATTTGCCATTTTTGTAGGATGCATTGTTAGCATGCGCCTTACAACACGGTAAATCAGGAAAATTCAGAAAAAAACTAGTTTTGGTAAGATCAACAAACTTTCGTAAAGCTAATTATGTTTTGTAAGCCGAAGCAAAAAAAATTGTATTCCGGATATTTCATATTCCGGGGCATTCATATCCCGGGGTTCCACTGTCCTTATTACATATTTTGCCTTGTTTTAATCATATTAAACATTAGCAGAACTCTTTTCCTAGAAGCATGGATTTCACATAGCCAATAGGAACTAACGCTACTTCCATCTACAACATCAGCACAAAAACAGTGGAAGCAGAACCTTATCTTTTGAGCCTGAATAAATGGAGGATAAGCTACAATGTTCTCAGATAAAACACTGTCTTACCCCCTTAGCACTAGTGCTAAATGTTTCATGGTTAACAGCATAATAAAACCACTTACAATGTCTGCTCTCATTGGAATGGATAAAAATGGTGACACTAAGACTATCTGGGCGTTGTGTTACTCAGAATAACACACCGGGAGGACACCAAGGCGTTCCCAGGCCAGCTATGATACATAGTCTCTCTAGCGTGTCCTAGGTCTTCCCCGGGGTCTTCTCCCGGCTGGGCATGCCCAAAACACTTCACCAGGTAGGCGCCCTCAAGGCATCCGGACGAGATGACCGAGGCACCTCAACTGGCTCCTCTCAATGTGAAGGAGCAGCGGCTCTACTCTGAGGTTCTCCCAGATGGCTGAGCTCCTCACCCTATCTCCAGCCACCCTACGGAGGAAACTCATGTCCGCCGCTTGTATCCGCAATCTTGTTCTTTTGGTCATGATCCATATCTCATGACCATAGGTGAGGGTGGGAACGTAGATTGATCGGTAAACAGAGAGCTTTGCCTTCCGGCTCAGCTCTCTCTTCACCACGACGGTCCGGTACAGCGACCGCATTACTGCGGATGCTGCACCGATCCGTCTGTCGATCTCACGCTTCAACCGTCCCTCGCTCGTGAACAAGACCCCGAGATACTTGAACTCCTCCACCTGAGGCAAGACCTCACTCCCAACCCGGAGGGTACAGTCCACCCGTTTCCAACTGAGAACCATGGCCTCGGATTTGGAGGTGCTGAGTCTCATCCCAAAAACTTCACACTCAGCTGCAAACCGCTCCAACTGAAGCCGTTGAAGACCAGGTTGCCCCCTTCGTGAATCACCACTTTATCGTGGTGGAGGGGTTTGAGTGCCCGAGTGATCCTAGGACCTATGTTGTCAGGGGCTTTATGCCCCTGGTAGGGTCTCCCAAGGCAAACAAGTTCTAGGTGACGGGCCAGACTAAGAGTGATTCAGAAGACCCCTATGACGAACAACAAGAGGAGTGACCGCACCTCGCCCGGACGTGGGATACCGCGGCTTCACCCTGGAGCCAAGCCTAAGGGAGGGGCTCGCAGGCGAACGCCTGGTGGCCAGGTCTTCACCCGTGGGGCCTGGCCGGGCCTCGCCCGAAGAAGCCACACTGGAACTCCCCCCCGCAGACCCACCACCTGCAGGGGCAAGCATAAGGGTCTGGTGCTTTGTTATTTGGGCAGTGGTCGAGGGCGGGTGTCCGGGCGACCTGGTCTTCGACGGCCAAATCTGGTTCTTGGGACATGGAATGTCACTTCTCTGGTGGGGAAGGAGCCCGAGCTTGTGGAAGAGGCGGAGAGATTCCGACTAGATATAGTCGGACTCACCTCAACCCACAGTTTGGGCTCTGGAACCAAATTCCTTGAGAGGGGGTGGACCTTGTTCATCTCTGGAGTTGCTGCAGGGGAGAGGCGGCGAGCTGGTGTGGGCTTATGTGGGCCCTGGTGTCCCACGTCGCTCCTCTTGTTCTTCTTCATTAGGGTCTTCTGAATCACTCTTAGTCTGGCCTGTCACCTAGAACCTGTTTGCCTTGGGAGACCCTACCAGGGGCATAAATCCCCCGACAACATAGCTCCTAGAATCACTCGGGCACTTAAACCCCTCCACCACAATAAGGTGGTGATTCACAGAGGGGCATGCTAACATGCTTTCTCTTAAATAAATCAATTTGCTAAATGGAGTAAGAAGCTAGATATGGAATTGAAATGATGCTCACTCTGTTGATACTGCAGGAGGTATCCAACTAGAATCCCATTGGGTTGACTTGGTGGTGTCCAACGCAGGTTCATTTCCGTCTCAGATGGACTGTCCAGTGTCAGAGACGTTGGAGGATGAGGAACTGGTAAAACAACCAATATATTAAAGGGGTCTTTTTAATTCTGCTTGGCAGCCACTTATTTTCTGCAGCACTTTGCAAAATTACAGTACAATATATCAATCACAACATTTGAATTCTCTCGCTGAAGATCATTTTTCACCCAAAGACAAAACGCTCATTGTTTCCAAAATGTTTTCTGTGAAAATGGAGCTATTTCAGAAACAATGTGCGTCCATAGGAATGTGCCGAAAATGAGTGAAAACGATGTAGTACATATGCCAAACCTGGTAGTGGCGCTGTGACAGTCTGAAAGCGGAAACACGTGACAGACCGTTTGTAAAGGGGCGGTGCTATGACACAAGCATTTTCATAGAAGCTGCGGCGAAGTTGTAAATACGGAGCTGCGAAAACGGCGTCTTCAAATCTTTTCACTCTGGGACCTGGTTTCAAAAGTGTTTGTTTACAGACCCTTACTACGCCAGCTTTGTGTGAATGATACGCCGTTTTGATAAAGTATTTATGCGTTTAGACTTCGGATCGTCTTCGTGTGGATGGGACTTTAATCATTTTCTCAACCTTTATAACTATCATTTTCGGAAGTGATGAAATGACAGAGGACGAATCTGATTAGATAGATTTTAGTAACCGCCTTTAGTTGCCGCCTACAAGTTTGGCATTCTTTCCCAATACATTTGTCCGGTTATGTGTGGATGCGTTTTTTTTTTAAATACGAGGTCATGTGGATACTATTTGTTTCATGAACGGAAACGAAAAATATACGTTTTTCAAAATCCCCTTCTACGTGTGGACAAGGCATCAGTGTCACCTCACCCGTCATCTACCACTCTTCCATCTGTCTCCTCCCTTTCTTACCTCCCTCAGCAGTGTTGAATGACAGCATCTCACAAGGCGGGCCATCCCCTTTACTGTTGAACACGCTGACAGTCAAGGTGTAGTGGGAGTACGGTTGGAGATCGCCTATCACCTTCCTCTCCTCATTGGCCCCAGTCTCTACTACAACGGTGATGGACGGCTCCCTTCGAGCTCTGTGGTGGCTCAGAGAGCTGACTCTTGTCAAGTGAATCTAGAAGATGTCAATTTTTAAAATAAAAAAAATGTATAGATTCGGTAACTTACTGTATTAAGGAGTGACGCGCTTGGATCGCTACCTTGTAGCCAAGCAGGTGTCCTCTGACTGTCTCTCTGTTTATAGCAGCCCAGGTGACCCTGATGGCAGTGCTGTTTAGCAGGACGACGCCTACATTCATGGGGGCCTCGAGTGGAACTAAAATAATTCGCAAAGGGATAATAATTAAGTACTAGTATTGCTGGTAAAACAAGGTTGCGCTGAGAAACAATCTTACTATTTTCTCCTGAGTAGCCAATAACAGGGTCTGGCTCAGGCCCCTCCCCCTTTTCATTAATAGCCTGCACTTTGATCTCAAATGCAGAGAAGTTGCCAATTTCACTAACAACAAATGGTGGTGCTGTGGTGTAGTTGGTGTGCCAGTTGGGCCCGCTGCCCACCACCCGCCTCCACATGACGCGGTACTTAAAGTCAGGCCCATTGAAGGCCCGTTTATCCATTTCCTGTTGTAAGAGGAATAATAACCAATTAGGCATGAAAACCTTTGGAAAACAGTTGATGCTGCTTCATGTAATTGAACATCTGCTACCTCCCAGGTGATGACAAGTGTATCTGGGTCAATGGACTCACTCCTGACATCTTCAGGGTTATTGTCTGGTGCTGTAATCATAAAATGGGAGGTTAAAAGCATGCCGATAAAATTGTGAGGTTATGAATGCTGCAAATAGCTCTGACCTTCAGCAGCAGTGTTATAGATTTCCGACACCTTGCTGGGAGCGCTCTTACCCACTTCATTGATGGCAATGACGCGGAAACGATAAGACATATAGGGCCACAGAGAGAGACTGGCACGCTCTGTGTTCCCTGATATTCGACTCAACTCTTCCCAACCCTTCTCATTTGATTTTGGAACTTGATCCTCAAACTCAATAACATACTCTGCAAAGATACATATGGTAAAGGACGTGTAGACATTAATGGAGTCATACAGAAACTTCCTTCACCTATAATCTACGATATGAGAATGTATGTGTATCTCAATACTCAACCTATCACTGGGCTATTGTGTTCATCTCCAGGAGTCCAACTGAGGGTGACTGTACGTTGCTTAGGTTGTGTCAGTTGCAGAAGGACAGGAGGGTCTGGACGATCTGAAGATAGTACAATGTGCCATCAAAAATGTTTTGCATTATGTGTTGTTCAGACTGAAGAGGGCTGCAATCTAATGTATTGTATTGCAATGTCAAAGAGCATTTATAATTGTCCTTAGTGTCTCTTCAGCAGTGATCTCACCATACAGAGTGAGTGTGCCGCTTGCTTCGGCCATGTCCAGATTAGTGATGACCTGACATGTGTAGTTTCCTTCATCTTCAGGTTCTGCATTAGCAATGATTAAGTCCGGGCCTTCGAACGTGTACCTATCAAAAGGAACGTTATGCATCTTAATGGTTATTTACTTGTGTCGTGTTTACACATTGGCATGAAAAAGTGGTTGCCCCCTTCCTCATTTCTTATTTTTTAATGTTTGTCACATTTAAACGTTTCAGATCATAAAACACACCTACATGGTCCTGTGTAAAAAATAGATTGCACCCTAAAGCTAATACCTGGTTGGGCCACCATTAGCAGCAACAACTGCAAACAAACTTTTGTGATACCTTGCAATGAGTCTCTTACAGAGGTTTCAGGTCAGGACATTGACCAGGCTTCATTTTTTTTTCTTCATCTCCTTCAAGATTTTTTGGTAGACAGCGGACTTCAAGGTTTCATTTATCACAGGAAGTCCACCAGGTCCTAAAGTTTGGACATTCAAATGACCACCACCATACAGTATGTTACTGTTGATATGATGTTCTTTTTCTGAAAGGCGATGTTACTTTTACGCCAGGTGTAGTGGGGCACACACCCTTTCAAAAAGTTCTGCTTTTGTCTCGTATTTCCCCAAAGATCTTGTGGGGCATCAAAATGATGGCAAAATTGAGACTACCGGTAGCATTCTTTTTTTTTTTTTTTTTTTTTTTTCAGCAGTGATTTTCAGTTTGGAACTCTGCCACGCCAGAGGTTTTTGCTCAGTGTCTTTCTTTTGGTGGAGTCATAAACACTGACCTTAACTGAGGCAAGTGAGGCCTGCTGTTGTCTGGATGTTGTTGTGGGGTCTTTTGTGACCTCTTGGATGAGTCATTGCTGCGCTCTTGGGGTAATTTTGGTTGGCCGGCCACTTCTGGGAAAGTTCACCGGTGCTCCATGTTTTCGTCATTTGTGGATAATGGCTCTCACTGTAGTTTGCTGGAGTCCCAAAAGCATAAAAAATGCTTTATAACCTTTTCCAGACTGAAAGATCTAAATTACATTCTTTCTCAATTGTTCCTGAATTTCTTTAGATCTCGCCATGATGTCTAGCTTTTGAGGATCTTTTGGTCTACTTCACTTGGTCAGAAAGTTCCTATTTAAGTGATTTCTTGATTGAGAACAGGTGTGGTGTAATCAAGCTTGGGTGTGGCTAGAGAAATTGAATTAAGGTGTAATAAACCACAGTTATGTTATAACAGGGAGAATTACTTTTCCACACAGGGGAAGGTAGGAAGGCAAGTTTTTAATTTTTCTCCCTTAATAATAACTGCATTTTGTGTTGAATTGTGATTAACTAATATTTACGTTTGTTTGATGATCTGAAAAATTTTAGTGTGACAAATATGTAAAAAAAAAAAATCAGGAAGGTGAAAAACACTTATTAATTGTACTGTATGTGCAACTGGGATATTAGAGACAATTTGTCCGATAAAACAAAAGTATAGTAAATAATGATTAATGTGTGAATTCTCACTTTTCATCACTTTCAGAAGCAAACAGCTTGTGGTCATTCTTTCTCCACTGAATCAGTGGAGAAGCGAGCTTGGGGTCCACTAGGGAAAGACAAGTGAAAATAGCTGTCTGTCCAGGCTGCACCTTCAGAGCCTGAGGAGGCGACAGGATCACTGTCCTGTCTGAAGAAAGCAAAGAGACATTAAACTCTTAAGCATGTAACTTGTAAATCATACGTTCTCTGAACATACTGACTAAAATGCTGGAAATCAAAATTTCACGTTGAGGTGCACTCAAAAGGTATTTTTTGCAATGTTCAATCACCACCATATCATAAAAAACATGTAAAAAGATAACTGTACATATGTATATATATATATAACTGTGAATATTATCTGTGTACTAGAAATTGTGCTAGTATTTTGCAAATAGCACATTACTTCACAAGATATAATTATTAGGCATGTTCGATAATACCAATCTTATCGGGCCGACATTTTCATAAAAATGTAATATCTGTAAATCTCTCAGACGTTTTACAATGGTGTACAATAGCTGATGCTGTATCCATTAGCTCCACAACAAATATATGATAATTCCACAACAGGAGATATGTAAAGTTAAACTTATATATGCATCGGTTGATATCAGCATCGGAATCGGCATATTGGATATTGGCAAAAATGCCAAATCAAACATCCCTAATAATTACAGTTAATACCAGTGCCACTCAACAAAAGCATGATATTCCTGTAAGGTTTTGTTGTCCTTTTTTGTCACTGTCCAGAATCTTTGGTATTACTATATTTAACTTATTGTATGGAGATATGGGGAAACAACAAAAGTAAACTTCATCAGCTAAATGTACTGCAAACAAGATCAGTTAATCCATAATACATAGAAAACCTACAAACCCTCTGTTTCTAAATTCACAGTTCTTAAAATTCGCTGAGCTAGTAAATTAAATTAATAATAATAATAATGTTTTTTTTTTAGGTTTTTTAGGTTTGTCGGCTTAATAATACATTTTTGCCCTGCGATTGACTGGCGACCAGTCCAGGGTGTACCTTGCCTCCCGCCCGAAGTCAGCTGGGATAGGCTCCAGCATACCCGCAACTCTAATGAGGATAAGCGGTATAGAAAATGAATGAATGAATAATACATTTTATCTATAAAGCACTTTTTATGACATTCAAAAACGATGAAACAGCTAAATAATTACCCAAAAATGTAATACAATTCTTCTCAACAAGAGTGGAGAAATACAACCTCAGGGAAAAATTAAACAGAAAACACATATGCGAGAACAATGCAAAAAACTTTTAGTTTTTCGGTATGTGGAATCAAATTATGGAACGGACTGAGTAAGGAACTAAAACATTGCTCTAAAATGAGCGATTTTTAGAAACACTACAAGCAGTTGATGTTTTCAAGATTCAAGGAAAAAGAGTCCTGACCTACCAGCCAATGCTATGTCTAATCACTACTTCACTCATTACTAACTCTTCATTCCTTTGTGAGCACATTGTCTGTACTCACCCACAATCCAACTACTTTCTGTTCTCTCTTTTTATTATTATATATTATGACTGCTATATAAATTATTTACCGTAACAAGAACTTTGACTTCTATTTTACCACTTTGTCACATTACCTTACTTATGTATTTTAAACTTGTAAATAGCACATATGGAATACAGGACGTGGACAAGTCTATTGAAATTGCTGTGAGACGATTAAATAACTTTGTTTCTTCCGACTCCAATTGAAACTGTGAATTGTATTATGGGATTTATTCCAATGTAACTTGTATGCCTGACGTGCAATTAATGTGTGCATGTACTGTTTGGGTTCGAATCTTCATTGGGGCAGGGCACACCCTGGACTGGTCACCAGTCATGTAAAATTTACAGCTTTGGAATTTCCATTTCACCTACAAGTAACAATTTTATAATTACTGTAGACTAGAAGATTCTCATAAAGATCTCTGCAGGTTCGACTAACATGTCATTTAAGTGTGTCTCTCACTTACTGAGCACCTCCAGCTCCGCACTAATGGACAAGTTGGTGTTCTGCACAGAGCAAGTGTAGAAGCCCTCGTCGTCATGTGTGATATTGGAGATCTCCAACCCTCCAGTGGTGAGAGGGTTAATTCTGGAATCTGCCAGGAGGGTGGAGGCACTGCCACCATTCCTAAAAACATAACACAGCCACACATATAGTAGGTACATTATTACAATTACTGCAAAAATGACCCACTGGTCTGTTTGTGGACTTCCCGTTTTATTTTTTGTATTGCCCTGCGTGCCCTCCTGTTGCAGAAGCTGCCTCTCCTGTTCATCTGTGGAGCGTTCTTTCTTGTGGAACATACTCTATCTTTTCTTCTATACTCCGTGCATGATTGTTTTAGCAGAATATTTTGTGGTCCACACCAGGAGTGTCACTCAGGTTAGTGGTTTGTTTCTTGCCTTCTACCTAGCTCTTTTGTTTGCACGTTGTTATTACTTTCTGTCCCTTTTTTCTTATCTTGTTTGACCCTCATCTTTTCATTGATACTTTAGACTACAATCAATTTACTACAGACTATGATATGCCCAATTCAGTTTTTTTGTTCAAATCCAAATTTTTATGTGGTCATTCACAGTACCTAATAAATGTGATTTGTCAATGTGAACGCAAAGCCTATGGGAAGTAACGTGCATACGTAAAATAATGACATAACAAGCACTGCTGTGTGTTTACGGAAGTAAACGTTGCTGCAGTGTGTGCTCTACTTGCTGAAAGGATTTTGTGCAATGGGAGACGATATTAACCAAATGATTCTGTGTAGGAGATTAAGAAAAAAAGAGGACAAGAATTTAGGCTCTGGTCGTTCGTGGAGGACTTTCTCCAACTTCTGTTCTGAGGAGCGTGTGGGTGGATGTCGGAGCGAGGCGTGGTGAGCCACTTCACTGACACTTGAAACATCTTCAGATGACAAGAACTTTTGCCTGCACCAGTGAGTACCCTTATACAAGGGTCTTACGATGACATATAGGTTGGATATATGCGACCTGACCGTTCCAACTGCAGTAGATGGTATACATATCAGGTTCACAGTATACCTACATACAAACAAAGCCTGAGTTGCATTTGAAAAATGTGATTTCTGCTGTTCTTGGTGACAGGAAAAAATCAGGTCCAGGTTACATGTGAGTAAAAAAACATAACATAGGCAACGTGGCCTTAGTTGCCCCCCATAGTTATATCTAGCCATCATCTAGCTTAGTTTTCTTCTTGTCGGGTGTTTAGCTCGTTACTATCTTCTCTAGGCTACCTCCTTGTGTTTTTTGGTCACTATTTTGGCATTCTTCTGTTTATGCTTTGTAAGAAATGTACCTCTTGCTTACTGGATCATCTTTGCTTCTGTTTCTGCTTTTGTGTCCAGTTTATATTTATTAAGTTACCCAACTCCATTGTCAAAAGTTGTGAAATGTCCCTAAAATAACCAACCCATACTGTACTACTTATGTGTTCAAACTGTGGTGGTTTGGTGTGGGGCCAGATACATTTCTGTCCACTACAGGTAAACAGCAAATTCCCACCCTTTTGGGACAACGGGAATGGACTGCAAGTCATACTGTGACGATCTGAAGTGTATTGCTAAGTGGAAACAAGGAAAGGTTCTCACACTTCACACAAGAGACAAGATTCATGTACCACTTTGTACCAGCAACTTCTGTTTGTGGGCTGGCACAGCAACAATAAAGTTCAGAAACAAACATTTTGCGAGCGAGAAGACACATAAAACATTTTCTGTAACTGAAGAAATCAGCAGTTTTACTGCTATGGATTCTCCAACCAAAACGTTTCTTTGGTGCTGTGCTTTTCAACTGTCAGGGGGCAGGGAGGATTATGAAGTAATGATGATTGGCTAAAGGTACAATTTCATGGTAAGCCAATCACTTCCAGAGTTCAAGTAGGTGGGTGGTGTTACAAACCTAGAAGTACAGGGACTATTTCAGTGTCACTGACATAAAAGGCAAGAACATATAGGGCTCTCATTTCGTAAACCTGGCGCAGGTAAGGTGCACCTTTGCTTGCACCTCGCCAAACGGGCGCGTTTTAGGCGGATTTTGCAATTTCTTGCCATGCAGAGCCTGGCATAAGTACGTCGCCATCCCACCTACCAGCGCACCAATAAAATGAGCTCCAGAACTTTAAATGCATCACTGGTGAAGCAAATTGCAAGTTTCGATATGGATGAAGACGGCCAAACTTCTCGCCGATGGAAAGAGATGTTTTGGTCCGGAAGGTCCAAGCTCGCAATGGCCGCATACATGGTCACGCAAGCAGACCTCCAGAGATGGCGCGACAGAGCCAGACGGGACAGTCAGTATAGATGAAAATGTATGTGCTGATTCAGATAGTTACTTTAACAGTGGTTGTTGTTATTATGAAATGCATTCAAATGTGCCTGAAATTTGTGTAAACAGGCCTGTGGGGTTTTGGTGACGTGTGCCCAAATCAGCCAAATTACCACTAGACCCGCTGCGATTTCCCTTGCGCCGAGAGTAGACCGGGTTGGAGCCGGCGAGCTTTCAGCGCACCTTTGGTGCAGCCTTTTGGCACTAAATTGTCACTTTTCCAGCCTGAATCAGTCGGCACCTCCCCCTGCTGCGCCGCCACACCCATTGCGGTTGTGCCTCTGTCTACCAAATTGGCTGTGCACTGTTTTGTTTGGCGAAATTACCACTGCGCAGCCTGCACCAAGCTGCGCCCACGTAATTAGAGCCCTTGGTGTTGTACTGCTGTTGTAATGTAGATATATGAGTTTCCAATTTTCTAATTTTAATACTTGTTGAGCAGGCCATTTTAATGTTGATCTCCAAGACCATTTTGTTAAAAGTAATACTTCTAACTGCCTGGTTCTTTTTTGTGTGTTGTATCCTCCATTATCCTTGTTGTCATGATTATATTATGTTTGATATGTATCCTTTCCAGATTGTTGATAACGCACTCTTGCTTCTCCTGCTGTTGGTACTCCAATTACTTAGTATCTTTCCATGCTTCCTATCGTGCTTTCTTGGCGATGTCAGCATTGCATTTTGTCAGATGCTCATTTAGGTAGACATTTGTGCCTTTCAAGTTTTTCCTCTGTTTCAGCAGTGCAGTTTTGAATTCCCTGTCGATGAACTTAACGATGATGACAGGTGTGGTGTTGTTTCTGCCATACAGTGGGATGCAAGTATCAATGATGTTGATACCTACATCCACCTTCTTTGATTGTAGGAAGTTGACAATCTGTTGCTTTGTGAGCTTCCCTATCTTTTGACCTGAGGATCACATTGTTCATTTGTGCATTGTTGTGTAATTCATCCACAAGCATCACTTCATTTTGCAGCATAATAAGGCACTCCCCCATGTTGCAATGACCTGTACACAATTCTTGAAAGCTGAAAAAAACCCTGCATGGCCAGCACCATCACAGGACAGGATTATATATATTTGTTCAAATTAACTGAAAATTTAAATCAAGCTAAAAGACAGCACACGTCTGAAACTCTATGCATGGCCAAGCTCTCGGCTACACAATATAAGATGTCAATACGTTTGATTAACCGTTTGTTTACAATGAACCGCATCCATATCAGATCCACTGGCCACCGATGAGGAGGAGGGAGGCGGAGATTCGGGGACAGATGAGGTGGTGGAGACGGTGCAAGAGAGGCAGACGGGACAGTCAATATAGATCAAAATGGATGTGCTTATTCAGATAGTTACTTTAATCAGTGGTTGTTGTGATTATTAAATGCATTCAAATGTGCCCCACTGTGTAAACCGGCCGGTGGGGTTTTGGTGACATGTGCGCCAGTCAGCCAAATTACCACTAGAGTAGTCCAGATTGGAGCTGGCGAGCTGTCAGCGCACCTTCCGCGAAGCATTTTGGCACGAAATTGTCACTACGCCACGCTGAATCAGTCGGCACCTCCCCCGGCCGCGCCGCCACACCCATCGCAACGCGCCTCGGTCTACCAAATTACCAAACAAATTGTCTGTGCACTGTGTTACGCCGGACGGAATTACCACTGCACAGCCTTCACCAAGCTGTGCAATCCACGGAATTAGAGCCCTCAATGTACATTATCTTCCAAACCAAAATGATTCTCTGCATTCGTGGTGAGTAACTCATCAAACATCTGTCCAAGGCATGCTATTGCAAATCTAAATCCAAATTCTTTGACATATTTGAATGTTTTTCTAATTACTTTCCTTGGTAGTAATTATGTTACTAATTTGATTACTTTTGGGGAAAGTAACTAGTCATAAATAATAAATAATAATAATATGTAATAAATAATTACATAGTCATTTGCCCAACACTGCTTACCATATGACTTTTGGTTTAGGAGATCCAAAGCTTTCACACTCAAGCAAAACCTTCTGGCCCTCGGTAACCGTGTAAGTGTTGCCATCCTCGGTAAGGATCTGGGGAGGCAGCTCTGAAACAACAAACCAACATTTTACTTTTGAAGGTTGGAATGATTAAAGGTTCAACAAGGACATATACCATACGGACAAAACCATTTGACTAATCAATCAAGTGGTGAGCTCTGTTATCTCAGGAAGCTTCATACACATTTTGGACAACTTGATGCTTCTAACTTTAGAACTAAATACTCACCAATAACATAAACATTGGTGTTGATGAGGATGGTTTCGTGTTTATTGGAGGCCTGACACTGGTATATTGCAGTGTCTCCAAAATGCACATCTTTCAGAATGAAAGAACCGCTGGCTGTTACAGTGCGTCTGGGGTCTTTATCAGTCGCTAGTCAAAAAAATCCCAAACACAAGAGGTAAATATGGGGTGTAGCTGCTAATGTGAGCTTTGTCTCATGGGAGTATTGTCACCTGAAAGGGGGATCCCGTTGATCATCCAGGTGATGGTTGGAGAAGGTATGCCTTCTGCCTGGCAGTCTAGTCTGACATTCTCACCTGGAGCATATAATTGACTGACTGGCTCTTTGGTCCAGTAAGGAGCAGCTATCAACCAAAAACACATCTCATGAAATTCCTACTTTTCGTACTGAAAATGTGATTATGTTATAATGGTACAGGTTTTGGTTTTCCATACCTTCCACAGTAACCGTGTAAGTGTGTGTTGTCTTCCCTTGAGAATTCTCAGCTATACACTGATACTCTCCTGCATCACTCTCTGAGATATTGGTGAAGCGCAGACGACGGTCAAACATGTCTTTGTCGGTGCGAGATTCCGACAGCTCCCCGTCCTTCCTAACCCAAAACACTTTTGGAGTTGGACTATAGAGAAGAGAGGAGAAATAGAAATATAAAGGGGGTGATTAAAAGCGAGAGGATGTGGAGATTAAAAGATGCAGGTAGCAAAGTTTGCAAAGGACAGCCAGCGCAAAGACAAGGGAATGTTTACAGATGTTGTTTTTGATTGACATAAACAAATACATGCACACTTAGACACTCACTAGCCTTGGACGATGCACTCGAGCTCTATGGTCTGGCCCCTGAGTGCATGATAAGTGCTGTGGCTTCCAGTAGGTCTCATCATGTGGGGCCTCCTGTTCCGCAGCACTGAGTTGGCTGAAGCAGAAACATTCAACTACAACATATACAGTACTAGTACGAGTGCAACATTACCAGACACCTTAGAAACCTTCAACCTCCATGCATCCAAAGGTCTTGGTTTTAAAATGTATGGGTCTCTTGACCTCTGCTTGTGTCACAGATGTTAGCAGCCATAGCTCAGCGTGAGCTCCATCTCATTACCTAAGGCGGAAGGAAGCAATGGCCCCACTTCATGCTGGCTCGCTTAAGGATACGGTCGCTGCTTTGGTCCACTCATCGGGCGAGGGGCTGACTTTAGTTTCTTTAGTTTTCCATAAATACTATGTATGTAGCTAGTATTAGAAGATTATTTTCATACCCTTTGTACACAAAACATGTTAATATATATTTTAGAACAACTAATGGAGCCACAGAGATGCTATCTCTCTGAATGTTCTCAACTCCTTTTTCATGCCAGTGTCTTACTGAGCATAATTATGATGCCCAGAGGGTGTTATGCTTGGATTTAGCTGAATGTGCCTGACTCCATTTTTGAAAATTTTCACCTCATTCTCAATTGTTTCAATACCTACTTAATCAATTCCACACAACTGATCATTATTTAGCATTTAATTAATATATCGTGTCCATCTTTAGTTACAAGCTAGTTCACTGAGATAAATTAACATAATATCATTTATTTTCCTGATTTATCGTGAAACTTACTGGGGTTGACGGTCAGAGTGACAGGCTCTTTTGCCAGGATGGTGCGAGTGGCAAGATATTGCACGTTGCAGGTATAGTCATCCCTGCTGTCCTCCTTTTTTAGATGAGCAAAATATAAGTTACCATCTTTGCCCACCACCACCCGCTCACTCAGCTGGATATGACGGAGCTCTGCAAGGAGAAATGAGATCTATTGTCAGAATGTATTGTCAGAGTCCAATATTTAAATGAAGGCTAATATACAAATTATTGTGTTGAACACATACAAAGTAGATAAGATGATGCATGACAATTACTTGACAAGAAAATCACCAAAAACCGTAACTAAACAGTAATTGTTTACATATTAAGTGAATTTACTGGATGATACTTGACACGTGATGCAAAAAGTACAAACAGTGAAACATTGTCCAACAAAATTCTCAGTTCTCAACCAATGCTGACTACAGTCACAATAATAATCAATAATAAATAACCATATTACTTAATCATGTTACATGAATACAGTTTTAGAAGTCAGCTATATTATCTTTGCTTTAGATCATGTACAGCTGTGGTTGGCAAACTTTTCACAGTCGCTCCGTACACCCTACTCCTACACACTTAAAAAACATAAACCATTTTTCATCTTTCATTAACTTACAGTATATTGAACAAAACAACAAAATCTTGAACATGATTGTTTAATTTTTTTATAGCAAATAATTCCGGTTAAAAATGTGTATTTTGCATGACCAAGTTTTACATGAACATGATAAATACTGTAGGTAAGTATCTGTCCTGTATATCTTTTATTTCAGCCAATGGTTGGGATTCTTTCATTTCAAGGAGTTGAACTTGAGCTTCACTTAATATTAATTTGGTACAAAATTGAAAGGAAAAGTTGAACAAATATGGTTATATTAAGGTTTTTGTAATAAGCTTTAATAAGCAGTAATTAAACATAATAACTCTTATCATATTAATAAGATTAAATATTAAATGCTTATTTGCTATAATAAGTATATAATTGTTAATTTAGAAGTCATTCATTTATTAATGTTAAAGGTACTTATGTTAAAGGTACTTAATAATAGCTGCGCAGCTACTGGATCTAAAATAGGAACAGTACTTTATTAGGATTAATAAAGTCATTATTATGTTCTTACTAACTGTTAGCAATGCTGTTCTACGAGCCACTGGATCTAATGCGGGAAGAGTGCCTAACCCCTTACCCTTATTAATTCAACCCTTGAAAAGTGTTACCCAAGTATGATAAAGCAGTATCCAAAGTACAAAAATATATGACAACATTTTCACTGTCTGGGAATTGGAACACCGGTATAAATAAAATCTTCAAAATTAAACACTCTTAATGTCCAATACGGAGCACTCGTAATTATGAGAGTTTGGGACTAATTGTTTTTCATTTGTATTCACATACCCCCTGTGAGAATTCCCACATTGTGAACTTAAGGTGTAAAGTATTTACCTAATGAAGTGTCCAGTGATTGTCAATTGACCATAAAAGAACAGGAAGTTCTTTGAAAATGAAACCATGGAAGCGCCAAGAAGGATGAAATGGATGCAGAAATGGAAGGATAATATACTCACTCCAGTCCATCCAGTGAATGATGGGCTCCATCGAGCTCTGGGGGGGGTTACATTTCAGAACAATACTGCTTCCTTCCTCAGATTTCACATTCACTTTTTTCTCTTTCTGCTGAGTTGGTGGGACTAAAAAGGATAAGAAAAAGGATAATACACACTTGTGACCACAGAAAAATCACAGCCTTTAAAGATGTACATAACAACCTGTAAACACGTGTGCTGTATTTATATCATGTAGGCATCACCTAGGAAACAACAATCATTATTTATCATATAAAAAGAATGAGGGGAGGCGACACTAGTTCATCGTTTGTCTTGCGAAAGTGGAACAATGTGATTTGTGAGTTGTGTGTGCTATATTTGCTTCCTGCCTCCCCTCTGCTCATTGTGCATAACCCCACGGGAGTGACTCAAGAGGGCTTCGCATGACATCAACTCATGAGCGTTTCTGGGGAAACGGTTGTCTGGGAAACTGTGAGCCAAGGAGGTCGCCCAGGAGAGATCCACAGTCACACAGGTGGAGGGATGCACAAAGGTGCTCTTTGCATTACAATTGTTCAGAGGCCTGCATTTGTGTGTGTTGATGATTATGATGTTCTTGCATGTAATTATGTTCTAGATGATGATACACTTTTGTCCCACTATGAGCCTTCATTTACTAACAAATTAGCTTTTTTGAAACTACACTGGCTCCACACAGTTCTGATATTGCATGTAACAAGAAAATTAGATTGACACTAATTTGGATGTTGAACTTTTTGCAATAAAAATGATACATCCATAATGTATAACAACTACTTATACTGTAAAGTGTTCTGCACTGAAAGCTGACATGCAATCACCCTCAAAATTCAATTGTCTGTAGCTACTGTATTATGAGCCTAGGTCACACTTGTACAGGCTCTTATGGCCAGTCTAAGTGCAAAAAATGCAAAGAACACACTGAGGGCGCGCATGGAATGCTGATGCACGAGCCACATACTGGTCGCAGGCCAGTCGCAGAGGTTCTTTGTCATGTCAAACAAACTCTACAGGTGCTTTCTTTTTTTCAGGTTGCAAAATAAAAGTACATACTTTGCGTGTCATCCAGACAGCCAACATGTGTCTTTCAAATGTTTTTGTTTTCTTTTTGTTTTAGTGGTTTCAGGTTTGGGTAAAATATAATTTTTTTGTACCTGACACTTGCAGACTCCGTATACGTGTCATGTACCACTCGTGCACCCCACGTACGTAATTAGTGCAGCCAATGCATGTTCAGATTTTGTACGTCCTCCATGCGTGTCAAGTAAATCGATCGTGTATGAGTGCATAAAAAACGTGGGTACATTTCCCTATCTCCATCCACCCATCCATGCATTGTCCTCATTGGGGGCTCGCAGGGTATATAGATAGATAGATAGATAGGTGTGTGTGTGTGTGTGTATATAGATGTATGTATGTATAGATAGATGTGTATATAATACATTATATTATATCATATATTATTGTTATATATTATATTATATACATGTTATGTTATATATATATATATAGAGAGAGAGAGAGAGCGAGAGAGCGAGAGAGAGAGAGATCGATACAAATATTTAATCGTGATTAATCAACTTTGTCCAGTTAACTTGCATTTGATTACAGGTACTTTACTTATAGTATATTTTTACACACTATTTGTAAATATTCTAAAATTGTTTATCTCATATTCCCTTTATTACTTATATTATTTGTATTTTATTTTATTATAATTATATTATTATTATTATTATTATGTATCTGTAGCTATATAGATAATGTCATTATTTTATTTATATTGTATTGCATTTTTTTTTATTTTTATAAGAGTGGTTTATCAATTGTTTTACAATTCAGCTAATGCATCGTTAATGCGTTAACTTTATTAGTCCTATTGTTACCTCATGCAGCACATGATACATAATATATATATACATATACATACATATATATATAAATAAATACTTTGATTCCTGTTGCAATGCATATTGCTATTTACATGACCGGATAGGATTTGTACGTCTGTGGCGCATCTGCCCTTGAGCTGCTTGAGGTCACAATTAGTGAATAAAGTCGATGTACGTGCAGGCAAAGCATTAAAAAGCATTGTTAAGGAAACAGCCCCAATATATTACACATTTTAAGTGCGGATATTGACCATTTATGTTCAAAAATTGAATAAATAAATATCACAGCCGGTGATGTTGCGGGAGGTCTGTCATAAAAAATTGCGAGTGGATGTGCATGTGCAGGCATAAATTAGTACGCACAACGTACAGGTCCTGCGCAGTTCTTACAACCTTCACACAAAGCTTGTATGCGTAAGGTAAGTACTTTTATTGCAAATTTGACGGACATTGGTCTTACAACTTACGTCCGTTGCCTATTAGAATGAAGCGACAGCCGTAGGTCCGAGCAGCTTCAGATTTTGTGCATGGTATATACATTCGACTTATAGATTGTACATTGGGTGCAAATCGATCTTAACCCTTTTATGGTCACAACAACTAGGTTCTCCACATACAACCCAAAAAACACAGCGATTTGGGGAACGCTACAAATCTCACAGCCAAAAAATTGTACGTGCGGTTTTGACATAGCCTTTAAGATGAATCAATCTTGGGTGTGTTCTCACCATCAGTGTTGAGTATGGCCTCACTGGAGACAGCCGTCCCAAGCTCGTTGGATGCGTAACACACATATTTGCCTTGGTACTGCTTCATGGCGTCCATTGTGTTACTGAGCGTGTAGAAGGCAAATGATCCGGAGCGCTCAGTCACCTTCAGCTCTGGGTCCGTGCCTGGATCAAACTCCTCTCCATCCTTTGTCCATCGGAAACTTGCACAGAAAATTAAATATTAGTCAAAAGAATATTCGCTTTAAACTGAATGTCTTGATTTTCAGAATGGGGATAAACATAATTACTGGTGGGACTCATGAGCTTAGGAATTTTAATTGTGATGTTCATCCTCTTCTTGGCAAACCCCACTTTTTATTTTTGTTCCGCTTTACAGCAAAGATATTTAGCTAAAATTGCCTAATGGCTATGATCTTTACAGAGAACTGTTTCCTCTAAAACCAACAAGCAGACGGAAGGTCACTTTGCTCAGCCAGAATTCCTTCTAGACCCATAATGTGTGCGTGTGTGTGCAAGTCTGGTTCTGCCTATATGTGTGTGTGTGTGTGTGTTTGGAGACGGACATGGGAGGTGGGTTGCCAGAGGCTTCGCAGGTCATGACGAGGTCTTCAACGCTGAAGACGGTGACAGACCCCGGCTGCGTGGTGATGACTGGAGGCTTCTTGACTGCAAGGAACAGAAACATCATTGTAATGTAGACATGCACATAATGGTAACCATGGTGGAACATCTAAAGGGTGGGCCAAATAAATTGTCATGAGGCCGCGTACATAAAATAAAATCATTCCCCAAAAGGATTTTTTTGCAATTCTTGCTTCAAAAAGAAGGACCTCCATCATGAATGATGTCAGCATACCTCATTAGATCTCGGTTCCCTTAGAATCTGCACATTAATCTGACAAATGTTTTGCTTTGTTTAGGTGGAGTGATTTGTTGTTTTGAAGTTTTATCTTTAGTGAATTTAAAACTGTTAAAAGGTGAGATGCAGTACAGGTGCATTTGTCAAGAGAGGGCACCTTTTATTAAGAGGTGTTAACTTATTATTACACTTGCATGACAGCCAAGAATCTTTAAAATGTTAATGAAAACACAGCATGTACAGAATGAAAAGGATTTAAATGGCTACTGTTTGACCATGGAACTAAGTAATTACTATGACCATTATTTTCTGTTGGAAAATCTGTAACCGGGAAAACAAATTGAATGGGATGGATTGCATTTGACATTAAAGGCTCTAATTTTGTAGACCAGGCGCAGGAGAGGCTCACCTTTGCTTGCGCCTCCCTAGTGGGCCTATTTAGGCGCATTTTGCCATTTCGTGCCACGCGCAGCTTGGCGTAAGTACGCCTCCGTCCCTCCTACCAGCGCAACTGGGAAAGAGGGAGGACAGAAGGGGTGACTGGGTTTAACACAGCCGGGTCAAATCTTCATCTGTTAAATGAGCTCCTCTCCTCACTTTTAAATGCGCCACTGGCAAGGCGAACTGCAAGTTTCGTTGAATATGGATGAAGACAGCGGAAGACGGCCAAACTTCTCCCATACAGAAAGTAATGTTTTGGTCCAGGAGGTCCAAGCTCGCGGTGGCCAAATATATGGTCACGCGAGCAGACCTCCACGGGCTGATGATGCAAAAGTGGCCTGGGAGGAGATTACAAGTATCATAAATCAGGTTTGCCCTGACACAATAAGAACCTTTGCTCGGTGTAAAAAGCGGTTCAATGATGTCAGAAGAAGCAAAACTAAAACTATCACAGCACCGGAGGCACCCGGTATGGTAAGCATTTTTTCCCCACTAATAAAGAAACTCGTATTTAGTAACCTATCGTTGTAATATGAATACATAATTTAATAAACATACTGTATGTAATATGAATGAACAAAAAATATGCATGATGAGGATGAAATCCAAAGCAAGCATGGGTAAAAGACGCAGGGCCAAAACGTGGTCTGGCACTTGCCACTTGTGTTTGCATGTGAGATGAACTTGTATTACCCAATTCATTATGATCATTTTGCAATTCTCCGTTACATAATCAAAGATGTCAATAAGTTTGATGAACCGTTTGTTTACAATTAACCACATCCATATCACTCGCTGGCCACCGATGAGGAGAGGGAGGCGAAGAGGGGGGCGTTAATTCGGGCACAGACGAGGTGGTGGAGATGGCGCGACAGAGGAAGACGGAACAATCAATATAGATCAAAATGTATGTGCGGATTCCGATAGTTACTTTAAACAGTGGTTGTTGTGGTTATTAAATGCATTCAAATGTGGCTGACATTGTGTAAACTGGCCTGTGGGGTTTTGGTGACTTGTGCGCCAGTCAGCCAAATTACCACTAGACCGGCTGCGTGAGTAGACCAGGTTGGAGGCGGCGAGTTTTCAGCGCACCTCCGGCGAAGCCATATCTCACAAAATTGTCGCTAAGTCAGGCTGAATCAGTCGGCACCTCCACCCGCTGCACCGCCACACCCATCGCGGTGCACTTCAGTCTACCAAACTGGCTGCGCACTGTGTTTTGCTGGACGAAATTACCACCCACAAAATTAGAGCCCTAAATGTCCCATTTTCCAACAAGGGGTGCATACAATGATTAATAATTTTCCTGTTAACACTTCATAAAGACTTAATAAATTGCAATAAGTCATTAGATAAACACATATTGTGAGCCTACAATAAGCTGCCGCTAAGTTGTCTTTAGTTTGTATTTACAGTAAGTGTTGGTAACTAATAAATTGTATTTTTGACATTTAACATCATTGCTTTTGACAATTTAACAGGTGGCATCTCATGGTTACAACATAATTTGAGATTTTACAGAATAGATAAGCAGGGATAAATGAAGAAGAAGAAGATAAATTAAAATGTGGTAGAAGCCTGAAGTAGTGAGTCAATTTACTACAAATAAGGGTAACCAAAGAAGTACAAAATATACCACAGTATTTGATCTACTCTGCCTGTGACTGCATTAACCACTGGTGTGACGCATATTACCCTAGTGTAATGCAAGCACCGCGATGCCCAAAATAAACAGAGACACCAATCATTCTTAGGTTAACAGCTGCCGATATCTATATTCGGTCAATAACACATGAAAGGAGTCCCCTGAGATAAAGTTGAAATGCAAGCCGGAGGAGAAGAGCCAGGAGAAGTGAAAGCAGGATGAGAAAACTGGTGGATATGAGAGGAAACTAAGCATAATGCAAGAGCATATTGCAAGGAGGGACTTCAGCGGACCATCAGGGGAGGAGGCGTCACAATTAAACAGTAAAAACACATTTGTAACACATGTAGATATGCAAACAACCTTGACAACATTATCTGTTCACAAGCTTTGTTTAATTTGTCTCTTCTAAAACAAATAACATATAGATAAAGGGAAGACATTTTGAGACTGACAGTAGCTTGAAGTACAAGTGCATGCTGGTATACAATTGCAGTGCATCATACTGAGAGGTGTTTCTCATATTTTGGCAATTTACCATGAGAGGGGCAAATTTTGCAAAACATGATGATGCGGTGGCCGCACGGTGGCTGAATGGGTAGCATGTTGGCCTCAGGGTTCAAGGTTCGAATACCTGTTGGCCATCTCTGTGTGGAGTTTGCATGTTCTCCTCCTGCGTGCGTGGGTTTTCTCCGGGTACTCCGGTTTCCTCCCACATTCCAAAAACATGCATGTTAGGTAATTGCCGAGTCTAAATTGTCCATAGATGTGAATGTTTGTATGTCTTTGTTTGTCTATATGTGCTCTGCGATTGACTGGCGACCAGTCAAGGGTGTACCCCGCCTCCCGCCTCAAGTCAGCTGGGATAGGCTCCGGCATACCCGTGACCCTAATGAGGATAACCGGTATAGAAAATGAATGAATGAATGATAATGCAGTTCTACAACACTGCAATCAACAATCACTACAATAATTACAATAATAATAATAATAATCAATGTGGGAGAAGGACCAAATATTTGTATTTATTATTATTATTAATACATGTATTATGTGTATAATTTTTTAAATTGTCAAAAATGCATTACAATAATTAATTATTTTTTTTTTAGCATATTCAATACATACTCATCATGGAAAGTGACGCCTCAACACATCAAGAGCACTACAACAACATGTATGTGTCTCCAAATCACAAACACCATTCCTGCTCGAAATAACACTTCCGTATTGTTACTAGACGACAGCCAGGTGCGTTTAAGGACATTCCGAACACCACAACAACGTCTTTAATATGCGTGTATACACTGATATTCTTATCACTAGAAACGTAACTCTTACTGCACAAGTACATTTTTGCTGCACTAAAGTATGCTTAGAAATCCAACAAAATAAACGCAAAACGTGAATTCAACTTGAGTTAAGTCTTTGAACTCATTGCATGGGACACGGTAAATGTGTGATTCAAATGTTTGGCCACCATTAAAGAAACTAGTGTTAGGTAAATAGAGTTTTGCGTGTGCTATCTTTTAGCTTGATTTAACTTTTCAGTTAATTTGAACAAATATATATAATCCTGTCCTGTGACGGTGCTGGCCATGCATGGTTTTTTTCAGCTTTCAAGAATTGTGTAGTGATGCTTGTGGATGAATTACACAACAATGCATGAATGAACAATGTGATCCTCAGGTCAAAAGATAGGGAAGCTCACAAAGCAACAGATTGTCAACTTCCTACAATTAAAGTGGAATCGCAGCCGGTCTAGTGGTAATTTGGCTGATTGGGCACACGTCACCAAAACCCCACAGGCCGGTTTACACAATGTTAGGCACATTTGAATGCATTTAACAATAACAACAACCACTGTTTGAAGTAACTATCTGAATCAGCACATACATTTTTATCTATACTGACTGTCCCGTCTGCCTCTGTCGTCCGGTCTCCACCACTTCATCCTCCTCCTCATTGGTGGCCAGTGGATGAGGTTAATTGTAAATAAACGGTTAATCAAAAGTACTGAAATATTTGATTGTGTAACGGAGAATTGCAAAAATGATCATAATGAATTGGGTAATACAAGTTCATCTCACATGCAAACACAAGTGACAAGGGCCAGACCACCAACTTCTCCATCCGCCTTTTACGCACACTTGCTCGGTATTTATGCTCATTATGCATATTTTTTGTTTATTCATATTAAAAATACATTTTATATTAACTACTCATATTACAAATAGAGGTTACTAAATACGAGTGTCTTTATTAGTGGGGAAAAAATGCTTACCATACCGGGTGCCTCCGGTGCTGATAGTTTTTGTTTTGCTTCTTCTGACATCATTGAACCATTTTTTACACTAAGCAGGTTCTCAGTGTGTCAGGGCAAACCTGATTTATAATTAGTGGCCTCTCAGGCCACTTTTGCATTATCAGCATGTGGCGGTCTGCTTGCGTGACCATGTATACTTGATAGATACTGCGAGCTTGGACCTCCCGGACCAAAACATCAATTTCCGTCTGGAAGACGTTTGGCCGTCTTCCGCTGTGTTCATCCATATTTTTTTCAGACATTCTGCTGTCTTCATCCAAACTTGCAATTCGCTTCGCCAGTGGCGCATTTAAAGCATTTGATTGGTGAAGATTTGACCCAGCTGTGTTAAACCCAGTCACGCCTTCTCTCCTCCCTCTTTTCCAGTTGCGCCGGTAGGAGGGACGGAGGCGTACTTACGGCAAGCTGCGCGTGGCACGAAATTGCAATATGTGCCTAATACACACCCACTGGCGAGGCGCAAGCGAAGGTGCAAAAATTGGAGCCCCGAGACATCAGGGTGTGGATCCGGAAATCAACAATAATATGTTTATGTATGTATATGTATGTTTGAACCGCACGATGGCTGAATGGGTATGTTGGCCTCACAGTCAGGAGGTTCTGGGTTCGAATCTCCGTTGGGAGTGTGGAGTTTGCATGTTCTCCCCGTGCGTGTGTGGGTTTTCTCCGGGTACTTCGTTTTCCTCTCACATTCCAAAAACATGCATGTTAGGTTAATTGGCGACCCTAAATTGTCCATAGGTATGAATGTGAGTGTGAATGTTTGTTTGTCTATATGTGCCCTGCGATTGACTGGCGACCAGTCCAGAGTGTACCCCGCCTCCCGCCCAAAGTCAGCTGGGATAGGCTCCACCATACCTGCGACCCTAATGAGGATAAGCGGTATAGAAAATGTATGAGTGAATGTATGTTTGAGCAATTCATGTGAAGAGGGGATAGGATAAAAAAAGATGTGCTTCTTACTACTCCTTTTTGGGCATGTGGAACTATGGATTCTAACATGAATCATTCATTGTACAATGTATGTACAGTATGTTTGAAACAAAATAAAACGTAAACTTAACCATCAATAGGCCTATGGCTCTCGTCACAGTATCTAAAATGCCATCAATATAATAAAATGCACCAGTGTTGTGGATGGAGTGGTAAATGGCGGCAGTGGGTTCATGGTATGGGCAGGCGTGTATTGTATGGACAACAAACACAGGTGAACTTTATTGATGGCATTTTTGGGATGCTCTGGATCAATGTGCAGTATATGGTATTTGAAGTGGTCGGAGCAGATACTGATACTGATTGGGACCACTCCGGGTCAACCCCAATACAATTAAACTGCACATTTTGTAGTGGCCTTTTATTGTTGCTAACTCTAGAAACATATGTGCGATGCTTATGCTGTCTCATCAGCATTTTCATATACCACACCTGGGAGGTGGATAGATTATAAATCATAAATGATGACTACTCACTAACACAGATTTAGACAGATTTGTGAAAAATATTTGATAGGCCTTTTGTGTTCATAAGAAACGTTTTAGATTTTTGAGTTCAGCTCATGAAAAATGGAAACCCAAAATAAGTATATTAAAATATTATATTTTGGTTGAGCGTATTAAATTGTGTATCTATTGTAATAATGTTACAAATATTGCAATTAAATAACATATGAGACACAGACTTGATCACATGGATTATTTCAATGTTTTTTTTTTATTAAACACCAATACACATACTTAGATTGTTTTGCCTTGCAATGTACAGTATTTGAATAATTTCTAATAATTCAGAGGAATTTTCAGCAAATGCCCTACAAATTCTTCATCTCCTTTGACAATGCTGGCAATAATGTATTTGTAATTTTACATTAGATCCCTGTAGAACGACTTGATGACGGATCCCAATAGATTGTGCATGTGTATCTAATGAAGTGGCCATTGTGTGTAGATAACTGAGTTCAGATCTTGACTGGGCGATATAAATGACTATATTGCAAAAGAACAGACTTAATTCAGATAAATGAGAGAGAATCAAAAAGGATGCAGGTGTTCTTGAGGTAGCTGACAATGATGCTGGTGATGATGCAGCAACTAACAGAGGAGGAAGACAATAAGCAGACGGTCCAGCAGAACATTAGGAGGCGAGAAAGCAAGGGAATGCAATGAAAGGTAATAGACCTCTTTCCTCTTCCTGATCTAATTAAAGTTCAGGTTGGGGGGTGTGATGCATTACAAGCAGAAGATAAGGAGAGCTGAGAGCATGGTGCAGTGGCTCCACTTTTATTTCCCCAAATGCTGCTGATGTGACAGCACACAGTCGCACAATGATCTCACAATCGTCCCACCTTCTGAGGCTACAAAGCACACACAGAAAAGCACTACTAACAATCCACTGCATGCACAATGTAACAGAGGCTTAAGCACACTGAAACACTCCAGTTGCTGGATTCATTAAAGTGCAGCACAGTGTAAACATGTTTTTTTATGCGCATGGATGGAAAATAATTCCTGCAGCAGCATAATGAAAGTGTTTACAACAATCTTTGCCAGCACCTGCATTACCAAAGATTGGACAGTTAAAAGTTAAAAGCACTTACGGTCACTTATGTGGTCTTATGCGGTCCACAGTGGAGTCAAGAGAGCATGCATGAGGGAACATTGTGTGTTAGTTAAAGTACAGCACAGACACTTACCGAGATAGACACAGTGGTGTGGAAAACTGTTTGCCCCCTTCCTGATTAATTTATTTATTTTTAACTTGCAATGACTCTCTTACAGTACTGTGAAGGAATTTTGGAATTTTTAACCTTTTTAAGATCATGGCACAGCATCTCAATAGTATTCAGGTCAGGACTTGGACTAGGCCACTCCAAAGTCTTCATTTTGTTTTTCTTCAGCCATTCAACAAGCATTTTCCCACATATCTTGGTGACCAACTTGGAAAGTGACCTAGGTATTTTATTAGCCCGGTCCAGAGCGGGATGTATCACCCCTCAGCAGGGACTGGCTGCTGGAGGGGATGTGGTGAACCCATTGCAAATTATTTACATGTGCTGTTTACTTGACTGGTATTGGCACACTTTTGGGGAAGTGAAAAATTTTATGAAACTACTACTGAATATTAAAGGGAATATACAGCCAGAAAATATGCTGGCCTTGGACATAAAATATAAATTAAATTCAGCACACACACACGTATTTAATATTTTAAGATTCACTGCATTAAAACAGATAACAAGGACATGGAATGAGATGTTAGCACATAATATAAAGTCATGGACAACAACCCTGGAAGATTATTGAAATGGAGAAATTGACTTTCACGATCACAGATAAAATAATCATATTCAATAACTTATATTCAGAAGATTTATGTAGGGCAACTGAGAATGAAGATAGAAGGGCCTGAATTGTAAATTAAATGACGGCCAACATTATATATTATGTTTTATGTGAAATGTATTTATGTACTTATAATCTGTTTTCTGTTGTTGTTGTTGTTGTTTTGGTGGTGTTATGGTGTTCAATTTGAATTGAACATGTATGTACTTCTTTCTTTTTTGGAAAAAACAAAAAAAGGCAATGTCGATGATAAATAATGTCAATGATGAGATATGTACTAAGATTGCAATAAAGTAATTTTTAAAAAAGATGTTTTCTGGCTAAATTGAGATGAGCCTTAATGTTCTTTTTGTTCAGCAGTGGTTTTCATCTTGGAACTCTGCCATGCAGGCCGTTTTTGCCCAGTGTCTTTCTTATGGGGGAGTCATGAACACTGACCTTAACTGAGGAAAGTGAGGCCTGCAGTTGGTTAGATGTTGCTGTGGGGTCTTTTGTGACCTCTTGGATGATGCCTGTGCTCTTGGAGTAATTTTGGTTGCCTGGCCCCTCCTGGGAAGGTTCAGCACTGTTCCATGTTTTCGCCTTTTGTGGATAAATATTTCACTGCGCCTAACTGGAGTCCCAAGGCTTTGGAACTGGCCTTACAATCTTTTCCAGACCAATAGCTCTCAACTACTTTCAGATAGAGCTCAATTCAATACATTCAATAGATCTCAGGGTCATGTAGGTTTGAATTTTTTCAACCTTAACAATAAAAAGTTCAATTTAAAAACTGAATTTTGTGCTCAGTTGTGTTGTCGTTGACTAATATTTAAATTTGTTTGTGTGACAGACAATCAGGGAGGAGGCAAACACACCACGACAAACAGACAGACAGATCTATTGATCCATAGCTCAATCCATAATTAGATAAATTGATAAAAAGTTAAACTCCTGAACAAAATTGTAGTAGTAGTAGTAGTAGAGCTTCAAAAAGCAAAAAGAAGACATGTGAGACATAACAAAACTGAGCAGCGATTTATTGACCACAACCTTTAAAAGCTAAAACATTGCCAAAAATGTAGATTGAATTCATTCTATGTCAGGAATTCACACTGTTGTGATTTCTTGATGGCAGAGGTAAAAAAACTTTCTCTCTTTGAACAAGGCCTCTCACAGTACGTCTGAGCTTCTGGGGTTTAACACAGTAAAACGGTCCCCCGATCAGCTAGCCGTTAATCCTCTGGCAAATTAAGGTTGTTGCTGGTTCTGAGTGCAGTCCAATAACCTTCAGATCGCATTTGTGAGACAAGAGTTTTAAGAACAAAAACGCCACAATTTTTTTTTTTTTTTTGGAAGCGCAGCAAACAAGAGATAGTGAATGGTAGGAAAAAGGTTTTTTTCTCTGATGAGGAAAATATACAACCTTGACAATTCTGATTGCTTCCAACGTTACTGGCATGACAAAGAGATCCCACCTGAGATGTTTTCCACACGCCACAGTGGAGAGAGATGCTTTTTCGTTCAATGGAACAATCGAAATGTGTTTTTTGCAGGGTCATCAAATAGCAGCTGGCTGTGTGTAAATGTTGCAGAGGGCATCCCTCATGACTGAAGGCTCTCACCTGTTGGTAATGACTGGGGTTTTCAAAAGAACAACACCGCAGTTCCCAATGCTCACCTGATAAAGCACTTCTTCCAAAGAAATAACTTCATTCTTTAGGACCATCCTGTTTGTTCTTTTGATCTAAGTCCAACTGGCAATATTTCAGGATGAATGATGGGGGAAGTTTACATAAATGGAAATCAGTTCCAGAAAATGGATGACCTCCATGAAGCCATCTTCAGCACTTGGAGCAACATTCCCACTATCCTAGAACACTATCCTCCTAGAACAACTTGCCCAAACCAAATTTTTGAAGTGATTATTTAAATGGCGCAGCTACTCATTACTGAGTCATTTTTTGAACATTTTATTTTTACATTCAGGCTTAAAGGATGAGGCTCTGGTTCGGCATTTGTCCAAAAGTAGTCATTTATCATTAGTAACAACACAGACGCGCTGTTTGTATGCGTTGGCTGCTATCGGCTATATGAATCAATGTGCCTAGCAAAGAATTTCCGGGAATGTTTAAAATGATCAAAATAAGGAAAAATACCCCTACTGGGATAAGCCGAAAGGAAAAGAAGACTGTAAGTATTACAAGTTACCTATAAATGCATGATCACAGCATAAATTAATTTAGAGTTTAGAGAGGCAGGTTTCTTTAGCTTTCTGATTGCATTCTATTAAGAACATTCTAGCATTGCTAAAATAACAAATGCAATGAAACACACGTCTTTTGCATTGTGTTGTACATACAAGAGATATTGGAAGAACAATTATGATACATTGATGATAGCACACATCCTTGTCTTCTGTAATGGAGCACAGCTTTGACTGTTTAGATCCTTATCACTGCTCAGCTCATTGACATATCACCAGCTCAATAATTGAAAGTTAGGGGACAACTTGACCTTTTACATTTTTGGCCTTCTTTTGTTCTATGCCCTCCTGCATATTTATATTCTAACATTCCCTGTTTATACACCTTCTTTTACATTTTCATGCTCCCTGTTTATACTGTTTTGTTTAATTGCACCGTGGATGATAAAAAAAAAACTAATTTCAATGCTCCTTGATATCCTTGGTGTCCTTGATAATCCACCCTTTTCCGTTCTCTGCCCTTTCACCTCATCACCACATTGGGGCATTACGGCTTTTCATCTGCATTTAGGGGATATGTGCATTTTAGAGTGTAAAAGCATGCCTGCGGCTTGCTTGTACACGCACTGTGTGGGCGAGGAAGGATAGTGATTCACTGCAAGCGTTGCTCGATAAAGAGAAGCAACAAATGCAGAAATTGGAATGTTTTCGCTCTCTTTTTTTATCAGGAAGTTATCAGAATTCTGTAGACTTTTCTAGTGCTGATTAAATTATTCCTCAATAACATTCTGGTTTGCTCAGAGGAAACCAAATCAATAACTTGAGTGATCAATCCCGTATGCGACAGGATCAATTACAAAGTAATTAGATGCACAACTGGATGAGGAACCCAAAAGAGCTGTGCGACATTTCCTGTACAATTATCCAGCTCTTAAGAGCAAAGAACACGCTCTATCTGCTCCTCGCTCTAATTAATCACCATGGCAGACCATTATTAGGGTGCTTTGATGAGTCAACATTTTTTCATTACCACACCAAATGAAAGCATTCATCTTGCATTATGACATCAGTGTGTACTCACAGTTGGATGGAATGTGTATGGCTGCTTGGCTGGAATGGGTTGCAAGAGAGAGGAGAGAAAAAAGGGGGAGGACAGAGAAGAGGGTGCTGGAGCACCGCCCCCTGCTGCCAACCTGCTGTCGCCGTTCGTTCAACATTTCTCACTGTCCCATCAAAGTCCCACCAGGTCACGCACACACCACCTGCAGCGTCTGTTTTTTAGACCTCTTCTGTGAGTCCGGTCCACGCCTTCTTCTCTACAGGAGAAATAGAAGGGAGAAAGGGGTGAGGGTCGCAGGGAGGGGGCGAGTGGGGCCATGTGTCAGAATGGGAGACAAATGAGCGTCTAGCATGTGGTCAGTCATATAGACAGACTGAAACATGGCGTTCATCCACCAATCTACAGCTAACCACAAAATTATCACCACAGAAGATTGCCATTTGGTTAATTGCATGTCCAGTGACCCATATGGGAGGGTGGGACAGATGGGCAAATGGACACAGTATCACACACGGGTTATACTGTACATTCCGCACTCACAATAGTACAGTATGTACACCTGTAATGTATACATTTGGTACATACAAGGTCCATCATTTAGAGGTGTTTTATGTCAGACCCAAAACAATGTAGAAACAGCGGTACATTATGATGCATTGTATGTATTGTTAAATGAATACCTTATATCTGAGGCCCCATTATATTGCGTAGGTTACCTAATGTGCAGTGATGAATGATAACACAGATTTTGTTGCTTAAAAATACTAAAAAACAACGTTTGGCGAAATAAATAATACTCTACAAGTATCAGTTGTCAACAAAATTGCCATCATTTCTCATTTAACACTAAAATAAATACTATAGTACTCTAACAACTGCACATACATATTTTCCCTAATCTACATTGTTTGCTAACACTGACCTTGTACTCTGTACTGCAAAATATGTTTTCAACAAGAGCAGAGAAGTACAACTTCAAGGACAAAATATTTTCAACAAGTTGTGTGCAGTAAAATTATGAAACAAATTGAGTCAAGAACTCAAACAATGTCTTAATACGAGACCATTGAAGAAACAGTACAAGATATCATTCAGGTGTATGGGGGACACACATTGCCGGTAATCATTGTTGTCTGATATTCATTCATTTATGATCATTAAATAAGTCATTTAATTATATATATATATAATTATATATTCTGCTTATTCAACCTCATGTGATCTGTTTATTTTTTATACATTCCTTATTTTTTTCTTTCCCCATTAAAGATAGCTCTGTATAGGTGTGAACATGTAAACACAGTAGGCCTAACTGCTGATACATGAAGAAGGGGTAGGATTAAATAACCTCTGCTTCCTACTCCTTTTGGACATGTTGAATTATGCAGGTGTAACCATATTTTGTTACTTATCGTAATTTTATAAGCATTTTAAAAATGAACTAAACCCTTATCATTACCATATGACAAAACAGTAATGGTAACTTCCATGTTCGTATTTCTGCAGTATTGATATTTTTTATAGGTATAGCAACATGCAGTACAGCTATACTAATATACACAGTATAGCATCAGTCCTAGTGAGTTGGGGAAACCACCCCTGCTAGGCATCTATCTGTTCTCCATCTGTAATCTTGGAGCCAGTCCCGGCCACAAAATCCAGACTGCCACCTCCCCTTGCGGCAACACGTGGTGCAGCCCGCTGATTGTTTACACCACTTCGTATCAAACACAAAGGGCTGCTAGCACACACCGTAATTAAGACGCTCAAAGGGATGAGTCAAAAGAAAATAGCGATAACAGAGCGAGGACATTTATTTGGCAGCCGCGCGGACATCGCTGTTGAAGTGATACATTTTTTGGCTTTGCACACAGCACCACATATTGGCACCACCACAAATGAATGACCTTTGGGAGTGAGGCAAGGTCGGAGACTGATGAAAGATGATGGCGAGGACGAAAGGTTGATTCACCAATGGGAAAATTTCCAATCATTAATGTGAAGACTTCATAGTCTGTGTCTAATTGGAGAGAAAATCATTGAAACAGAATGAGCAATGCTCATTGGGCCAGTCAGTAGTAGCAAATTAGGTAAAATGTACGACCGAACAAGACCTCGGCCCTTAATGGGCCACTTTAAACTAGTAGTATTAGGATTAAATTAACCATTGAACTGACTGACTTGCTTTGCAGAAGAATGGTACACAGAAAGCAAGAGAGAAGGCTATTTAGTGCAAAAGTGGAGGAGTAGAGTGTGAAGTGATGAGGAGGAGGGTGAGAGGTGATGGGAGGAGCAGAGAGGGAAGAGGAGGAGGAGGTATGACAAAGGGTGACAGCCGTGACACTAATTCAGCATCCATTCTCACGTACACATGGCTGAGTGCTTCCAATCAGCATGTTGTCACTTCCTCGTTTTTCTCCCTAAAGATACAGTCTTAGGGTACACTCTCGTCATAATTTTGTTAAAATTGCGGCAAAACAATAACACGAAATTGTATTCAAATTGAACTGATTATCTCAGTATGTAGTGTCCGAACTTGGAGCTTCACAAGAATGAAAACATCTTAAAAGAAATAAGAACAAGGAAGGTTGAATAAATTATAATAAGAACACCAAAAACAGACAGTACAGACTCACATCTAAAATACCTATATTGATTATGTGCCAAATGCCAGTCTGATCCAATCCAATATCATGAATGGACAGATATGGCTGAAGTTGTGAGAGGACAAGTTTCTCTGTGACCTTGGACAGGAATGGCACATGTGAAATTGGACAGAAAATGGACAGAAGGGGAAAGTTTAACAATGACAATAAAGCCGTACCCAAAGTACAAAAAAGGGTCTGGAGAATCCCCGCTCATGGTGCAGGAAGTGGAACGCCACATAAATCGTCAAGATTAAACACTCTTAATGCACAAAATAGTCCTCAAACTTACTTATTTGTTCATATGATGCACACACAGCAATTAACAACTTCATGCAGTGTCTCCTTTCTGCTGTTTGCTACGTTCTCCTTGCATAGAACATACAAACAACTCCGACTGGCTGCCTCAGCAATGGAGGCACAGAATACGGCCCATTCGGATTTAATATCCCGACCATCCCCCAGATGCAGGCGAAGCTCTGCCGGACGTGAGAGTTAAAGACTCAGCGAACAGGAGACTCTGCCAGACATTCCCAGCACACCCTCACTACAACGTTTGGGTCTACCAGGTCTGTCCGGCACCCTACCCCGCCATCTAATCCAACTTATCTAGAGAAGTGACATTCCTTGTCCCAATAACCAGATTTGGCGCAGAAGACCTGGTCGCCCGGACACCCACCCTCGACCGCCGCCCAAACCGCATGGCACCAAACCTTTTTGCTTGCCCCTGCAGGTGGTGGGTCTGTGGGGGCGGGGCTCAGAAAAGCAAAGTAGCATTAATGAGATACATGGTTTATGTATTAGTCCACTTAGCATTTGCTATCAAACATTACAGTTACACAAAAACTGAATATGAGTATGCAAATAATATGCAAATATCTGAATGCCCAAACACCCACCCTCATAAGGATGTCTGAAAATAATAATTTCTTATTTGTCCAATATACTCTATCTAAGTTTTTTTCAATGTTTCAATGTTAGGTTGTTTTTCATTCATCACTAACAAACATAAATGCATTCACAAGCAACAAACAGACCTCAAGTGGACTGACAAGACAGATCAAACAACACAGTCCAGTGGGTTGCATTCAACAGGCAGACACTACAAGAAGAATGTTCCAGTCGCATTGAATGGAGTCAGTAAAAAGGAACATTATAATGATTTAGGGGGGTCTGTGCAATAAAAGGGGGCTGCCACACACAAACACACAGAGAGATAAAGCGTTGGCATGGAAGTTTGCTAGCTTTTGCAGCCAAACATTGTTGCGCAAACAGATGAGCGACACCATGAGAAACAACACAGTAGTGGGCTGAGTGAGGCTGACATCCAACATCTGCCTCATTTCACCTCTTCAAAGTTGCAGCTGCCAGACAGCCAATCGCATTGCTGTTACCTGCTCCACTGAACGTGGTTGAAGGCCAGGCTTGGGATCGCTCTGATGACCTATTATCGTGTTGCTGAGTGCTTTTAAACGTTGTTATCACAGCTGCAATGTCATTCAGTAGCAGGAGGGGTTATTGAGCGAGCAAGATGAGATTTGTGGGTGTGGTTGTTTTTTTTTATTTCCCCATATAAGATTTCCTTACGCGTGCTTCCTTTAATTATGCCAAATCTATTTTCCATACAAAAATAATAATTTTGTTCTGCTGTAGCATCACCCACTAACTGGCATCTACAGTATTAAACAACACAATTACTCTTTTATATGTTGCAAAATGCTTTAATTGGCATTAGTAGACTTTTTGGGCGTTGCTGAGGTGTTCCAAGCTCATTAGACTCTCTTATCGAAGAAGGGTGGGGTGGAACACACAAGCTCAAATCGACACACCATTGAGGCAACCACCCACAAAAACTACTGGTTTCCACTGTTTGCACTAGATTTATGTCCATGTGATACAGTGGGTCATAGTGATAGAGTATGTGTGTGCTTGTGCATGTGTGTGTCTGCGTCAAATCAAACATGTGTGCAGGTTCTGTGTCCTGTCAAGCCTCACTTTTAAATTTTAATCACCTCCAGCTGTGAAGATGTGCATGGGGAGACGATGAAGGGCGAAAGAGGGAAGACAAATAAACGAAAACATGTCTCGCCCCCGCCTCTTACCCCTCATTTTCTTCCCTGAGGGTTCGTCTGTTGAGAGAAACGTGGGCTCAGCTGAAGTGGAAAGAGAGAAGGATGCCGCGATTGAGACGTTAACGAAGAAAGTACTCACTTGACAAATGGACGGTTAAGGGGTAGTTAGTAGAGTAGTTAGACATTATGGGCTAGTAAAAGTGAGGAGGAACAAGGTCATGGTGGGAGGTAGATTAACAGCCCTCCTGCAGAGTGAATTATTCATAGAAATCTGCTTCCTGTGGCACAATTTGCCCCAAATTCACCCAAATTCATAATTTATTTGCCCCCTTCGCCATGTGCATTCACTTTGGTCCCAGATTGATGCTGTCCATCTATACCTGCTTTCTTGTCTGTCTAAGCCTGATTCCCCCCACCTCTCCCCTCCTTCTTCTTCTCCTTGGCAGGGCCATACTTAATGCATGAGCCTGTTGCAATGAGACAAGTCAGTGCAGCGATTGCAGGAAAATACCACAAATCACTTAGAATAACACTGGCTACCTGCGTGGTCTGTGCCATTTATGTGTTTAATCATTTGCCGTGTGGAACGTTACATCTCACGGGAGCCTTTTAAATGTTTTATCAAAGGGTTTCTACCAGCCTTGGAAGCGATCAAAAACAATGAGGATTAATTTTCCTGCCTCCTTTTTATCCACCTTCACCTCCTGCATCCTGACACTAAACGCCATCCTGCATTTCCATCGCTCTGTCAGTTTAATAACCTGCTGCAGTAGCACTTTGAGGACAATAGACAACCCAGCTGATTAATTCAGTATCTGGAACTTTAATGGATAACATGCTTTATGGCACAGTGGAAACGCAGCCACTCTCTCGTGGCTGAAAACGGCAGAATAGATTGTGTTTCAGGACTGATGATCCATGGTCAACACCAAATGGAAATTTACCAGCTGGAAAGGAAAACGCAGAACTGACTCTTATCTGGAATCACGCTACATGGGCAGCACATTTATCAATACTGCTATTAGCATACTAGGGCAGGGGTCAGTGCCTTTCCTACCCCCACTAGTCAAGTAGGAACGCCGTATCCACAACCCTCTTGTTAAGACTCCACCCATCGGCCTCAAGCATTCCAGCGAGAGGTAAAAGGTAAATACTAAAAGAAAACAAAAGGTTGTCGAGGAGCCACAAGGGCACTGCCAACGCTCACTCTGTCAGCGTTTCCATGACAACACTGTCTTCACGCAGCATCCCTACCCTGCCTTTTGTACATAGAAAATCAGTTCACACGCAATGCCACTTAGATATGCGCACTCACGGAAACCTGCTCATTCATTTATTGTGAAGATGGACAACCTGTCACACACACACACACACACGCACGCACCAACACACACACTGTCATGTGTAAGTCCAAATGCTGGAGCCCATCATATTAAACCTACAGAAACATGCCATGACTTCACATCTACTATATCATTTTATAAACATTTTATGAGTCAAAACTGTTTTTTCACTCATCCAAGCAAACTATTTCCCAACGTCTCTTAAATATGAAGACTTGTATGCATCTGACAGGAGCACAAAACAACTATGCTTCATTTATTTATGTATTGCTTCTTCCATAAAGAGAAGGTAGTACACTAAAAAGAAAGTGAATAATTAAAGAAGACTGGAGTAGAACCATAGCTAAGTAGTTGTACATAGATTGAAGAGGCGGATGGACAGGCAGGGAAGAACTGCCAGCGGGTGATCAAAATGGAAAATTGATGAACATTGGTGAGAAACTCTCTAAAAATAAATAATACAGAACAAAACACAATACAATAAGAGTACCGGCAATCTGATCATGGGATTAGTAACCAATAGAAGCTCACAAACTTGGAAGGTGGGGGTCTTACTCTTATGTAATAGTGTATCATATTGCTTGTGTGTGTGTTTGTAGCAGTAAAAATCAGGGTGTGTGACAGCAGGTCAGCTAATCTTGCCTGTCAGCTAATGGAGGAGGTCTTCCAGATGGAGCGCTGCAGCCTCAAGCCAGTGTTAGTTGCTTCCTACTGCAGCCGACAATTGATAAACTAATTCAGTCACAGCTCATGATCTGTCTGTCAGCTAGAGGCTGCACATGAAGATGTATGTTGAAGGTCTAAGTAAGTATATAAGGTGGAATATAAATATGTGCTTCTGAGGTTTGTGCTATCTGTGCGGAGTTTGCATGGTCTCTCAATGCTTGCTTACCCTGTTCAGTGACCGGTGAGACGAAACCTCCGCTCGTACTTACATTGACGTCAGCAGTCGCTCAGCAGGAACTGAACCCAGGCTGGCTGCATGAAAGGCCGCTGTATGTATCACTACACCAGTGGTCATCAGCACTCTGCCAATGGGCACCAGGTAGCCCCCCATAACCTAAGGCCGTTTTTTATTCAGCTTTTCGGTTCATTATGTGAGATGAAAGCATTTTGAAATACAAGATGCAGATGGACAAAACATTTTTGTTGATGTTTTAATATAAAATGTGAGTTGTGGATACTGGGCCGGACGGTGGCTGAGTGGGTAGCATGTTGGCCTCACAATGCCACTACTGAGTAGTGATGTAAATGGATTGGTTGAATTAAATATACATAGTATGTTGGGTAAATCGGGTAAAGTCTTCTATTTCAAATTATAGCATAGCTCCTAAAATAAACAATATAAGACACTAGAGCAATGTATTCATTTATTTTAAACAACTGCATATCATTTAGAAAATGTCTCAATAATTTAATGGTATACAGTACATTACCTCAACTGAAGTACCAAAGTGTCAATATTTTGATTTGAGAATCAACCGTAGAGCCTAAAGACCTGGTATCAGAGGTATCAGTATTTCAGTATCCATCCACACATCACTACTACTGAGTAAGTAATATAAGCAAATGTAGATGTTGCATCACCTGTGAGTTTGAATTGAATTTACCAGCTCAAAGTGTAGTACAAGTTGTGTGCAAAAATATACAACCATCCCATCAATGAGCATCTCAGTGACATTGTAAGTGACTGTTTCATTATGGTTTCATTTTGAGACTATGTTTTTTGAGCTGTCTGTAGCTGATATACAGTATTAAGTTTAGTATTTTAGTTCTACTGCAATTGATATCTCTACAAAAAGGGGGATATAAAGATAGCACACTGAGAGAAGGGAATCTTAAGTACCTTGATATGTGCAGATGCCGTACTGAAAGCCCAAGGGGAGACTTGGCTTATGCTCTCTGCCTCACGCCTGTGGCCGTCATTTGCTTCCTTAGTTGAGGCACCGCTCAAAATGCACCTGCAGCACAAGGCTAATTACAAGACAAACACTTAGTGTCACGCTGCACATATATGATGGGATGGATGCAAACACCCCCACCTCTTAGCCATGCATATCCTCACATTGTTATTCACAGCATGAACATGCACTGATGAGAACCTATAACTGAAATTGTGTCCTAGATAAGGAAGGGTAATGGTGTTAGTGCGGGTAAAGAGGGCCAATCATGACATTATGAAATTACAAGGAGGATTTATCAAGTGAGCTTCTCCTGCAGTTCCATCCCTGTTTCCTTTTCTGTCTACCGCTGAGTCCTAGTCCCTGCTTTTCCTCTCTTTATCGCTCATTGTCAGCCTCCCCCCCGCTTCTCCTCCTCCAGCACTTCCAACATCACTTATTCTTTTTTCAATCCACACACTGACCTTCACTTTCCATGTTGTTTTGTCAGCATTTATTATTCACCCATCAGGGATGACCATTTGAGACGAATCAGACAGGTGAACATGTAATTTTCTGTATGCTACAACTAGACAGGTTAGTATGAAGCATAAAATAACAACAAAAGACAAGAGTGAGCTGTAAAGAAGAGAAAGGGTGGAGGCAAGGCAGTACAACTAAGTCATGTGATGGCATGAAGAAGGAAATATGCATAAGCTGCATCAAGTGAGAGGATGGATGCAGGTTTACATTGAGCGTGCTTGTCCAGTCCCTCATCATGCAGACAGACAGGAATAGGAGGGAGTGGTCCCTGGAGCCGAGTGATAAGTGGCCCATATAGTGCTGGAGGACAGCTTGTGTGATACGCAAGGACATGTTGCAGCCTTCAAGGGGAGAACCGGCACGCCAAACACATCAGCAAGCGTGGAGGCGTGCGTGTATGTATGCAACCTACGACCTCCTTCACAACAGGTAACAAAGGAGTCACTCATAGAAATACAATTTTGTGAGGATGCATTGGTACATTATGACCTGATTTTGGACAATACAATATATTTATGTAATTAGCTTCCATTCCTCTACAACAGGGGTGTCCAACAGGTAGCTCATGAGGTACTAGTAGATCTCCACCTGATTTTGAGTTGCACCACAGTGTCAAAGACTATGTGCCTAAACTCTCTTAGTGGTGACTCCCACTGCCACCAAGCACATTTGTTCCCTGTATATAAAACTTTCAAAATAATGGATCAAAAAACAGTCAGCTACCCCCACTACCACATCCTCCAAAAACATAACGTGCTAAGCTTTCAAAGCTTTAGTGATTTATGTTTTCTCAAATAAGTGTATAAATAACATAGCACCCGAGCCACTAAGTCAATTTGTTGAGAGACCAAACAGCAACAGAGTCACCAGAAGCTCCTCAAATCACAATCTTCCATTCTTCAGGACAACTTTTGGTCAGTCAACTTTCTCCTATAAGAGCTATAAACTCTGGAACTCACTGCCACCAGAAATAAAATCCATCTCAGAGCTTAAGATGTTGACCTGCAGAACAAAAACCTAGTTAAAGAAAAAAAACTGGACTCATTTTTGAATACTGTGTACAGGGGTAGAGTGAGTGAGTGTATATGTTTATGTATGTCTGTAGGCATATATTTTTTATTGTGATGTATATTTTATATTGTACTGTACTGCAATGTTGGGGAAGAGCCCAACCGGGGGCCGGAGTTGAGAATTAGCACTAGCTATGAACTCAATATGCCTCACATCAGTTGCAACCCTGAAACTATGTCTGACGGCATTGTCCCTGTCAAATAAATAAAAACAAACAACAATGTAGCTATAATAGTGGTGAAAGTTGGAGACCCCTTCTCAAGGAAGACCTTCTACAGGATGTGGAGTGTGGATGTTTGGTCACTTAGGGTTGAGTTCTCTCTAGTTCTTCTGCAGAAAATCCATCCAACCAGGTGTCTTCATGGACACCATCCCTGCGACCCAGACTATCAAGCATATGCCTTGTCTGGGATCTTCTGTTTCTAAAGACTTGATGAAATCCAGTCTTTTTAAGACACTTCTGGGAAATGAGCTCATGCCAATGCAAGGTCACACATCATGCGTTACAGCACAGTGGCCCAACGGCTGCAGGAACCTCACTATTTCCATTTTGTAGTGTTTTTTGAACTGCTTGTTGAAAGAAATGACATGGAGAGTAGAGAGAAAAACACCTGACTGAATACACACACGTTTGCAGCAGTGCACATGCAGCACAAACACACACCATCTCCCTGTACTAACAACAAATAGCAACAAAACAGTTTGAAACCACACAAGCATAAACTGCTGGTAGAAGTGATGGTGTTGCAGTGATTTGCATTCCTTAAATGATAAACAAAGTTTGAGAGGATTCAAGTCAATCCCATTAACTTTTTTAAAAGTTGCAAATGCAGCAATTGCTCTTAAGGGCTCCTCGACTAATGAAACATACGATCTAGGTCTGCTAATTCGTGTAAGCATATCTAGAGTGGAGGAAGAGTGTACATGACACGACTGTATGGAAACAACAACAAATCAGTCAAGATGGCAAAGAAGAACTTGCAGGTTTGGCTTCCAAACTAGACAAGCCATTAAAGTGACAAGGCATCTCACATGCATTTTGTGGGAAAAATAGTTAATAACTAATATGCAAATTAGGCCTCTTCTGAAAACCTACATTCTGAAGCCAATGGCTCGTTTCACTGTCAATCTAAAAGGGATTCTGCGTCACACCGAGCATCAAATCATCATGCAGAAGTCGAGCATCTGGGCCAGCCCACTGCCTATATACTCCCAGAGACAAGGCACGGCATTTATCCAATGAGCGTCCAGTTTTGGGCAGTGGAACAGCCCACTCTACGCTTCCCCATTGAAGTCAGTAGACGCTCAGCGTCCGACTGTGTGTGTCGGACTGTGCTCAGCTGTGGCGCTGTGGGGCTGGATGATAAGGAAGTCGTGTCAGTCTTAGAGCAGTCTTAGAGCACTCACCACTGTCTGGAGCATATTTTGTGGGTTTTTCTTCTCCCCCAGACTCTGTTTACTCTCTCACCGTATTAACTGAAAATGTATTTATTTTGCCTTTAAACTTAACCAAAATTAGCCTAGCAATTTTGAAAAGCATGCTTTTTACACATACTGTACATATGGCATAGTCATTATTTACAACTTGGTGTTAAATTAGCTCATTCACTATAAATGTCAACATCTGCTGAAGCAAACATCTCATTCTCTTCAGCGAGGAGTGATAGGTTTTCCAACAGCGGGACACAATTGACTTTGCATGAAGAGTCAGTTTGAAGGGATTTGCCTGACATTCAAATAATCCAGTGTGATCTTTGCATTGAGTGTGTGTCCAGTATGTCAGTAATGGTTGATATGATATGTACACATATACTGTAAATACTAGACAGTATGTATATATATACTGTACTGTACACAGTATATAAAATAGATACTGGTGAAGAGATTTTTTTCAAGGTGATGGGTGTGTGGGTCTGCATCACGTCTACAGATGTCCTCACACATGCAGCCACAGTGTGAAAAGATGTGAGCGTCCAGACTAGGTGTCAATACCCATGCCTCCCTTCCCTCTCCTTACCCTGCTATCACCATGACAACCTCCTGATTCCTGCAGCTCAGCCGCTCACAGCAAATATTTCTCTCCCCATCCCCCTCCCACATGTTCCTCCACCACCACCGCAACCGTACACACCCTTTCCCTGCTCTTCTGCACCTTCATCTCTAAGTCAGGGCTCCACGTTCTCCACGTCTGCTCCCTGCCGATTGCCTTTCATTTAAAGCACAGTACTTTTCTCTCGCTGAACGCTTTTACCTCAACCCTTTTTCCCCCAGTAGAAGCTTATGGAACACCTTCATCGAGCAAGACATCTTCTTACCTCCAACAAATTATAATTAAAGTTGGCCTTCCTATCAGTTTGGGGAAACGTGCAGGCTTGGACCCCTAAGTGGCTTACTAACTCCCATCGCATCTGCTATCATTATCATCAGGAAACCATTTCTGGTCTCTAAATAAATCCAATTATTACCAATGGACTCCGCAGCTGAGATCTGTTGGAGGCGGAATCCATGCTTTCTTGCAGCAGGCCAAGACTCTATGAAAGGCTGCAGTGTTATCTGAGGCACACAGACCTCGTCTCGACTGCAGACCCCTTCTCAGTAAATCCTCCCTGCAAACCCCCCTTGCATGTGACACCATGTAGCGGTGCGAAAAAATCAAGGACATTTTGTGGACCACACAGCCATTTTCAGACATGTACAATATGAAAAAGAATGACCAGACAGGGAGTTCTGTGTGTTCTCCACAAACAATATATTTGTATTCTTTATTCTAACTATAAAAGGAGGCAGACCCACAGAAGAAGCAAAAAAAGGAACGATGTTTTCAAGCCTCCTTCATCAATACTAGCGACTGCAGTCACTTCCTCACTGTTCTTAAAACAATGCAGTGCAAAGGATGAAGAGCGCTCTACATTATATGGAAAAGGGCAGGAGGATATAGGTCACCATGTTGACCTTTTTCTGGGGCTAAGAAACCCTTTTGGTGAGTTTTTCATATGGACCTTGGCCAATAAGGTCTGGCAGCCCACATCTACAGTATGCACACACACACACACACGCACACACACACACACACACGCACACACACACACACACACACACAACAAGACCGCTTGTGATCAACTGGTGTGTGGGTTGCTGGGGAATTCCACATTATTATAGTAGTACAGTAGAGCAAATCCCATGTGGGAGCATCCAATACAATATGGAAAAAAGTATTGGGAGACCTGGTCGTTACACCAAAGAAAAAACATTTGGCGTCGATCCCCTGTTTATTTCCCATTTGTTTATTCATAAATGTATCAATTAATAAAATGTATTTATTATTCCCTATTAATCAAAATGTCTTTGAAAAAGGAATCATTTGTGACATTCCAGGTGGGATACATTTTGGGCATCTACAACAATGCATTTTCAGTACGTGTCCTTTTATCGGCTTCTCCCTGGGACAGTTTGGTCCTGATGCTGCCTGGTATGTAGGACACCCGCACAGTGCGACTTTACCATCAGCCAAAACAAAACATTGTGTTACTTGACAACAAACACCTCGTAATGTTTTTTTTATGACATTGGTGAAGACAGACGGGCCCCACAGGCAGGCGGAAGCAGAGACACCCTCCAAATAATCATAGTGAACACTGCACAGGACAGGCACGCATCACGCAAGTCGCAGCCCTGTCACTTATTTGTTGTTGGCTTGTTTTCTCCTTATAGGCAGAGAAATAAATATCACTGTCTGGGCCGTCAGTTGTTATGGGAAAAGCGGATTTTTTAAGCGCCGTGATATATTTTGGGTATGAAGTCATTTCAGTGCTGACGGCTTGCTAATTTCAATGTGGAGCTCAGGGTGCTGGCAGCTCTGCTCTACTATCACATTGTCCAAATACTTTTGAACATCATTTAAATGTCCAAGGAGGGAGGGGAGGGGGGATTTCACCTTGACTTTCTTCCAAATACCGCTCATCTCATTCATATTGTTATTATTAAATTCCTCCACGATTTTCTGTATGGTGAAATGGCTAATTAAAAGTACATGACAAAAAAAAACTATTTAGTCTTTTGTTTGTTCGTGACCAGAGTTTTGGGGGATCATGGGATATCTAGCTTTATCAATAGTCAAGTGCCAAATAAATTCAGAGATGGACAGGAAAAGGCCAACGCCATCAGGTGCCCAGTTTAGGAAAAAAAGGAAAGAAGAAGAAGTGAAAGGTACACAACTATATTCTCTGTGTATGATTATGGTATCCATGTCATGAACAGAGGGCTATTATTGATGGTAATAACTCTTACGTTTGTTAGCCTTAATGTTATGTTGTTTGACATGCTTAGAAAACAATAATTCAGTCTTAACAAGCGCAAGATTTATTTTTATCACAAGATTGTGCTTTGCAACAAAACAAAAAAGTTCAGTTATCATTTCCATCATTTAGGTTAGCGGTCCTATAATTGGGCAATGGAACTTTCATTACTGTAGTTTCAAAGACAAACATTTGCCATTCAACTAAGCATAATTCGACCGGTCATAACCAAGGAACTAATTGTTCCTCTATTATAGATGATTTTGCATCAGCGTATGCCAGAAAGGTCAGGTTTTAGTTTTAGTTTGTGCTTACTGTTCTTAGTGCAACAGTGTCGTTATTACATTTTCTTTATTATGTTTCCAAATTTGTGTGATGAAGCATTTATAGTTGTAAATTATTCTTAATATTTTATATTATTGTTGTTCTTTGCTATTGTTAAATTTTTTTAAATATATGTGATTGTATATATTTACAACTTTATGTATATAGTGTATATTTATTCAACTTCTGACACCTTATGCTGTTCTGTGCAGAACTGGCTCGTTGTGTTTGGAAATTCTGGGTGGAATTGCAATGGTTAAATAACAACTGGATTTTGTAAAGGTTTTATTAAAGGATTTGTGCAATTGAGAAATATGTTTCCCTTTCACTTATATTGGTATAATAAAAAAAACGTGATTTTCATTGAGGCGAGGGAGGGGGACGCTGGGTTGGGGTGGCCTGTTTGGAAGTGGTCTCGCCCTAGGGGGGGCGTGCCCCCCAGTTTTCATTATTAACGTAATTTTCGGACAACAAGCTGCTTCTTTTTTTTAGCTATTTTAATGGTAAAGACGTTACCCTTGTAACAGTTTGATTTGTCGATTAGTCATGCCTCTTTACTGGGGCGCTTGGATGATGTCATGTGACGCTTAGAAGAGTCCATGTGGACATCCTAAAATATGCAATTTTTCATAGGACATGGGTGTATTTTCATTGCTTTGTTAGGTAGATCACTTCTCCCTCAATGTAGTGTGGCATTTCTACTGAGTGTTGGACCACATCCAAAGTTAATTCCAACTTGAAGCCTTTAAAACTCATGGATGGGAGCATCAGGACAAGATAAATGGTACGCAGCGACCATAAAGTTGAAGAGACCAGGAATGGGGGGTTTGTCATTGTCGAAGTTTACTCAACCATGGCTTTCAGTTTTAATACATTCAAAGTATGCCTCCTCTGTGTGGATAGAAAATGGTTATATCACAAAATATTTAAACAAGGACCTAATTTCAGATCGTCTTCACAAGGGTTACGCAACATGTTTTATTGTACATGAAATAATATCTGTTTGATAAATAGTGCAAACAAAGGTAATGTAATAATGATCGTCTCTTCTGTATTAGAAAAGTCATCCTGTAAGAAAATAATATAATGAGCCAGGTTTTATTTTTATACTATTGTTTCTTGATTGGATATAATAAAATGGTTGCTGAAATACGAGGGGGTGATATACTGTATGCCACGCCCAGCAGTAGGAGCACTCTTTCCAATGCCCTTCTCTCCAGCATCTCCCCTCTTTGTCTTCCCTCCCTTCACCCCCCTTTCTTCCCCCATGTGACATATGTACGCCTGAATAAATCTATTTTACCCTCTTGTTGATCCTGTGTTTCCTCTCGGGAACTGCACCTTTCATCTTCTTTCTAGTATTAACAAGTAGCCTCACCCCACGTCTCCTTATCTGTGCCAGCAGCGCCAGTCAGTCAGTGCTCTCCTCAGCAGGGAGATCAAATGATTAGCAAACAAGAACTGTAATGTGAGTGCATCTGACTTGCAAAACAAGAAAATACAGATTCACCTCACAGTGCCATGTAGCTGCTGTAAACAGCCGGTTTTATGACTAAATATAGATTTTAACGATGCAGCCCAGGCCCAGCATGTTGTGCAAAATTACCAAGGATGAACCCTTAGAGCAAATTCACAATAACACCATCCAGGTTTGAACACAATGTTTACATAAACAAGAGGCTGACATGACAGAGAGCAAGTGAGCAAGTGGGTGTTTGTGATTTATTCAGCCTTTGAGAGGATAAGGATGGCTGACAAAAAAAAAGGTAGGCCAGTAATGGTGAGGAAAATAACAGGGTAAATTACATTCATTCATTCATTTTCTATACCGCTTATCCTCATTAGGGTCGCAGGTATGCTGGAGCCTATCCCAGCTGTCTTTGGGCGAGTGGCGGGGTACACCCTGGACTGGTCGCCAGTCAATCACAGGGCAGCCGGGTAAATTACATATTCTGTGTTATTTTGCACATGAGTTGGCACGGTAGTGTATCTGTCGGGATACATGAAGAAGTGATACTACTAATGTGTGAAGCATATTGTATATTTGCATCTGTTTATTGTCTAATTTGTGATCTCACCAACTGGTTAAGTGTTTTACAACTTCACACATCAAGAGTCCAATAGCTTTTTGTGCAAGCAATAAAAATCCACTGAACATTTATTGAACTGATCAATAAAAAGCTACATGTAGTCACAGTTTAAAAGTTGACAATTTAGTGAGGTTTGATAACATTTTTGCATCAATAGACATACAGATTGCAACCTGCACAATTTTGACTATTCCCCATGCTATTTAATGACAAAGTGTCAATTCCATTTTGAACAACACAATATTGTTTGCTTATAACTGTGTTGTATGGTGATGCACATTTCTACCACACTAACAAACATAGCGTTAAAGCCCTATACAGTATGGCTATGACATTTTCATTCAGTAAGGTCAAATTCTTCTTCTGCTAATCAGCCTCCTCTCTTTCTCTTGTCTGTATCCCCCTCGTATGCCCGCTCACCTGCTGCTCCAAAGCCAGCGCATGCATACATCCATGCATGCATGCAGTAGGCGTAGTGTGTAATGGGATGGCACAGTAGGTAAGATTAAATTAGGCCCTTCTATGGGGATTACAACCCACTCAAACCCAGATCTCCTCCCACTGACTGTAATCCAAGCCTAATGACTCTATCATGGCTGACACAGCACAACACAGAACAGACACCAACACAGGAAGCTTACAACATGTTCAGTGCTTGAGGACGCCATGAAGCATATGAGAACGTGTCGCGCATTATCTATTTAAATCACGCTTAAATCTAATGAGGTGTTGTTGTTAAGTGGGTAAATGTAAAAACTGCAAATAAATAAGCATTTTAATGGAGACTTTGGAGCCACTCGATGCCAAGAGGTCACTTTTAATTGTGTGCGCTTACAAAACATAACAATGCTTCCACCCAAAGTCCGCAAAGTGGGCCCGGTCATTGGAAAGGTGCCAGTTTGCTTCCTTATACAGCCAACTTGTAACCTCATGTCTATTCCTGACTTTGTGTATGCTTGTTTGTTGGGTATAAACTGTAGGAATGCACGCATGTAAAACTATAGCATGGCATGCATTGATTGTTGCTCTATTCAGTAAAAAAATATATATATAAAATTACAATAAAGAAAGTTTTAAAGTCAAACATCCCTTCATTACAGTCTGAGGTCAGTTTATTTAACCTCAAGAACAGGGGTGCCCACTAGGTTGATTATGAGCACCTAGGTCAATCATGAAGGTAGTGTGGGACGATCTCATGTGTCACTCATATCATAAACTTCATTTCGTAGATGTCGTATGACAGGGGTCACCAACTGGTCGATTGTGAGCTACCAGTCAATCTTTGGGACTTTCAATGGAGAGAACAGTATAAAAATAATGTATGAATACATCAGTGCTAACAGACATTCGGACCACTGAACACGCCGGACAAATATAACTCTATAGACGTGCGCCTCCAAAAAAATAACATTTGAGCGGCGGCTCGTTAGTGCTGACTATTGTAACGCATTGATCAGTGTCTCTTTCCTCAACCAATCAGCCACGACACTGAGTTAACAGGCCGAGTTGCAGTTTGCTCATAGAACCCACGCCACACCGACCCCGATGAAGATCCACAAAAGTAGGGGTGGCCCAAGTGCGGCTCAGCGGCCCGTTGCTCATTTGTCATTGCATCACCGCAGAAACAAAAGAAGAAGCAAAAGGAACAAGGAGAAAGGGGTGAAATGTTAATGCAAACAAGCAATATTAATACAAAGCCTTGTATTTAAAGACATATTTTCAACAAAATAAATATTGCGTGTGTGTTGTAGATCACCAGAAATCTTGGGCTCAAAAAGGTTTCTTGACCACGGTCATATGACATCAGTAAGATGATATTAAGGCAAAGTAAGTGGTGAACACAGCAGCGGCTCTATATTGCATTACTCCCCGGGTCAGACCACTTCCGAGTGCCGAAAACCTTCCATTTAAAATCCTCATATAATTGCTCCTTTATTTGCATAGTATTTGGACTCCTCCTTTTTCACTTGCTCAGTGGAGATAATGCTACCTGTGTTAATATTTCCCTACTACCGTTGAAAATGTCAAAAGAAAACCCAATGTAAACAGTTGGAACAATTGGAACAAGCCTGTTGAAGACAAGGAGATTCATAAACAGCAGCCCCTCCCAAGTCTCATTAAAATGCAGGCGCAACAAATCAATCCATCAGAAAACCAACGACACCAACACATCATGCCATTAATAAACAGTTTGAGTAAAGTAATCAATGTTAGCTCTTTTAACAATAAGTGAAGCTTAAATCTGCATCAAAATACAGTAAGAACAATATTATATGTTCCCTATTGTACAAAAATGGCTTTATAATGGTGTTATAACAGTAAAATGTGTCCCAAGAAACGATTTGTGAGCACCAAATGTGAGAAAACTACACTTTGATGACATCAGGAAGGAAACACCTCTTCCATAAGTCTCTGAGCAGCTCCAGGCAGGGGTACACTCTGGAATGGTCGCCAGTCAATCGCAGGGCAGACATACAAACATTCACACTCACACTTTAAAGGACAATTTAGAGTCGCCAATTAACATAACATGCATGTTTCTGGAATATGGTGGGAAATCGGAGTACCCGGAGAAAACCCACGCACACACGGGGAGAACATGCAAACTCCACACAGAGATGCCCAACGGAGATTCGAACCCTGAACCTCTTTACTGTGAGGCCAACATGCTACCCACTCACCCACCATGCGGCCATGTATTATTGTCATTATTTTGTGATCATATTATTTGATTATATTGTTGATTATTGTGATTATATTATTTTATATGGGAAGACATATAAATAATACATAAAGTATTATTATTATGTATTATTATTATGTCTTCTGTGTTTTTCATTAACCAAAAAACAATAAATATTTGTATTTGTCTGTTTGATGGCCCAGTTTTAGAGTCTGTTTCCCTCAGCCAAACAAATTTCTTGGTGAGGACATTTTTTTGCTATGACATGCAATCCAATTAAAGATACATATATTAATGCAATATAATGTATATGCACAGAAGATCTCTGGACAGTCAACAGAATATTGCCGGGAAACAAAAGAACAAAGGCTCAATTCAGTGTAATTATAGTCACTGATAGGGACAATAACGCTTCTTTCATGGAGCTGCAGATGAACATACGCTGGGGGGATTTTCTGTTGCTGAGACAAAGACAGTTTTGTGAGGGACAAAAATATAACATGCAGGCACAAAGGTCATTCCAGGGGTTTCCTTGTATGACCTTATCTTTTATTGCGGGCATAGTCATAGGATGGTATTTCTCTCCAATATCTCAACTGTCTTTATTGGTTTTTCAGTGATTATTTCTCTTGTGGGCTCTCAGGTTCCAGCTTTGCAGTCTATACTGTCAAATTGTTATTTGGTCCTCCATTATACATGCAATTGTATAATTGGGCTGAATTTACGATTTTCTTTGTGGACGCAACAGAAAGAGCAAAAGTTGGCATGTCGGGAGAAAATAGTTGAATGAAAGTGCAATATAAATCTAGTGCATCCTCAACAACAGTGCTCTCACTTTGGAATCAATCTTTCCATCTTTAGCCTCCCTTGTCATCTGCAGGCTTCCTCGTCAGTTCTCGTATATAATCATTTAGAGGCAGCAGACGTGTCAATCCATCTGACCCCGAGCTCCCTAAATCACCTCAATGTATTCTCCTGCAAGCCCCTGACAGCATGTCGCCACAATCCAGCCCATCACTTGACATTCCACATTGTATGAAACTGACTGGGGAGGAGCACGAGGTGACGCCGCCTGAAGGTGTGCATGCGTTTTGTGTGGAAAACTCCAGGGCGTTCACTTTCAAATGCTTGTTGATTGTGCATCAACCCCTGAAGGAGCATGAAAGGGTTGATTCTACATGATGAGTCATTTTGTTTCACCCCAATCCAGCTGATCAGATGCAGCTAATCAATACTTACATATTTACACACATCAGAGAATGTGTTGAGTTGCAGCATGAGTGGGGGCACCCCGGGGCTAAAACAGATGGTAGAGAAACAAAAGGCCACTGCAAGATGCTCTTGACTGCCAGACTGAAAGCAGACTTTTCTCTCCTCCTACATGCTGCAGCACTGAAGGCATTTGGACACAAGCCATCCTCTAATATTAGCATTCCATGAAAATTCACGCAGGAAAAGCTTAAACATCTCATTCTAAGTGTGTCGTCCTCTCAAGTTTGATTTGTAATCAACCTTACTCCTAAGCCAGGCTAATTACAAGGAAATAGAGTGTTAGGCATTTTCACCTGCAAAGTGTTCAAACAGCTGGATTTAGGATCGATAGCTAAAAGCATAGATATGCACAGGAAATGTCACCTTTGACTGAGATATAAGTGTAAAAACCCTAGAAAATACATAGATACTTACATCTTTCACATTTTTCTTATTTTTTTGTAATAATTATTAGTTTTATATTTATAAGAATGCATTATTTGATGTAACTTGTTGTATATTTTGTATGATGACAACAATAGAAGCTAATTTAATTTATTCTAACCAAATAATCATTCCATTATGTTTTCAAATACCCTTATTATTTTATCTATTTTTTAACTCCTTATATAGTACAGCTAAAATCAAATATAAAATATTTTTTGGCTGATTTTGGCAAAACTTTATATTAATAAATATGTTTTTGACCCGGCCGCATGGTGGGTGAGTGGGTAGCATGTTGGCCTCACAGTCAGGAGGTTCAGGGTTCGAATCTCCGTTGGGCATCTCTGTGTGGAGTTTGCATGTTCTCCCCGTGCGTGTGTGGGTTTTCTCCGGGTACTCCGGTTTCCTCCCACATTCCAAAAACATGCATGTTAGGTTAATTGGCGACTCTAAATTGTCCATTTGTGTGAATCTGAGTGTGAATGGTTGTCTGTCTATATGTGCCCTCCGATTGACTGGAGACCAGTCCAGGGTGTACCCCGCCTCCCGCCCAAAGTCAGCTGGGATAGGCTCCAGCATACTCGCAACCCTAATGAGGATAAGCGGCATAGAAAATGGATGGATGGATGGATGTTTTTGACCTATGAAGGATTTATTCAGAAGAAATTATTTAGTATGAAATGTTATTTGTATACACAAATGCATTTTTGTATGATTTGGTTTAATACCCGACCCTTAATACGCATCATAAAATATAGAAACTTATAAGGTGATTTGTACTTAAATTATATGAGGACATATGGAAATAATCAAACCTGATGTAGGTTTTTATGTTTGCCCCACATAAACACATATTCAGCTGAACTATTATCTAACATTAGAGACATTTATTTTTTTACATTTTGTCCAGGTTTTTTATTTTAATCAAATTAATTTTTAATCATCAATTTTCAGAAAAATGTAATAAGAACATAATTCCCCCAAGCAATTCATGTTGATATGTCCAAAATCTACAATGTAAAGACAAACCTATGAAAAGACAACAAACATATACTCCTTGGTAGAGGTAATAAATATCATTTGCATCTCTTTGCCATTCATATGTTGTCTGTGTCCTTGTTTTGTGTCTTCTGCAAAAGCTGACCTCTCCTTCTCTTGCTCTTGTAAGAGTGAGTCCATGCAGTAAAAGATGTAGCCACCACCATCTTAATCCTCCTGCAGTGCTTTTTCCCCACACGTTTCCACCCATTCTCAGCTTAATGTATGTCTCTCTTTTACTCCTCACACCCATCCTACTTTCCATCCATCTTTTTGATGAACAGTTCAATTAAAGGGCCAGCGTCAGAGAAGGGAGATTACATTCTTCACCGTATAGCATTAGCTGAGGCTGTAGTCTAGTCTGAAAACAACATGTCGTCAAGTTAGGCTGGAGGTCTCGAGAGTTTACTCTTCACATACAGTATGCATGCACTCACACACACACCTCTGTGTGTTGATGTACTGTGCACAGATGGTAACAACAGCACTGACTTCCTTTCCAAAAGATACACTTTTAAGGGCCTGTGACATCAACCATTGCCTAGTACTGTTACACTTCTGCTTTTTCCCTGTTTTAATTTGGGCCCTACTTTAACAGGTGAGCCACCTGTTAAAGCATCCCCACCTGTAGCCAGCTTCATTTTCATTGCTACTTCTTAGCACATTGATATCAGCTTGCCTTTCAGATGAATTAAGGGATTGAGCTGTTGTGTTTTTCTGCACGAAATGCATGCAAAACTGTATGAAATATTTGTAATATTTCTTACAAAAATAATCATAGAATTAGAATTTAGGGGTTTCACTACTTACTTTTTGGTTATCAAATTACATGGAACTATAGATCCACACTCCTCCCCTTCCTGGAACAGCAATAACGTAATGAAAATGTCATTAGGCAACATTCTGCAGAGTATGTTGCCCAAGGGGGCCCGCCCCACTATTTGAGAACCATTGTACTAGGGAGACATAGCAGCACACAGCAATAAAGATTAGTAGTAAAAAAAATCCTGAATCCAAAATATCATATGTACATATATTAACCCCCCCAAAAAAACAATAGTATATGCAAGTGTAAAGGGTGCATTACTAAATAAGAACTATATATGCAAATATATAGTTGTAATGTATGAGCTCAGACACACTGTAGTTGCTCATGGCAACACACTAAAATACGTATAAACACAACTGCTACCGCTTTTTCCTGCTGTTTAGTAGATGGCTGGCCAGTCTATGCAATGTATATCTACATGGCATGCAGCCAGGTGAGTGCCTGCTGTTCATGCACGCACCTCCAGGCGCATGTCAGCGCTGCCCCACCCATGTATTCACTTCCTGGGATGTCTCTTTCCACATGACTATAGTACACACACAGGCTGAGCATCCTCATCTTATTTGAATCTCTATTCTCTTTCCTTCCCCCCATAGGATGTGTGTGTAAGCGTTGTCTTTGCCACAGCCAATGCATGAGATAAGAGCAGCAGACTAGAAAATTCTTGTCTGTTTCGCCCGTGATGTTCAGCACCAAGGTTAGCCTTACGCTCCATGTCAATGGAAATTGACATGCAGCACATTCATGCAATCATGGGTTGCAGTACTTAACATCAAACCACTAAGATATTAGCTGGGGGAGGGGGACATGTGGAGAAAATTGGTGTTCATGTGAAAGGAATAACAAAGCATTTGCAATAAAATTGCCTTTTTCTGCAGGGTAACGTTTTTTATGAGTTAGGAACATTTTCTGCAAAGATAGTCGGCATTATCACCATATTCATGTAATATGATTTCAAACTCTGTTGCATGCAATGCTCCCAATGACGAATACAAAGAGTCAGAGAGAGTCCAACAGGTTATGTACACAGGTAGATCAGTTTCCCAACATTTAATTATCAACAGCACCCCTGAAGCTGTTTTAAACAACGAATAAGTGGCTTGATACGACACACCTCTAAATCTACTCTTAACCAAGTAGGATCATGTCCGGAGGCGAGGATACTTTTCACTATGAAATATACATGAGTCATAATTTACAAACAGTAAGTACATGAGCCAAAGGTGTGATGTCACCACTACATGACAGCCTGATTAATCCTCTCCTCACATTTTTGTGACTACACAGACACACAAAAAAGCTGCTCTTACCTCCCCAGGGATGCTCCTTTTCCTCCAGCGACACCTTGCCTGGCTTGTGAGTTGCGGTCTTCTCTTGCTCTCTCCTATGCACTGTGATTGTGCACCTCTGTGCTGTGCTGATGCTGCAGTGAGAGGAAAACACACCCTCTTCGGGCCGCGCTTTCCCTCAGCCTGCCTCCCTTTCATTGGCTGCTTCTTAGAGGTGACATCACCCTTCGTCTGAGCCTCCTCCTCCTCTGCTCCCTCCCTAGCTTCACCTCACTGTCTCTGCATCCCTGGTCATTCCCCTATTGCAAGCACACACTTTAACTTATTGCTCTCTATTGTCCTCCTCATCCTTGTAGACCTCCAGGATTAGTATCAAGATGATCTTTTTTCTGCTCTCACATCTATCATGCACATTTCACAGTACATGCCGCTCCTTCTGCATGAAACGTCCCTTCATCCATCCATAATCTATATTACTTGTCCTCATTTGGATGAGCTGGAGTCTATCCCAGCTGACTTTGGGTGAAAGTCGGCGTATACCCTGGACTGCATGAAACAGCATCTTACAATACTGTAAAAGACTGTGAAAATAATAGCAAAACAAGTCTTTTTTTAATGTTTATTTCTGCACACTGCTTCACCAGCTCTTTCAATCCACCGAGACACGGAAAGAAGGGATTTTGGGTTTATTATTGTGCAATCAAAGGGATGTCTGGCAATGAATGTTTGGCAACGCGGCTGAATTCAAATGTGCCGTCTGTGTAACGGAAGAGAGGCAAGGGGAGATGCACTGATTTCTGGGTAATAATGGCCTCCTCTCCCTCTCCTTTTCCTCCGCCGGAGGTGATAGGCAGATAACATGATTGTTAAATGTTGCTTGGCAACATGGCGATAAAAGATCTCCTGATTTAACCTCTTTGTGTCTTGATTACTGAAATACTGTAGATGGACATATCATTAAGTACACCTGCACAATGCAATGAAGTCCAGCAATCGTGCCTTTGTAAAGATAATAATGCTCTGTTTAGTGACAATTACTTCACTGCATCATACTGCACTGCTACTACTGTTATAGCCGTTTGCCCCCTTTACTCTTTGCCCGAGAGATACTCTTTTTTGTGACATTTATTTTATAGCTTATTTCAACCCAAACAAACCGAATATGCCTGTTTTACCAAAACATGAACAAATGTTAGTATCCATGACTCACATTTGAAATTCAAATATATTTTATATTAATGCATTTCTGTCCATCTGCGTTTTGTATTTTAGAATGTACAGTATTTCTTTGTAGCACATCTCACATTATTACAGTATCTCGCAAAAGTGGGAACACTCATTTCAGCAAGCATTTGTATGAAGCAGTAATATACTTTGTCTTCTTAGACAAAAAACTGGATATATATATAGTATACGTTGCTGTAGTCAAAGTAGCGCTTGTATAACAGTGTATATTTACTATCCATTGAAAAGGACACACATTTTTTAAATAGGGTGGTAACACAAATTAGAATCAAGATACAGTTAAGCATGGTAATGGCAGTGACATGATCTGGCCGTTTTATGACAGTGGCCTGTTATTTCAGTGGCGGCTGCTGGTCAGTCAAAGTGGGGAAGCGGATTTTTTTCTGGTCTACATCATAAATGTGTTTATTTCTTTATATGTAAATTCTTTCTACTTGTTTTTACCAAAGACAAAGTTGCTGGGGATCGGTAAAGTCTCTGGGTCAGTTCAGAACATCCATCCATCTATTTTCTGTGCTGCGTATCCTCATTAGAGTGGTGGGGTATGCTGAAGCTTATCCTAGCTGACTTCAGGCGAGAGGCAGGGTACACCCTGGACTGGTCACCAGTCATGAAAAACTTGGAAAATGCTCATTTGGAAGTTTATACTTCAAGATTGCTGATTTGCTCATTTCACTGTCAATCAAAAAGGCATTCTGCCTCAGACAAATCATCCAATCATCATGCAGAAGCCATCATGTCTGGGCCAATTCACTGCCCCTTAGACCCCCAGAAACAATTGGTGTCCGATGGGCTGGACAAAGTCCAGCATTTATCCAATGACCATCCAGTTTTGCGCAGTGAAACAACCCACTCTACAATCAATCCCCATTTTTAAAAAGGGTGACCGGAGGGTGTCTTCCAACTATAAGGGGGATCACACTCCTCAGCCTCCCTGGGAAAGTCTACTCCAGGTTGCTGGAGAGAAGGGTACGACGTTAGTCGAACCTCGGTTACAGAAGCTGCAATGTGGTTTTCGTCCCGGTCGCGGAACACTGGACCAGCTGTACACCCTTGCAAGGGTACAGGAGGGTATGTGGGAGTTTGCCCAACCGGTCTACATGTGCTTTGTAGACTTTGAAAAGGCATTCGACCGTGTCCCTCGTGGTGTCCTGTGGGGGGTGCTCCGGGAGTAGGGGATTGATGGCCCGCTACTACGTGCCATTCGGTCCTTGTACAATCGAAGCAGGAGCCTGGTTCGCATTGCCAGCAGTAAGTCGAGCTTGTTTCCGGTGAACGTTGGCCTCCGCCAAGGCTGCCCTTTGTCACCGATTCTGTTCATAATCTTCATGGACAGAATTTCTAGGCACAGTCAAGGCGTTGAGGGAGTCCAGCTTGTTGACCTTAGGATCTCGTCTCTGCTATTTGCAGACGATGTGGTCCTTATGGCCTCATCAGGCTGTGACCTTCAGCGTTTACTGGAGCGGTTTGCAGCTGATTGTGAAGCTTCTGGGATGAGACTCAGCACCTCCAAATCCGAGGCCATGGTTCTCAGTCGGAAACGGGTGGACTGTACCCTCCTGGTTGGGAGTAAGGTCTTGGCTCAGGTGGAGGAGTTCAAGTATCTCGGGGTCTTGTTCATGAGTGAGGGAAGGTTGGAGCATGAGATCGACAGACGGATCGGTGCAGCGTCCGCAGTAATGCGGTCGCTGTACCGGAACGTCGTGGTGAAGAGAGAGCTGAGCCGGAAGGCAAAGCTCTCTGTTTACCGATCGATCTACGTTCCCACCCTCACCTATGGTCATGAGTTATGGGTCATGACCGAAAGAATGAGATCGCGGATACAAGCGCCGCAAATGAGTTTCCTCCATAGGGTGGCTGGACTCACCCTAAGAGATAGGGTGAGGAGCTCGGCCATCCGGGCGGAGCTCAGAGTAGAGCCGCTGCTCCTTCACATCGAGAGGATCCAGTTGAGGTGGGTCGCCGGGGACCGGGAAGTCTGGACTTCCCTACTGAAACTGCTACCCCCGCGACCCGGACCCGGATAAGCTGAGGAAAGTGGAATGGAATGGAATGGAATAAAATATACACATAGCAGTATTTTTTTTACCACTTTTTTTGGGACATTTTGGGGACATTTTAAGAAGCAGAGCTTCTCTTGCAGCAATCACCACTGCTGTATTTTTTGGGAACATGAACAATGACAAATTTGGCCTTTTGGTCTACTAGAGCAATTCATTGCTGAGCAGTGTCCTGAGGACATGTTTACAATGCAATGTTTCTGGATTCTCCTCACCGTCATGACAGCCATTTTCTTTTTTTTTGCTTTCAACTGCAAGCTAAAACTTTGGTCACAAGCTGCTAGTTACCGGGATGCATAGCCGAACACAGCTACAGTATATGGGGGCGAGAATAGATGTAAAGATATGTAAATAGTTTTCAAATAAACAATAAGTATGGCAACTTCCTATCAGTCCATGTCAATTTTGTACTTGAAATAATGTAAATAATGTATTAAAAAAAAAGAAACATACAGATACAGATCATTCTGCCTGCTGAGCATGCATTTTTACATATAATGTCTGTCATCAACAGCACATTTTGATACAAATTCAGACTAACGTGTGCCTTTGAGAGATGGCGGCGCTTTTGCACAACAAAGCCCAGCGTCTCTTCCAGCTTTGCAGTTTTGTAGTTATTATTTTGATAACAATGAGTTTAATTTTAAACATCTTATATTTGGCAAAAGGGTTTTGTCATTGGGTTTTGCAGCATCAATGTTTATACAACGACTCTTCAACTCGTCCCTGAACCCTCCACCCAGCCAGGCAAGAAGTGCTCACACGCAAAGTTGAGAACGTGAATAATGTACAGTATATATTCAAGATAACGCCGCACACTCTCCATGAAGAGCATTTCTTTTCATTAATGTGCAGTCAGTAGTGAATAAAATGGATGAGTTACAACGCCATTTCATGCAACGTCATCATTTTCACAGAGACATGACTAAGTAAGTACCGGACAATGATATTAGCAAGCCATCTGCAACACACTTGACACTGATAGAACAGCGGCTGAAACCAGCAAGTCCAGAGGCAGAGGACTGCACATCTACGTGAACCGCTTTCTGCGTCTCTAAATAAATAAAAATGCAAGTACTGTTGAACATCCTTATTTGTTTACTTAAGAGTTTGAGTATTTTTCCTTGAGGTGGAACAAGCCGTAATTGAGATCTGTTTTGTTTCTGAAAAAAAATTCAATTCAATTACTCGACAACGGACAAAATCTAACAAATCAGATTCACTATGAAAATTCTTAGTCTATGATAGTCCAAGTGCAGTTTTGTTTTCTATTACTGTTGCATTCCATGCATAAGAAATAACTACAGCTGTCCCTCATTTATTGCAATTAATTGGATCCAGACCTGACCGTGATAAGTGAGTTTTTGCAAAGTATGGTTGGATATTAATTAACTGAATCCTGTCATAGTTAGAGACCAGTTTAAGACTTTCTAAATATGGGTTTTAACGCTTTTAGAGCCCAGTAGACATGAAATAACACTCTATAGTCACTTTTGTCTATAGTACACTTAAGGGATGCTATGGGATCACTGCAGGGACAAAAAAAAAAGGTTGCTGCTAGCAATGGAAGCTACCGAGCTAACAAGTTAGTCTCTCCAATTTGAGCATTCTAAACTTAAGAAAGTGTTATTGGTATTCATGATTTATAGGGGAAGAAGGACAAAAAGCCAAAACCTCACCGTTTCCACACAGAATGAGAGAAGAAACATTTTTCCACCTGGTGTCAAATATGACATGTCGGCTCGTCTCCATACAGTTTGAAATATAATGTAATCTAACATCTCGTCTCATAACATTACTGATGCCTACTCACCACAATACTACATACAACTTGTCTTTCAATAACACACACACTAATTTAGTACATTTGACTTACACCTAACTTTACTTAACTTTACTTAACTTTTTCTTAAGTACATTTTTAAGTACATATTTTTGCTTGTACTTGAGTAAAAGTTCATCAATTGTGCATTTTTTGAAGCCAAATATTGTATATTCTTTCCACATAGAATGGACACCTATACCCGCATTACATTACAGTCAGAATGGATACATGTGCTCCGCAAAAACACCAACGCAACACTTTTGTTTTTGCTCCCATTTTTCATGAGCTGAACTCAAAGATGGCAAACTTTTTCTATGTACACACATATCGCTTTCTGATATATTTTGTCTAAATATTGTCATAATTGTCAAATCTGTATACATCTGCGTTAGTGAGCGTTCATAATTCATCCACCTCACAGGTGCGGCATATCAATATGCTGATTACACAACTTGTTTATTGCACTTGTATGCCTTACGGCTCAGGTAAATATTGCCGATTCTGTCTGCCTTTGTTTAATTATTTAGGTCAGACGGTGTCATTCGGCAGCAAATTCACATTTGCTGGTCATGTACAATAGATAGTGTGGAATCAAAGGATTGCTTTGCTTTTGCTTTGCAAAATTAAAAGGAAATAAGGTGTAAATATAAAGAGAATCTACTGCATAATAACAAAATATACAAATGCAGTCGAATTCTTTTTCCATTTTGTCTTTGCAAAGAAAAAGGAAACGACACAGACAACAGGACAACAAGAAAAGCAACGTCAAAATGTAAAACGCAAAGCCAGTACAGAAAAAACAAAGACAACATGTAAAAAGAATGTTACTGCGTTTGTATTTTTTTTAATTATTGAGTGTCTTTATGTCTCCGTATGCATTTTCTTTTAATTTTGGCACTCCTGATTTCATAAGACTGTCATTTTCATACATGGGGTGTGTGGTCTGTTGTTACTGTTACTGTTCCTTGAAGGTTTGGCCGTCAAGTGAAACGGATATCACAAAGGGTGCTAGTGAAGTAAAGACGTTACGCATTTGACATGCTGTCGTTACTGCACAGACATAACAAGAACATCATGAGTAACGTCCAAATACGTCAGAAAGAAAGAAACGTCTGCATAAGTATTCTGCATAGCTTACAATTATAGCGCGAGTTAAGAATATGAGTCATGAACAAAACAGTTGAAAAATGTGACAACAAATGAAAAAACACCTAAACACATGGCCCACCACGAGCCACTCTATAACACGGTGCCTTTACTTTAGTACTGTAGTCATGAAACAAAGCCTGTGGTAAGTGAACAGATGGGGAATATACAGTAAAGTCTCCATATTATAAAGTCCCATTTCATTATACTGTACATACAGTACATTCTGGCCGCACGGTGGATGAGTGGGTAGCACATTGGCCTCACAGTCAAGAGGTTTAGGGTTTGAATCTCCGTTGGGCATCTCTGTGAAGAGTTTGCATGTTCTCCCCGTGCGTGTGTGGGTTTTCCAAAAACATGCATGTTAGGTTAATTAGCGCCTCTAAATTGTCCGTAGGTATGAATGTGAGTGTGAATTGCTTGTTTGTCTATATGTGCCCTGCGATTGACTGTCGACCAGTTCAGGGTGTACCCGGCCTGTCGCCCAAAGTCAGCTGGGATAGGCTCCAGCATCCCCGCGACCCTTATGAGGATAAGCAGCATAGAAAATGAATTAATGAATGAATACAGTACATTCTCTTGTCAATAAGAAAACACTTGGCTGCAATACTGTAGTTGTGTGTACTGTATATACATCCCCACCCTGATGGTGCCAGCATGCCCATCTGGCAGGCTTGGCTACACATTTGTGCCAGGCAAGCAGACAAAAGCTGCAGAGGGAGCGGTCATCATGGAAATAATGATTGATGGTGCTGTAGTTGTTAGTAGGTGAGAACCCTGCGAGGGGCAGAATAATCTGAGTTAAAACTGAGGAAAGACAAGAAGTGGAAAGGGAAGCAAAATACAAACAAAGCACATGTAATATGAACATAACACGCTTAAGGTTGCTTTATCAACAGGAAGCTGGGGAGGTAATGAATCTGTTAGGAGCAAGCTCTTAAAACAGGAGCACTAATAGGTAAAGGAAATGCGCATCCAGTGATCAATAGCAAGAGAATACTGTATGTTCACACGGAACACCTTTACATAAAGGAATATCCACCTTTTGACCCGTGGAGTCACAACAACAATGTGAGGAGACATTTTCCTCAAATATCATTTGAACATATTTTTATGCTTCTCCTACTAGACCTTGCAAAGCTCTCTGCTCATTTTCCTCGTCAATCCCGATGCATCGACTACGACAGTCTTTTGGCTGACTGGTGTGAGATGCGGAGTGATATACAAAGACAGAGGGAGGGGGGAGAAGGCCTTGACTGAACAACATAAAGTCAGGACCCGAAGGAGAAACAGAGTCAGCAAAAGACACAGAGAGACAATTCCATCAGCTTAAAAGCAAAAGGGGGTGGAAGCAATATAGCAAATGGCTGCAATGTGGATGGGGAAGCTCCGGAAGAGGGGAAAACAAGGCTGCGGCACACAATGGCGGAACGTGAAAAGGAGAATATTTCTGCAAAGGTGGATGCACACGTATACTACACATATACCGTATGTAAGCGGCTGTGAAAAAGTCATTGTCACAAACTAGAGGCCCTCGAAGAAAGATACGAGAGCATCACCGCAGAATAAAGCAGATGTTCAGAATAAATGAAATAAACAAATGGTAGCAAGGCGCGCATTATGTTCCAAAACACCATGAAATACAGTATTTGTTTATGTTTTGGCTGAAAATGTCAAAAGATTGTGATACATTGTGTTAATAAATATATGTTATCATCACTGTATATGTTTTTGCATGTAGACAAAATGTAATGTTCTAAATGATCATGTTGTTTCTTACGACAGTCATATTTAATGCTTTAGTTTAGCTGTACTGCTGTATATAGTATTTTATTTCAATGAGATGAAATCTCTTATGTATTTGTCCATTTTGTCCACTGATTACGCTCGTATGCCTTGCCGCTTTTCAGGCACGCAACCCGCAAGCCCCAGCCAGGGACCCAGTCGGGGGTACCAGCACACGTACACCGGCTTGCCTCACCATGACTAGCATGCAGAGGTTAAGCGAGGGAGAAAGACGGAGTGACAGAGCACACCGACGTGCCTGTGCACACCGCAGTAATCATTGCATGTCAATATCAATCAAATGCTGCCTCAAAATGAAGGCTCAGGTATAACGCCATGGACGTGAACCTCCAAAAATACATTTGCAGCACGTTAGGACTGACTGGTGTCACGCACTGACCAGCCTCTCTCTCCTCAACCGCCATCGGTTGGACCAAAGATCAAGAGCCCCAAAAGTAGGGGTGCCCCAAGTGTGGCTATGGGGCCATCTGCCGCTCTTGGCTCATTTGTCATTGTCATTAATATATCATTACGTTAATCTTGTGATTTGCAAAACCTTTAAAGCGTGGATTATGTGAGGCGGAAGCAAGACTTCTTCCTTCAATACTTCCAATTCCGAGGGCAAAAGCCATCAATCAGAAAATCACGGACTGCATCCCACTGGATAACCGGCCCTTTTCTATCGTGCAACACGTCACAACGATTCACCAAACTTGTGGAGTTCCACACTTTGCCATTTCTTTTACAATATTGTACAATGTCGTTTATTGCCACGTTAAAAAGCTAATTGCTGATGCTGTATCCATTAGCTTCACAACAGATACAGTATGTGTTAATTCCATGACAGGAGATATGTGATGCTACACATATCGGTATTGGTTGATATCGGAATCGGAAATTGAGAGTTTGACAATACCCGGTAATGGCAAAAAAACAAATATCGAACATCCCTAATAAATATGTCCAGATTGGGAGGGTAGATCTTACGCAGGTTCACGGCCAAGACCAGGGATCTTGGTCTCAAGAAGATGACCACTGGTTTATTATGTTACCAGAATGACCAGAATGGAGCAAGAGATTGGTATTTTTTGTGCAATAAAAATATAAAAAATAATTTATAAAAATATCAATAATTAGATCAATATATTGAGATACCCAACTTGCAAGACAAAACAATGCACGAGATTGTGTCCACAAGAACGAGAAGAGATATTAACATTCATTTTAAGAAAAGTACAATGAAAAATATGTCTAGAAAACAGACTTTTTATTTTTATTTACCCAAGCCACAAAACAATGCAGGTGCGTTTTAAAATGTTGACTGTCCCACAAGTCGACTCTCAAAGATATTATTGGCCACATTTTTTGAGACCAAATAAACCACTGTTGCGATGTTGCACAGTATAATAATCACAATTTAAAAAATTCAGCTCGCGTTAGCCACTTGTTTTTGTTTATTTAAGTCAAGGCTGTCCAGTTGTTCTTTGATATTTATCATTTTATAACAAAAACAATTTATAATAGAAAAACAACAAATACCGATATTGTACAATGCACCATTCTGCCTGATGTTACTCCACAATACTCTATTGCTCTCTATTCCACTGTGCTCTACCATACTAACATGTATTTCTATGCTATATGTGCTCATTCCTGATCCTGTCCATTCTGGTCACACCCAAATATACAAATATACACGTATCATGTCCCTCATATAGAGGGTGTGTCAGAAAGGGCATCCGACGTAAAACATTTGCCAAATCAAAACATTGATTTGGCAATTGTTGTGTATTACTACAGCTTCTGCTTGTGTATCAACAAGTACATGTACAATATGTTATATAATACATACAAGTCCATAGTATGCAGCCAATGTCGTAAAAGATGCATTAAAATAGTAAGACATGTTCAATTAGATTTTTAATGTTTAATTTAAACTACCAAACTGCCAGATTGTTTTAAGTCAAACAATTAATCATTTAAAAACAAGATTTTAAAAAATCCAATACTGTAAAAAAAAGTGCTTGAATCCAAATCTGGTGGAATCTTTATGATTAGCATCATTGTCATTCTTTGCAATACATAAGATAAGATTACATTTTCTGGTTATTTCATATATTCAAAAATAACAACAACAGTCTAGACTATCCTTGAGGTAATACCATCATAGAAAAACAATTTGACCGATGGCAAAAAGTGTAAACAAGAAGTTGCACACAAATAGTGACAACAAATTCAGGACTCTGTCCTGGCCGTCTGTTACGTGCAGTCGCCCTTCTGTGCTTGTGTGGCTGAGAAATGCTCCCACTGGGAAAACAGCTATTTATTAATTATTCGCCCAGTTGAGTGAAAAAATACAGTATATGACATAGACGTTATTAACCTGTCTTTTTGGTTGTTAATTATTAGTTGTGTAATGGGTGCTTTCTTCATTTCCACAAAGTGTCTTCACAGCCCAGATCCCCCATCCCCAGTGAAGACCCAGCCCCTGTGAAAAGAAGACAATAAGTCTTAACAACAAGTCTTGACCCCTGGGGGGTCTGCTCTATCCACTGGCAATGTGCTTCACAGTTTACGGATGCTGCTCTTCCAGCTGTTTGGAGGTCCATTGATCCAGTTAAAGTCATTATGTGGCCACAAGGTCATCGGGCAGCTTCTGACCCAGCGTTAATCACTCACTAATTGAAGGGAAATGACTCTGATTTAGTTTCCCATCATGCCTTAGATCAGCCTGGGCTTTTTCACTCTCTAGCCAACATCCCATTAGGCGGGTTAACTGTTGTGTAAATAGTTCTGCTTTACACCTTTTTTGTGCCAGATGCACCATAAGGTAGTAAGAAAAGGAGGTTGCCATAAACGTCACGGATTATTTCGCGTTCGAACGGTTACTGTCCGAGACCACCCATGATTAGCAAACAAATGAGTGTAACTGAGACACCCACAAAAATGTCTATGTTGGACTGCTGTAGGTGATAAAGCCTGGGTTACTGTGTGCTGCTGTATCTACCACCATTCAATTTATAGGCTCGCTCTCGCCCCTTCAAAAAGCCCTGCTAGCCTGAGCTTAACTTCACCTTTGATATTGTCTTCTTCTTTTCCTTCCATCTTATCCCTTCAGGGGTCGCCACAGCGAATCAATTGCCTCCATCTAACTCTGTCTTCTGTATCCTCTTCTCTTGCGCCAACTACCTTCATGTCCTCTTTCACTACATCCATAAACCTCCTCTTTGGTCTTCCTCTAGGCCTCCTGCCTGGCAATTCAAAACTCAGCATCCTTCTACCAATATATTCACTATCTCTCCTCTGGACATGTCCGAACCATCTCAGTCTGGCCTCTCTGACTTTATCTCCAAAACCTCTAACATGTGCTGTCCCTCTGATGTGCTCATTCCTGATCCTGTCCATCCTGGTCACACCCAAAGAGAACCTCAGCATCTTCATCTCTGCTACCTCCAGCTCTGCCTCCTGTCTTTTCCTCAGCGGCACTGTCTCTAAACCAAACAACATCGCTGGTCTCACCACAGTTTTGTACACCTTTCCTTTCATTTTAGCTGAAACTCTTCTATCACACATCACACCCGACACTTTTCTCCACCCATTCCAGCCTGCCTGCACACGCTTCTTCACCTCTTTTCCACACTCTCCATTGCTCTGGACTGTTGACCCTAAGTACTTAAAATCCTCCACTTTCTTTATCTCTTCTCCCTGTAACCTCACTCTTCCACTTGGGTCCCTCTCATTTACACACATGTACTCCGTCTTGCTGCGGCTGACCTTCATTCCTCTCCTTTCCAGGGCAAACCTCCACCCCTCAAGCTTCTCCTCCACCTGTTCCCTGCTCTCACTACATATCACAATGTCATCTGCAAACATCATAGTCCATGGAGATTCCTGTCTAACCTCGTCCGTCAGCCTGTCCATCACCATAGCAAACAAGAAGGGGCTCAGAGCTGATCCCTGATGTAGTCCTACCTTCACTCGGAACTCCTCTGTCACACCTGCAGCACACCTCACTACTGTCTTACAGTCCTCGTACATGTCCTGCACCGCTCTAACATACTTCTCTGCCACTCCAGACTTCCTCATACAATACCACAGTTCCTCTCTGGGCACCCTGTCATAAGCTTTCTCCAGATCTACAAAAACACAATGCAGCTCCCTCTGACCTTCCCTGTACTTCTCAATCAACATCCTCAAAGCAAATACTGCATCTGTTGTACTCTTTTTTGGCATAAAACCGTACTGCTGCTCACAAATGCTCACGTTTGCCCTTAGTCTAGCTTCAACTACTCTTTCCCATAACTTCATTGTATGGCTCATCAGCTTTATTCCTCTGTAGTTGCCACAACTCTGCACATCTCCCTTGTTCTTAAAAATGGGCACCAGCACACTTCTCCTCCATTCCTTAGGCATCTTCTCATTATCTAAGATCTTGTTAAACAACCCGGTCAGGAACTCTATTGCCACCTCTCCTAGACACTTCCATACCTCCACAGGTATATCATCAGGACCGAGTGCCTTTCCATTCTTCATCCTCTTCAATGCCCTCCTCACTTCTTCCTTACTAATCTTTGCTACTTCCTGGTCCACAACAGTCACCTCTTCTACTCTTTGTTCTCTTTCATTTTCCTCATTCATCAACTCTTCAAAGTACTCTTTCCATCTTCCCATGACACTACTGGCACCTGTCAATACCCTTCCATCCCTATCCTTCATCACCCTAACCTGCTGCACGTCCTTCCCATCTCTGTCCCTCTGCCTTGCCAACCTGTATAGATCTTTCTCTCCCTCCTTGCTGTCCAACCTAGCATACAAGTCATCATAAGCCCCTTGTTTGGCCTTTGCCACCTTTACTTTCACCTTACGCTGCATCTCTCTGTACTCCTGTCTACTCTCTTCAGTCCTCTCAGTGTCCCACTTCTTCTTAGCTAACCTCTTACTCTGTATACACTCCTGCACCTCCTCATTCCACCACCAAGTCTCCTTATCTACTTTCCTTCCAGATGACACACCAAGTACTCTCCTACCTGTCTCCCTGATCACAGTAGCTGTAGTTGTCCAGTCATCTGGAAGGACTTCCTGGCCACCCATAGCCTTTTTCAACTCCTTCCTAAATGTCACGCAACACTCCTCCTTTTTCAGCTTCCACCATTTTGTCCTCTGCTCTGCCTTTACCCTCTTCATCCTTTTCACCACTATAGTCATCCTACACACCACCATCCTATGCTGTCTGGCTACACTCTCACCTACCACTGCTTTGCAGTCACTGACCTCCTTCAGGTTACACCTTCTACACAAGATGTAGTCTACCTGTGTGCTCCTATCTCCACTCTTGTAGGTCAACCTATGTTCCTGTCTCTTCTGGAAAAAAGTGTACACTACAGTCATCTCCATCCTTTTTGCGAAATAGACCACCATTTGTCCTTCTGCGTTCCTCTCCTGGATACCAAACTTGCCCATCACCTCCTCATCATCTCTGTTTCATGCACCAACATGCCCATTGAAGTCCGCACCAATGACTCTCTCTCATTTCTGGGGATGTTCTGCATCACTTCACCAGAATTTATCTTTCTCCTCCATCTTACATCCTACCTGTGGAGCATGCCAAGTAACAACATTGAACATCACACCTTCGATTTCTAGCTTCAGGCTCTTCACACTATCTGACACTCTTTTTACCTCCAGGACGTTGCTAGCAAACTCCTCCTTCAAAATCACCCCTACTCCATTTCTCTTCCTATCTACACCATGATAGAACAGCTTGAACCCTGCTCCGAAGCTTCTAGCCTTGCTACTGTTCCACCTGGTCTCCTGGACACACAATATGTCTACCTTCCTTCTCTGAATCATGTCAACTAATTCTCTACCTTTTCCTGTCATAGTTCCAACATTCAAAGTCCCAACTCTTAGTTCTAGACTCTTAGCATTCATCTTCTCTCTCCTCCTACGGACACACCTTCCTCCTCTCCTTCTTCGGCCAACAGTAATCCAGTTTCCACCAGCACCCTGTCGGTGAACAGCATTGGTGGCAGGCGTTGTTAACCCGGGCCACGTACGATCCGGTATGGAAATCATTTGTCTGATTCGCATGTTCTGGTTTGGCAAAGTTTTACGTTGGATGCCCTTCCTGAGACAACCCTTAGTATTTATCCGGGCTTGGGACCGGCACAATAAGACACTGGCTTGTGCCTTGTTTTTGCCCCTCTGATTTTGTATCAACATTTGAAATCAAATGGACTATTGGATTGGTTACAACAGTTTTAGCAGGAATAACACTCCCTGTCTCTATGACTGCCACATAACAAGCTACAATAAATGCATAAAAGCACAATCCAAGCTTAAGTAAATATCCCTTACACGTTCATGTAATTAAATTTTTCTTTTCTCCATTTCTTCACTCTCATGGCAACTTTCAGCTGCAAAGTTTTTCATCCCTCTAAAGCAGTGCTTCTCAAATATTGGGGCGGGCCCCCAGAGAGGCAGAGAAGAATTTCAATATTAGTGCAGACCTGCCAAATGTACAAATGTATTGTACCTAGCATCGAATTTGAATATGCTTGTATTTTTCCCATCCTGGTTTCAGTTTCGAGCTCAGTCTGTATTGTACAGATAAATAAATATACTGTATTGTACCCATTTCTCAATAGTATTTCAAGGAGGGATGAAGATGCTGAGGTTTTCTTTGGGTGTGACCATGATGGACAGGATCAGGAATGAGTACACAATGCGTATGTTAGAGGTTTTGGAGATAAAGTCAGAGAGGCCAGACTGAGATGGTTCGAACATGTCCAAAGGAGAGCACGTGAATATATTGGTAGAAGGAGGGTGCGTTTTGAACTGCCAGGCCAGAGGCTTAGAGGAAGACCAAAGAGGACATAAAGGTAGTTGGTGTGAGAGAAGAGGATGCAGAAGACAGGGTCAGATGATGGCAATTGATTTAATGTGGCACCCCAATGAAAAGATAATTTTTCCATGTGAAAAATCACGACCAAATAGTAAATTTGAAGTATAGTACATGATACAGTACAGATGTACTATTTACAGAACTTGACTAAACACACCGCCATTATTGTCTAATTAGCTGGTAACAGAAGTGAGTACACCTCACAGTGAACATCAAGGATTGTGTCCAAACTCTGACCCTAATTATCCAGCACTGCCTAATTATCTTGGGCATGGAATTGACCAGAGTTTGCGTGGACCGTGTTTTGTAATGCCAGAGCAAGAAGAGTATATAAATTTGAAAGTTATCAGCCCCCCATGCAGTACCTACTGTAATCAAGGCAGACAGGACCTTTAAAAGCTACAAGGTGGACACGGCTTCGCCATGTGTAAGCAGCGGGTCGGAAAACAGAAAGAAGCCTTTTCACATACTGGATGGTAAGCAACAATGTAAAACGCACTATGGCCTTTATAGAAAACAGATTGTCATTTCCAGTTTGGCTCTGGCCTCATCATGTGTGGCACCAAAAGGATGACTTGTGTGCACACACCTGAGCCCATTTTGACTGTCTTTATTTTTAAAAAATGTTTTGGAATAAGCAGACATTTCACGTCATAGCAAATTCATCAGAGTAGGATGACCTGATTAAACCGGGGTCGTTTTTGTCTCGGCAGCAAGCAAAGTCATCTACGATATAAAGCATGACAATCGGTGACAGCAAGACAACACCAGATAGCAGACGTTATATTTGGAACATCTTTTGTGAATAAAACATGCTCACAGTAAACAGCATTAAAGTTGATTGGAGTTTAGTATAATCATTCAACAGGCTTCACCTTTTCCCTGCAGTAGGATGAAGGAATACTTCATGTAAGTGGGCTGGAGTGGATGATGAATAACGGGGAAAAAAAAAAGCTCAAGTGCAGACATGTAGTTTCTTCAATGTAAAATATCTCTTCAGCTAATTACACTAACGAATGGATTTTGCACCTTTGCCCCTGCTTTTTTGGCTGCATGCTAGAAAACCTTTTCCATTCTGGGAGGGCAGTAATGCTGTGATTTATGCCACAGACGCTAAATGGCAGCAGCAGTAAAATGTAGTAGGCTGAAAGCTTTCTGGCTCATACACAAGGCACTCATTATTAATTAACGTCTCCAGTGTTCATATGCTCTACAGCGCTTCTACTACTGATTGGAAGGTGGCTTTATTAAATGCAAAAGATGACTATTTTGATAAATTCGTTTTTAACAAATTCTTTTCAATTACACAAAATATTAAACAATTATTTTCATAAAAAAATACAGTCAAAATAGTGTTCAATTATTTCACTCATTTAAAAAAAATAAAGATAAGCGGCATAAAAGATGGCTGGATGAATGGAATCATAATTATACAAAAAAAATATTGAAATGATATTTGTTTCCATAAATTAACAAAACCAAAAATATTGACAAGTACTTGATATAGTACAGTTAAAATGTTATTTTATTTTATGAAGTATTTCTAGATTTAGAAATAAATGTAAAATACTGATAGATGCTTTAGTTAGTCATGAGTGGATTATTATGTATCTATACATGTATTTGATGGTGTGCATTTTGTTTGAAATGACCGAATAAAATTACTACTACTACTAGTTATATTATGTACTGTATGTACTTTCAATATATTCCATCCATCCATTTTCTTACGCTTATCCGAGGTCGGGTCGCGGGGGCAGCAGCCTAAGCAGGGAAGCCCAGACGTCCCCTGTCGGTTACTCGGCATTGAGTTCTTCTCCGCACCTCTCGCCTTCTAAACTTGTCGCTTGTCCACTACCAGACACGACAGAGGTTTCGTATCAGCTGAAAGCCTTCGGGTTCAGCGACAGCCTGATACCAGGGTAAGCCACTTCACTCTGGCTCCCTTTTTCACTTTTGCCTCGCTCACAGCTCAGCTCCACACGATTCTTTCTGACTGAATCTCCACCTTCAGTTCCACCCTTGACTGCACGTCTCCTCGAACGCTCAGGTAAGGGTGGCTGGACTCCTTGGTGTCAACCACAGCCTCCAGAGAGAAACAGTCCTTTTCTTCTTGTTGTAGCCCTTCTGACTACCCACAAGATTACCCTTTTCCAGGGAACTTTTTCCCTCAAAGATCAACCACTTCTCTCTGCTCGGGGTCGTACTAAACACGAAATTCTTGTAAGTGGAGCTCACAAACTGTCTTGGGAAGAAAAACAATCTATAGGCCTACCACTCAGGTTCTTCCGGAGCTCGGCTCCCGTACGAAACAGCTAAACCGAGCCCCATGTTGGGCGCCACGTGGGTATTCTGAACTGCTGTTTGGTGCATAAGCGCAAACAGTCAGGACCCGTCCCCCCACTCAAAGGGGTAGGGAAACTACCTTCTCGTTTACCCGGTTAAACTCCAACGTGCAGGCTTGGAGCCGGGGGGCCACAAGAATTGCCACCCCCGCTCGTCGCCTCTCATTGCCGGCAACACCAGAGTGGAATGAAGTCCAGCCCCTCTCGAGAGGACTGGTTCCAGAGCCCTTGCTGTGCATTGAGGTGAGTCCGACTATATCTAGCTGGAATTTCTCCACCTCACGCACTTGAGAGGTGACATTCCACGTACCGACAACTATCTTATGTAGCCGAGGATCGGACCGCCGGGCCCCATGGGTGTAGGCCCGGCCACCAGAAGCTCATCATCGTGCCCCGCCTCCAGGCCTGGCTCCAGAGGGGGACCCCAGTGACCCGTGTCCGGGCGAGGGAAAACGAAGTCCAACGTTTTTAATCATCATCAGGGTCTTTTGAGCCACTCTCTGTCTGGTCCCTCCTCCCGGACCTGTTAGTCATGTGTGACCCTACCAGGGCATGACAGCCCACGACAACTTAGCTCCTAGGATCATTGGGACACGCAAACTCCTCCACCACGATAAGGTGGTGGCTCAGGGAGGAGACTTTCAATATATTGGCTTCAATAAATTCAATACAGTAGTGATAATGGCCTAGGTGGCCTAGTGCTCAGCATGTTGTGCCACAGAGTCAGGGGATCACCAGGGGTTCGAATATCCGCTGGGCATCTCTATGTGGAGTTTGCACATTCTCCACGTGCGTGCGTGGGTTTTATCCAGCTAACCAGATTAATCACTGTTATTAGTATATTTTTATTGCTACATAGCAAACAAGAGTCTTAGAAAACAAACAAGACCCAGCATTCATGATACATAAGCTCTTAAGGCAATTATTGAAAGGGGGGTGCTAAAAAAAAATAGTGTCTGCTGTTGACTTTACAAACTGAAAACTATTTTGTACAAACTTTTTTGTTTCTAGGATTTGGCAATCCTGTGAATCACTAAACTAATATTTAGTTGTATAACCACAGTTTTTTTTAACTGCTTCACATATGTGTGGTATGGAGTCAATCAACTTGGATGACTCCATGTCCATATCATGATGCTTGCACCTCCATGCTTCACTGTCTTCACTGTGTACTCTGGCTTGAATTTGAGTTTGGGGGTCGCCTCACAAACTGCCTGCGGCCCTTGGACCCAGAAAGAACAATTTTCAGTCACAGAAGTCAGTCCACAAAATGTTCCTCCATTTCTCCCTAAGGTAGGACTGCTCTTGCCTTGTTTATTTTTAGTTTTTTAAAATAGAGTGGACTTTGCAGGGGATTCTTTTAGAGAGATTAGCTTCACACAGATGTCTGTCACAGTACTTACAGGTAACTCCAGACTGTCTTTGATCATTCTGGAGTTGATTATTGGCTAAGCCTTTGCCACTATGGTTATTTGTTGATCTATTTTGATAGTTGTCTTCCATTTTGTGCCACGTGCCTCTGATTTTGCTCTCCATTTAAAGGCACCGGAGAACCAACATTTTTTGCACCTCTTCATAAGATTTCCCACTTTCAACTTTTTAATCAAAGTACGCTATAGCAAGTGCTGGTTTCATCCTTATATAGGGGCCACCTGATTTTTCACAAAATTAATCACTGAATGCAACACTGCTATTTTTTTGAACCCACCCTTTTCAACTAATTGCCCAATTGCACAGTGTGCATATCATGAATGCTGGTGCCTGTTTGTATTTTGCCAATCTACTACACCTAATGGTAACTTGTTTGCCATGTAGCAATAAAAATATACTAACAGCGACATTGGACTGCTTTTATTTTGAACACTACTTACTGTACTGTATGCGCCCTGCAATTGGCTGGCAACCAGTTCAAATGTCTCCAAAACTCAGCATAGATAATTCCGTAGTAAGTTTTTTTTCATGTCATTTTGCTGGCCTCGATAAATTGACATGTGCATGCGTGTTTTTGTTTCATCTCTCCCCTCTCTTGGTTGTTGTAGTAGTCGGATATTTTGTCTTTGTCGTTAATTTCACGGTCGTTGGATATTAAGCTTTACAGCAACAGCGATAGGCCCCCTCACTATGCCCCGACAGCTCTCTCACGGTGCGGGGAATTTGCACAGACCGCTCATTCAGAACAGCATGTCCTCAAAAACACGAACCAGCCCTTTCCTGAACTAAACATGTCGAGGAGGCAAACAAAAACATCGGCTAAGTCGACGAAAAAACTTCATACTAGCCACCGAACATTAACATGAGCTCACGCACAGCAATAGTGTATAAGCAAGCTGGGTATCACGTCATTTTGGACATGTGGAACTGTGAATTGTATTGTGTTATGTATTCCAATGTAACTTGTAGGCATGTTCAAATAAATTAAACCATTACCATATAATTCATTAAAAAATTGCCACAAAAATGTCTATAGTGACAATTTGTAGAACAATTATTGTCCAGCAAGATTGATTGTGACAGGCCTACTGTAATGACAGCTCAATTTCTGTGGGGAAAATACACGTACAGCAGAAAGCTACCAAATAAATTGTTCATTGTTAAGTATATAGTCTTATACAGGAAGCTGAAGCTCATTTTTTCCTGTCTATTTAAATGCAAATAGCGTTCACACATCAACAGATGGTCAGAGTAGAATGTAAATACGGGGCGGGGGTTTGGCAGCACCTGGCACTCCCAGTGTTGTGCAAATGTGTTCTTAAACTTTAAGATCTGAAAAACCCCGCATGGCTACACAGTTATTTCATTTACTACTCCTGAGCACACACCAAATCAGACATGGACAATCCACCTTTCTGCAATCCTGTGTGCTTTACTAGCACTGGAGGTTAGTCGGTGGAGAGGTGGGTCTTCAAGTGGAACAAATTTAGCGCACATTACAGCTTCAGGTAAAAAATGAGAGGCAGGAAGCCATTACAGACGTGCAAGTCATGAACAAGCCATTGAAAAACCTTTTATACTGAACCGCAGTATACTGGTATCCGGTAATTCATTGAGTTACTCATTCATGCTACTGCTAGCTATATTTTAACAAAGGAACCAGTTTAGCAACTCATTTAGAAACTATTCCCCCTTCCTGCTTTAAGCTGCACGACAGGCTTAACAAAACAAACGATTCACTCACTCAGCCCTTGTTTCGCCGCCTCACGGTGCAACATGCACTCTGACGGGTGACTGGAGTGACTCAAATACGTACGTGCTTTGAGGCGATTGACTCCACTACCTTATTCACTTTTGTGACTAATAAGAAATCAAGTCAGTAAACGACATGGCGCTAAGATATTAGAAGAGAGGAGTGATAGGTGGAAGCCCTCAGACGACGATACAAGTGCAGAGGGATCTATCCTCTACTAACCTTGTTGAGTACCCAAACTCAATCCATACACCAATTTATTTTAAAACACTGCTAGAACATAATCTTCCAAAACATTAAGTCTAATTAGATGTAGTACGTGCTTGGTCCTTTCCATTAAGACTACAGTTCATCTGCACGAGACGTGGGGGGGCTGGGACTTTGACCAATGAGACATCAAGGGGGCCGTACACTGTCAAGAGTGATGAAATTAAATGTCAAAATGTGGGTAACTTACATCAGCAGGTGGAATACATTTAAATGACCCTTAAACATATTCCAGGGCCTCTGGAATTGATCAATCTGGCCGTTGAAAATTGCGCGTTAAAACACTGTTAAAAGAGACAATGGACGCAATTTTATGCTTTTATTCATGTAGTTATTCCACTCTGATTCAAAGGCTCAAGGCTGAGTCAGCAATTTAATAGCCAAAAATACTCTAGAATTTATGGTTAATGTCTTTTTTTTTTAATCTCCTTCAGGTTTTCGCTTCATCATGTGTACCATCCTTACATAAAAATGCCACAAAATGTTTTTTGAAAAGTGCATTTTTGTGAATTTCTCAAGTTGTTCATACAGCCACCCCATAAAAATTATCAAGGCTTGTGAGGTCAAAAATTTGCAACAAGAAACCACCAACATTTTTTTATAGGTTTTATAACCATCCTCTTCAAACAACTCTTTTCTTCTTTTTACACAGCCAGAGAACAAAAAAAGATGAAACAATAAACTCCCAAACCTTTTGTACAGAAAAATCAAACTAGATGAAGAAAATGTCTCTTATATTATTAGTCCATGTTTTATCCGCTGCATCTGCTCTTGTCGTTTCAATTGGGAAGTGTCTGTCACACAATGCTTTGTGTGGTGTTTGTTTATCAGTCCATTTTCATTGCTGGTTTGACCTGTTCTCCATGGACTAGAACCAAGTAGTTCTAGGCCATTCGAAAAGTAATCCAGTAAGGTCTATGGGAGGTGTGTGTATGTGCATGTAACTGAAGAGTTGTCAAATCTAATAGTTTTTTGGTGCGTGTGTGTGTCTTAAAGAGTCACATTGATCAAGCCAGACCGAATCCCTCAGAGCATTCCTGGATGGCCAACAGCAGCATGTGTCTCAACTTCTCGTAGCTCTCGTAGGCAGGGAGGTCCAGCTGGTTAAAACTAAGATCAAAGTACACAGCATTTCAATGATCCTGTAAAATTCAAACAATGCCGTTCAAATTCAAACACTCCCGTAGTTTGTTTACCAAGTATGAGCAGAGGGCAGGCGGTCAGTAGAGCGATCGTCACGGTGGATTTGGAACTTCTGAATGCCGTTCATTCCTTCCAGAGCAGCAAAACCCTGGAGAGGCACTTTCGATGTGCCAGTGACAAACTGTAAGAACTTGGCTCGGTCGGCTTGGTCGAAGGAGCGCAATGCCCTCCAGAACCACTGGATCTTTGGTTAAAAAAAAAAATTAAAAGATTACATAAGTGGTACCATTACTTGAGGTCTAGATGGAAGCCTGCATAATTAAAGGTACCTGGATGGAGCTAGACTGGTATTTGTGGTACTCTGTGTTGGCCTTAAGGTCATCAATATCAATTGTGGGCAGCCCAGAAATGAGCAGCTCCAACTCCTGCTCAGTGAAAATGGAGATCAGCCTCTTGGGGATGATTTCATAGAAGCCCTCAAGGAAAGCTGCCAGCTGTTTGCGGATTGCACCTGCAAAACATCTTAACATTGTAAATTCTACCTTTTTCTCATACTAAAATATTTTTTCCTTTGGAGCATTACTCCTTAAAGTAGACAGGTTCTAAACCAGGGGTCACAAAATCGCGACCCGTTGCATTATATTTTACGCCCCACGACTCGACAAACAAGAACAGTTTAAATGCAGCCCATGAGGTCTGAGATAGGCCACTAGTACCTTTATACGCCATCACTGAACTAATTGTACGCTTGTCACAAACAAATAAGGGGGGATTAGTAGAGAAACATTACCTTAAATCGCAGTGCTAACACAACAAAATTACAGCACAACATGTAACAGGTATACACACAGAGCAACTACTACTACGGGGAATAATTAGCAACTCTAAACACATAACTTAAGCAACTTTTTACAAACCAATTGCCACAATGCATGCTGGGAACCGGCATCATTACAGATTAGGGTTTCTATATATCCAATAGACAGGGAGTGCAGAATTATTAGGCAAATGAGTATTTTGACAACATCCTCCTCTCTATGCATGTTGTCTTACTCCAAGCTGTATAGGCTGGAAAGCCTACTACCAATTAAGCATATTAGGTGATGTGCATCTCTGTAATGAGAAGGGGTGTGGTCTAATGACTTCAACACCCTATATCAAGTGTGCATCATTATAACTTCCTTTCCTTTGGCAAAATGAGTCAATAGAAGGACTTGACAGGCTCCGAAAAGTCAAAAATAGTGAGATATCTTTTAAAATTGCCAAGCTTCTAAAGAGTGATCATCGAACAATCAAGCGTTTCATTCAAAATAGTCAAGTGTCGCAAGAAGCTTGTGGAAAAACCAAGGCGCAAAGTAACTGCCCATGAACTGAGAAAAGTCAAGCGTGCAGCTGCCAAGATGCCACTTGCCACCAGTTTTGCCATATTTCAGAGCTGCAACAACACTGGAGTGCCCCAAAACACGAGGTGTGCAATACTTAGAGACATGGCCAAAGTAAGAAAGGCTGAAAAACGACCACCACTGAACAAGACACACAAGCTGAAAAAAGACTGGGCCAAGAAAAAGACAGATTTGATCAAATGTGAGATTTACAAGGAGGGAAAACAGTACACCTCTCTGAACAGTGTTTGGGAGGCTGTGGTTGCTGCTGCAAGCAATGTTGATGGTGAACAGATCAAAACACTGACAGAATCCATGGATGGCAGGCTTTTAAGTGTCCTTGCAAAAAAGGCTGTCTATATTGGTCACTAATTTGTTTTTGAATGTCAGAAATGCATATTTGTGAATTTTGAGATGTTACATTGGTTTCACTGGTGAACATAGTTGAAATGGGTATATTTGTTTTTTGTTCAGTTGCCTAATAACTATGCACAATAATAGTCACCTGCACACACAGATATGCTCCTAAAATAGCTAAAACTAAAAACTACTTACAAAAATATTCAGCTTTGATGTTAATGACTTTTTTGGGTTCATTGAGAACATTGTTCAATAATAAAATGAATTCTCAAAAACACAACTTGCCTAATAATTCTGCACTCCTTGTATATAACATATATATCTACACATATATATATATACCTATATACATATATCTACATATATATATATATACACACACGCACGCACACACACACATATATCTAATACTATTGCAATATTATTGTGTTGTGTTTATTTTTCTATTCAGATCCTAAATGTCGCGCTGTTCAATCAAGATGTGTTTGTTTTACATTGTTGTGACCTTATCCAGTACTTCTGGTCCGGTGAATGTCACTATTTCCATTCTATGCTAAATATTTATTTTGATATACTTTTGCTTTATAGAGTTCATCTAATTGGGTGACATACTGTATACTGTATGTGTCTGATGTTCGATTGAGTTTAAAAAAGGTTTACCTAAACTAAAATCTTGTTTACACTTGTGGCACTATAACAGTCTAACTTTTTGCAGCTTTGCTGCTTGTAGTCTGGTTAAATATGCTGCAAAAATTCCACCCATTTGCTATCCTGCCTGTCCTCATTCGGGTCTCAGGTGGACCCTGGACTGCATCAGTTTCCCCTGAGATTCCCAGCGCTACTTCCAATACTTCAAACAGCCCAGCCTCACCCAAACATGGTCCAGGAGCCTACAGGTAAATAGAGTTTGAGAACCCTGGTCTAAATTAAGCATTTTTCCAATGAAGGTATAATTTAATGTAAACTTTTAGAAGTTAAAACACACTTACCTGTCATTTTCATCTGGCAAACCAGGTGCACATATTCTTTTTTGTTTTCTTCTGTGACCAGAATGTTTGCACCATTTGACTTGAGGTCTCTTACTTCACATACACCAAATTCCTGGACCTAAAATACAAAGAACAGTGAGGTCTAATGGAAGCACTTACCTTACAGTATTGAGCAGGGTTTCCGCTATATGTAACTGATTGTGACGCAGATCCACAACAAAGTAAAAGCCACGCCTTAAATAAATAAATATATACATATACCTATATATATACACCTATATATATATATACCTATATACCTATATACCTATATACGTATATACATATATATACATGTATATATATAGGTATATACATATATAGGTATATACATATATATATATATACATGTATATATACAGGTATATATATATATATATACGTATATATATATATACATATATATATATAC
>QODF01000032.1:275475-297706 GCA_024372805.1 Oostethus manadensis | reverse complement strand
ATATATATATACTTATATATATATATATATACATATATATATATATATATATATATATATATATATATATATACTTATATATATATATACTTTAACTTGGATACAATGTTAGTATAGTGCAATGGTCCCCAAACTACGGCCTGCGGGCATCCACATTTGACCCGGCCCCCGGAGCAATACCAGAGACGCATTATGATTTTTTTTTTTGCCCAGTCTGGCCACATGAATGAGACTGGCCCTGTTTACGCGTAGCCATAGATCTTACAAACGGGAAATATTTTTCTGAGTTTTGCCATGTCATCCACATGTCCGCTGTTTTTTTTCTTCATTAAAACTAAGATTTCTAAAGCTCCAGCCAAAGTGGAGGTTTGCAGATTTCTCCAGTTCACGTCAGTAGGCAGCAATAGCTAATAAACTGTGTGGACTGACAAGGAGGTAAGATTACTTCTAAAAATTGATGTAAAATAAAAAGTCAACACGACACGAGAAATATTTTCAGTTCTAAGGGCATCCATGTTGTTTCTGATGTAAATACATGTCGGATGTGTGACATCACAGCACATGTCGCAGGACGGTTATTTGCGTCCATACGCAAATGTATAAACAGATTTTTTAGCTGGAGGTTTTTTTAAGACCATCGTATTTAGTGCTATATATCTGCCAATTTGTGTGTATGATATGCAAAAATGTGGAAAAAAGCTTTTTTTCCTGTGAAGAACCTAGAGATGGATACTTGGTTATTTATTTCACAATAAAAAATGTCATTTAGTTAATTGTGATATTATTTATTTTCTGACTTTTTTCCTGTGAAGACTTCAGAAAGAGTTATTAATATTTCTGTTACAAACTGACCATCAGAGAAGGGAAAAGTTATGTGGCCCTCACATGAAAAAGTTTGTGGACTCAACTTAATTTGCATATTATATAACCATGCTCAGAATTTGTCAGTCCTCCACAATACCCAACTCTTCCTCATCTCTCAAGCAAACCCAGCCATCATCATAATTTAAAGCTAGTTATTGAGCACCACTCCTGCCTCTACCGCTATTAGCATTGCATTTCCTGCTGCGGATTTAATCGCACCTGCCGCTATATCTGCGTTTTTTGTTTTTTTTACATTCCCACCACCCCCTCTCAATTAGCTGTGTTTTGGCCACCCAGGCTACACCTGCCAAGTACCCCCCTGCCACCTCAAACAGGATACTGCACCCAGTATGTGCTGCTTGTGGACTACCATGGTGAGCGGGCTCTCTGCCGCAATGCAAACTCTTTAACCTCCAAAACTTTGCATAGAAACACGCCCACAAGTATTGCTTAGATTGAAGTTCTGTCCCCACTGTGGAAGGACATACTTTAGCTGTGGTAGCTAGTCACCTCTGTCAGGATGCTACAAGGAAAACTGCACTTTTTGGAATTTTGCCCCTCATCCACAATCTTTATGTAAAACATGAACACATATTTCCATTTTCTTATATTAAACAAGCTGGAGCATTTTTGTTGTGTTATTGTAGCAGCTAACACAAAAAAATATATCTGGCTGAGTCTCAGAGTCGCTCACAACACTTTAGCCACTGCAACTGGACAGACGGAAAAGTGGATAGTACTGGCTTTTAGTTTCGCTACAAAGTCTCTAAAATAGGGTCCACCAACGTTTTTCTTGTGAGAGCTAGTTTATTTTTTAAAATCCACAAATAACATTCTGTATTTCAGAATGCATTTCTCTCTAGTGTTCCCACATTATTAACTGAAAACCCAAATGAAAAGCAGGCTTGTGTGCATGTCTTGTGGCAGTGGAGGGCTACCTGGTGCCCGTGGGCACCGTGTTGGTAACCCCAGCTCTAGAAGATGCTCATTTGGTGTCTGCATTTTTTTTTACACGAGGACTGGGCGAGGAGAGGGAGAGAAGCCACAAGCCATTCCAATGAGAGCCAACATTGTAAGTGTCGCCTCATTTCTATTTTGCTGGTGCTGACGGAAGTAGCATTACCTCCTATGGGCTTTGTGAAATCAATGCTCTAGGAAAGAGGTTCCGGTAATGTTTTAATTCATCAAAATACGGGAAGACACTGTATTACATGTTATCATCAATGCACCTGTTACTGCATGGTCACAGCATGTACAGTACTACCCAGAAAATTAGAATATCCTGAAGAGGTTTTTGTATTTGTGCAATTCAACTTAAAAGGTGAATTTGGAAAGTTACAACAAGGAACTGCTTGAGATATGTAAATTTGCATGTAATGGCTCAATAAAATTTGTTGGTTTCATATTTTGTGTTAAATTACCAAAATAAAACAACGTTTACTTGATATTCTAATTAGTAGTAGGGTAGTACTGTACACAAAGTTTGTTTTTTGTAGTGCAATTCGGTCTAAATAGGTACTTTGCATAGAAACACGCCCACAAGTATTGCTTAGATTGAAGTTGCATATCTCACATTATCTCACTGTTGTAAAGTAGCAACTATACAAGGCACCAGATTTGCAAGTAGGTAGGTAGGTTAAAATCAGCAATGTTGCTTGTCGCAATTTTGCAACTTTGGCTAATGCCATCTAATTCAAAACTGGCAGCTGCAGCACCTATAAGTACAATGAGGGACTCAATCTTCAGCATGAGCTCAATTTTCCACTTTAAGGTGATTGTACCAATTAGAGACTCAACACCAACCTCTGTGCTGAACGTAAGCTCGTAGCCCAAGGTGGACACGTCATTCTCTAACAAGTACACCAAACCCTGGAAGAAGGGGTAATCCTCACTCTCCATGTCAGTGTATCTGGAAATAAGAACAGAAATAATAATTAGAATTGCAAAAAGTAACCATCTATGTAGACAACTTGAGAAATCGTTGGTCAACTAAACAATTACCTGACACTCTTTCCCAGGATGTGCTTGTAAAAGCTACGAGTGAAGTAGCACTCCAATAACCGGTTGTCATAAACAGCTTTGGCCACCACCCGGCCCACAAATTTGAAATAGCTGAGGTGGTTGGGATTACAATGGGACGAGGGATTGATGGTGTATGTAACTCTATCACCAGGCGACGTGCGAAACAGGGCGTACATGGGGTTGAACATCTCACGGGAGATGATCATGTACCATTCCCTCAGCAGCCCACCTGCATCCTGGCCCTCTTCCCCTTCAAAAACAATGTAACTACAAAAGAAAAGGGAGCAGGGTCAGACTGTGTTTGAGTGCTTCACACAGGCAGATGCCGGTCATTGGACGCTTACAGTCTGTTCTTCATGTCCTCTGGGCTCTTGCGGTGAAGTTCCCTATAAGAGTCCTCAAACACATGATCCCTTCTCACATGCACAGCCATGTCCTCCTTCCTCAGACCTTCATCCAGGCGTTCAAGCTCCTGACGGAAATACCTGTAAGATGACAAAGTAACAGCAAAAAGTCAGTAACTGAAACTGGTTGGCAATATGACCAGAAATTCATACTGTAATAGACACATTTTTTATATTGTGCAAAAGCAAACAATAGCTAATTCAGGTACTTAGAATTTCAAATTAGGCTACTTATAAATGGTTTTCTGATGCTCAAACATTGCAGCCTCTTGTGGTAATGATAAATCTTTGGCGTATAAATCATATCACAACCAGGTTACAGAGGCTGCTCCTTTGGCTACTGACATATGCAATGAAGTATTCGAGTCATTTCTGGTTTTCAGACGTGTGTGTGTGTATGTGTATATATATATATACACATACATATATATGTGTATATATATACACATATATACTCATATACACACATACATATACACATACATATACACACACACATCATCCTCCAGTGGTAGTGATACTTGTAAGAAATGAAGTTTATTTTCTGCCATTAGTAACTCAGAGAAGTGGTTCTGTCCCCACTGTGGAAAGACATACTTTAGCTGTGGTAGCTAGTCACCTCTGTCAGGATGCTACAAGGAAAACTGCACTTTTTGGAATTTTGCCCCTCATCCACAATCTTCATGTAAAACATGAACACATTATTCCATTTTCTGTGTGTTCTGAAGCCAGAAAATGTGTTTGCATTAGTGAGCTAAAATGGGGGTTACCTACTTCAACAAAAAAGCAACGTGTTCCATTTACATAACTGACCTGTATATTAACCAAGCTGGAGCAATTCTGTTGTGTTATTGTAGCAGCTAACAACTAAAAAATATATCTGGCGGAGTAACGACGACATATCCTGAGTCTCAGAGTCGCTCACAACACTTTAGCCACTGCAACTGGACAGACGGAAGAGTGGATAGTACTGGCTTTTAGTTTCGCTACAAAGTCTCTAAAATAGGGGTCACCAACGTTTTTCTTGTGAGAGCTAGTTTATTTTTTTAAATCCACAAAAAACATTCTGTATTTCAGAATGCATTTCTCTCTAGTGTTCCCAAATTATTAACTGAAAACCCAAATGAAAAGCAGGCTTGTGGGCATGTCTTGTGGCCGTGGGGGGCTACCTGGTGCCCGTGGGCACCGTGTTGGTAACCCCAGCTCTAGAAGATGCTCATTTGGTGTCTGCATTTTTTTACACGAGGACTGGGCGAGGAGAGGGAGAGAAGCCACAAGCCATTCCAATGAGAGCCAACATTGTAAGTGTCGCCTCATTTCTATTTTGCTGGTGCTGACGGAAGTAGCATTACCTCCTATGGGCTTTGTGAAATCAATGCTCTAGGAAAGAGGTTCCGGTAATGTTTTAATTCATCAAAATACGGGAAGACACAGTATTACATGTCATCATCAATGCACCTGTTACTGCATGGTCACAGCATGTACAGTACTACCCAGAAAAATAGAATATCCTGAAAAGGTTTTTGTATTTGTGCAATTCAACTTAAAAGGTGAATTTGCAAAGTTACAACAAGGAACTGCTTGAGATATGTAAATTTGCATGTAATGGCTCAATAAAATTTGTTGGTTTCATATTTTGTGTTAAATTACCAAAATAAAACAACGTTTACTTGATATTCTAATTAGTAGTAGGGTAGTACTGTACACAAAGTTTGTTTTTTGTAGTGCTATTCGGTCTAAATAGGTACCTCCTATTTAGTACAAATGTTAGCCTTCTCATACAAACACATTTTCTGGCTTCATAACGCACAGAAAAGTCAAATGAAGATGTGTTCATGTTTCACATAAGGATTGCGGATGATGGGCAAAATTCCTAAATGAAAAAAAAAAATCATTGAAGATGTGTGGCAGCTTGCCGCTGTCTCTTTTGCTGTACACTGCTAGGCCGTATCAGCATGCATGCTCACAATAGGGTAATAGAATTCAAATCGCCGTTGTAGGCCAAATATATATTGTTTCTAAAGTATATTGTTTATATTATGCAAGCCTAATTAATAGGTTAAAAATAATCTCCCTTACTTCCTCTTCACATCAAAGTCCAGGATGCGTATGTAGTCAACCAAGACTGCAAAAGGCCCATCAGCCAAATGAGTTGTGGACTGACGCAGGATCTGGTTGAGTACTGTGCGGTGAGTTTCTACAAGAAAGATGAAACAAATTATACTTTAAGACACCCTGTGCAAATATTTTAAAAATTAATTTTAGTTAAGCTGACCGGCAAATCTGAGAAACTTCTGGGTGTCTGGTGGTAAGTTTGAAGAGATGTGCATGGAGGATGGTTCACGAGAGAAGAATGGGTCTAAGGATGAAGGTGTTGCTGGTGTAAGCGGTGCTGGGGACAGCGGTGGAGGCTCATCTTTGATGTGAGAAAGCTGGCTCTCTCGTGTATCCCGAACAGGGGGTTTGCTCTCCCGCTCCGTAGCGTGCACAAGGAAGAAAGCCTCCACAGCAGGCTGGAGAACTGAAGGATATTGAGATATCGTAATATGAATACAATAGAACAAGTCTTATCACAGATACATTATAATGAAAAATCATCCTACCCAGCACAGCATGCTGGTCATGGGACTCTTCCAGCTCTTTTAAGCATTCCCCAAGCATGTCCCATAGCTCATCCAGCAAGAGCTGCTCACTGAGGAGAGGAAGGTCTGGGAGTTTCTCCTCAGTCTCCAACTGGCCATTTCCTTCTTCATCTGTTGAAAAAATTACCATGTAATTAACTCATTGGACTCACTTGGTTGTAAACTTAAATACATTTATTTGAAGGATCATCAAAGCAATGTTTTAAAATAAAAATAACTCTAGGAAATATATGTTATGTATCATACCCTGAAGATACAAACAGCTTAGTATTTAGTCATGCGGCAAACTTATTCATTAAAAATTGAGATGATCAGTAAGATAAAATAATAAAAAATTACACAGCATAATTACATGCAATACATTTATTAACTTCTGTTGTGCATCTCTTTGTTGACACTAATTTATACATCCAGTGGTGGTGTCTTTGAATACATGGTTTCCCATAATGTTTCTAAACAATGGACATTTTCTGGCCATAAGAGTCCCGTAAAGAAATCAATAAATATGCGCCCATGAAGACATCAAACACTTTTTGGGTGGGACTAACTCACCCAGTGGTGCAGAGTCCTGCTCCACGGGGGATGGCTGGTCGACATCCATTGGTGATTCATCCCTCTGAGATGCCGGGGTCTCAGACACGGACTGCATTTCAGACTGCAGTGGCCAAAACCAGAAAAGGCAATAAAGACAGGGGACGGCCAAATCGGGGGGAAAAAGGAAGAAGAGAATCATTATTCTATTTGAAATATTTATCTGGGACAAGCATTAAGACATTTCCACAATGCATTTATAACTAGGCTGGGGTTGAGCAGGTATGAGAAAAGCATGAAGCAACATTAGCCAGCCTAATACTCTAGCAAGGTGCAAACATTACATTGACATTAAGTGTGCTTAAAATACACAACATTACTTCCCCTTTTATTTTTTAGCGCTTGTAGTAGACACTTGTATGGTATGGTAATGATAATGTTGTGATTCTCCAAAACACAAACAGCAGCATGGCAAAGCCAATTTAGGTCTTAACCTGGTCAGAAGCCAAGAGCCCTTTTACAAATATTACATCTAAGTGAGTGTGTGTGAGGTGTCTACATGTGTATGTCTGCTGTTAATGCAGCCCATGCTAACCGTGGCAGCAGCAGCTGTGCCAGTAGGGGGGGCAGCACCAGTGGGGGCATGAGAGGCCTCCACTGAAGATCCGGCGTTGACGGCGGCAGTGGGTGGTGGTGCCTGTATAAGTCGGCGCGCCCGCTGACCCTCTCTCACCATCTGGATGATGGCATCAGCCTCTGCCTCAAGTTGACGGACAGCAGCCTGAATACTGCTAGCTGAGCCCAGACTTGACGAGCCTGGACATTGAGTGAGAGGGTGTGTTATGACTTAATTCATGATTGGATTTTTTTATTTTTTTTTTACTTACTAGGTTGGGGGTTATAATTCTCTCACCTAATCTCCCTGTCTGTTTGGCTTTCTTGTTGGCACGGCGTGTGTCCTCACGAAGCTGGATAATGACCTGCAATACTCGGAGGAAAAATTTCTGGGTCGAGGTCTTAGAAGTTAGTGAACTCATACAGGGAAGCTGTAGTTCTCGTCCGCCAAGTGTGCGCTTTTGTGCAGCTACAATGACCACACTCTCTGCTCCATCAAACCTGTGCCGCCAACAACATAAGCATTTAAGGTAAAGCAAACTGTAGGTACAAAAAAAATGAGCCATGATAATACAACAATAACAGTAAAAAAGGGATGGCGCTATCGGAAATATTTTTTTCAAATGTCAGAGCAACATTTTTCTCTCTTACAACTTTAATGACAAGCTACATATCCCTCTGTGAGTGACCAAGAGTTGCTATTGGCTAACCTGCTGGTCATTTTGCCCTTCAGTCTGGCAGAGATGGAAGAGTCCTCAGGAGGTGCATCAGGGGAATGAGAATCTGCATGTGCTCGTCTATGTTGCTCCAAGTTGTACTCTCGAAGTTCAGCCAGTAACATACCTAGACAGAAGAGATTTAAAATTTTTAAGAAAAGCGAAGTTGCAAAAATAAGAGCATGTATCTACATAGCACTGACCAATCTGTTTGCAAAGAGTATAACCAAGGTGTCTTGCTCCACTGAGCAACAGCCTCAGCACAGTGTCTCTGGTTGAGCAGTCCCCTCTAGATAACTGAAGTAAAATATTAGCTGCGTCCTCCAGGCCCTCCTCCGAACACGAGTGAGAAGTCAACACCTTATAAAAACAAAAGAGCAAAGAGAGGTCAAAATTATTTCAAGATGGAAAGAGGTCTGTATAGCAAAAATCTTCAATGACGGTAAATAGCTGTTTATCCAGAGCCATCATTTCCATGATAAAATCACAGAACACTTGAGTCTTTGCATCGCCTTTGGCAACCTTTCTGCACTCTTCAAATGCATTTGCAATAGGAACAAGCCTAGGTGTCGTAGTGATGCTGCCGTTTCAGGTGACTATTAGCGTTTAATGTGTTTTACGCTTGTTTTTCCCCCTCAACTCAGAATGTTTGCAAATAATTTGGTGAAACGTCTCTTTGTCTGAAACAGTAAAAAGTCCCATACGAAATGCCATGTTTGTGTACAAGTGAGCTAAGGAAAAGGTACGACAAGCTGTTTGCAGCCCGTCACAGAAAAGGTGCACTTAATTTGCTCACAAATACACCTATAGCACAATATGGGTAATTTCACCTAATTAGACTGTTTTTTTTAAATATTTTATTTATTGGCTTATTGGAAGGGGTGTCACAACACACCAAGACAATTCACCAGACAGGGTTAATGAGAAATAAATGAAACATTAATTTTATTAAAAGTACAATGAAAAAAAGGTCACTAAATAATGCTATGTTTTGAAATATTGCATATATATTACATTAGAAAACATCACTGTATTTTGTAAACATCAACTGTTTGTAATGTTTCTTGAAATCACTCATTGTAGAGCATTGTTTTAGTTCTTTACTTAATCCACTTAATACATACCGAAGTACTAAAGGTTTTTAGCGTTGTTCTTGCATATAGGTGTTTTAAGTTTAATTTGTCCGTGATATCATATTTCTTTTGCTGAGAAAAATTGTATGACATTGTTTGGTAACTGATTATTGGCTTTATGCATCATTTTAGCGGTTTGAAGGTTTACCAGATCACTTTTGTAGTTATTTCCCCACATCTCCACACAATAAGTTGGATATGGTGACACCAGAGAACAATAGAGTTTGGAGTGATTTTTGATCCAGGACAAATTTTATTTTATTGTGTAAATGCTGGAGCATTCACACATAGTATTCTGCACCATTTTTCATCCAGTTTTCAACCGATTTCATGCAAACTCCATCAAATGTCCGGCTCAGCTGGGAAAGAGGTGCTACCTAAAAAATCTTTCTGTAAAATGCACAGTTTTTGCAATAATTCTCGTTTTCCGGGATTTTTCCCCATTGGAAATGAATGGGAAGATTTTCAAAGGTCCGTATTAATTACATTTCTCAACCGATTAAGACCGTGCCCAAGACAAAATGTTCAAATTGTTGGGTAATTGATTGCTTTGCAGCCGCTTGGTTCTACGCAATACGGTAAGGGCGTTTTCTTTGAAGATTCGTCCCAGGTGTCTTCCCAGAGAAGTCTTGCCTTTGACAAGTGTGTGCGTGGGTGAGAACTGTAGTTGAGGGTGCATACAGCAGAGAGAAGCACTGCTTGTTTAGAACCAAAGTATAAGTGAAGAAGAGTAAATACAGGAAGTGTTTCCAAGGTTTCCACACAGACTTTGAATTAATCACACCACTATAGCATTAGCATAGCAGCATTTTTAGCTGTATTCATTGGAATACACAATTATACAGTTATGATAGGTGACAGCTAAGTGATAAAAAAGGCCAGCATGCTAATATTAGCATAATAGCATTTTTAGTCATTTTTCCAGAAAAAACATATATAATGTGGACTGTAATTAAGAGTGCATGCAGCAGAGGGCAGCACTGCTTGTTTAGAACTAATGTGTGAGTGAAGGAGAGTTAATTCAGGAAGTGTTTCCAAGGTTTCCACACAGACTTTGAATTAATCACACCACTATAGCATTAGCGTAGTAGCATTTTTTAGCTCTTTTCATTGGAAGACACATTTCTAATATTATGCTAGGTGATAGCTTAATGACAAAAGATGCCAGTTCATTAGTGAAGTATTTCTTGCTACTTTGTTGTATGTTTTTGATGTGAGGTTTCCAACTCATTCTGTCATCAATTATGACTCCCAAAAATGTTCATTCAACTTTTCAATTTCCTCACCATTAATTTGTATTTTCCACAAGTATCTCTTCTGCTATTACCAAATAGATTCAAGGATAATCTGTTTTTATCAAACCATCTTTTTATTGTAATCATTTCATCTAAAACTTTTCTTATAGGCGCTTGTGTTTCCAGAGCAAAAAGCAGTGGTATCATCTGCAAATAGTACTAACTTTAGGTGGTTTATTTCCTTATAAGACCTATCCTCTCAGAAGCGTGCGATATAGAGAAGAGTCTGCAATATAGATTTTACATATGTTTTATTCCACGATGTACCGATATGGCGAGGGATTACTGTAAAGGTTAAATAATATTAGTCCGTGTTTGACCCTTGCAGTACGCCACATATCTTTAAACTTGCAGATGTATATTCTCCTAGCTTCAGATAGTTTCCTGTTTGCTAGGTAACTTTTAACCCAATTCACTAACTAACTAACCCACTGATTCCATACCTGTAGTGATTGATTGTATCTAAAGCTTCTGTTAAATCCATGAATACTGCGGCTGCACACTTTCTACGTTTTATAGCATTAGTAATTTCTTCTGTGATTTCAATCAGTGCCATAGAAGTAGAATTATTAGCTCTATATCTGTCACGGCTGTGCGAAAGTATGTCATTCTTTCAGAGAAATTTCTCTATTTAGTATGTCAACTTTCACTCTAAGGTTGGGAATTTGCCATTTGGGGAATGTATTTTCTCACGGGTAGTCTGTACTGTCAAATATTTGCAGCATTTCTGAAAATGCTGTCTTTTAACTGTACTGCAGAGCAGGATTTATTTTACATTGAATGCAACTGCACTTTCTGTGAAAGCACACCACACCGTTTGTATTCACTTTATCAATAAAAAAATCTGAGTGTTGACTGTCAAGCCAAAAGTTGTGGCATCTTGATGTGTAGTTTTTTTCCCCCAGATAGGAAAACTGGGTCGGGTGGGTATGTTTGAGATGGGCAAGTATGTTCTGCGGCTCTCGAACATTTTTTTATTTTATTTTTTACTGGAAGAGGAGACAAAATGGTTTTGATGGTAAAGGTTGCAAACCCCTGGTCTAGGTGCTGAACCAACGCACAAAGTGAATGTCCTTCCTGCTTGCTTGGTGGGAAAAGAGACACGCACGCACATGGCAATATATAGAGGACAGCAAAACTATCAAATTATTTTCATTTGATTAATATATTATTGCAAGTCGTTTTTCCCCCAAAGAGAAATCACATCACATTTCGGTCTAGTTATTGGAGTTATCTTTTCATGTTATGCGAGTCATCAGTATGCTGTAAAATATCAGCCCAATAATTTTCAGTTCAATAATTATTGTGCACCCATTGTTAAAATCCACAGTGCAAAAATTGCTTTGCTTAAATTGTATTTGGAGTATGAAATGAGACCATTAAACTGATGTTGGACTGTCAAGGAAAAATGGTATAAGTATCAAAATCCTCACACAGCATTTGTCATACCTCTACAGAAAGTTGAAGCTGTTTCTCTGTAAGTCCAGTGGAAGCCATCTTGTCACCCTCTGTGCTACTTGGAGTGCACTTCATTTTTGCTGTTTGGTCAGAATGAAATAACTTATAACCTTCATTTTGAATAGTTGTGTCTCTGATAACATTTTTCTACCTGTGGAGACTGTTCCAGTGGATGTTGGTGTAGAGATTGTTGTAGAAGATGAGAAGACTAACAGGCCTGTCCCTGAGGAGGTGCTCTGAGTTCCAGTTCCCCCAGAGGCTACTGTTCCCACCACAGTAGGTTGGATGCTTGATGTCACTCCCTGCGTGGTGGCAGGGGTTGTGGAACCTGAGCTGGTTGCCGGGCTTGGGTTTGCAGTCTGTGGAGTGGGGTGGCCAGCTGGCACCTCTGTGCCCTTGTTGTCAGGCAGGGCAATGGATATGAGTGAGAGTAGACGGAGCAGCTTTTCAGTGAGCAGGGAGCTCCGCCTAATTACAGGGTGGGACAGCATGTTCATCAACTGACCAAGAGGGGAACTTTCTAGGCTTAATTGTAATCCATCAGCCTCTGCACTGCCCCCTAGAGGTACTGTCTTCATCGATGCTTTTCCCTTGCGACTAACATTCATGTTGTCCAGCTTTACAAGTAGGTCCCAAAAATCAGTGGAGATTCCTAGAGACTGGGGAGTAGCGGCAGAGGAGCCAAAAGAGTTCTGTGTGCTGGAAGCATTAGAGTTTGGGTTGCTCTGAGACTGAGAACTTGACCTTGATCCGCCACCCATACCTCCCCCACTCGAGGAGCTCGAACAAAGGCGGGACTCCAAGTCAGAGGATGACACTGACAGATCCTTACAACGCTGCTGGGTAAAGTGGCTGGGGAAAACCTTTAGAGAATGACAGAAAGGCGGTTCAACAAATACCTGTATACCTAATGACATAATACAAATAGCTAATTTTAAATACGCATATGTGAATACTTGCCTTAGCAAGTTGAATTAGTGTGTCTAATACGTGCCGACAGACCACTGGGGCAGCTTGTGGGTGGATGTGTACCGTGGAGCCTCCACCTGCAGCACATGTGACCCCTGCAGTAGTTCCTGACACTCCTCCCAGGGTTGTAGATGCTGCTGAACTTCCAGCAGAGTGGCGGTCAGCATGTTTTCTACCAGATACGCGCTGGATCTGAAAGATGTTAGTCCGGCAGCCCAGGGCCGCATCCATAGACACAGAGAGCCAAGAAAGTTGGCTACAACTGCGGGACTCCACTCTGTTTAGAAGCTCCAGGGAAGAAGAGGAGGATGAGGAGGTAGTTGATCCTTTTCCCCCGCAGCCTCCCTGGGAGATTCTTTTCCCACGAGAGTCTTCGAGACGTGACATCTCCACACACACCTCGCTCTCACTGCTGCGTTGAAGGATGGATAACAGGCTGCGAATGACCCACCCACGTGTTTGAGAGTGGTAGCAAAGATTCCTGAGGACACGGTGTAGACGGCTGGTGTTAAGCTTTGGTTCATCCACAAATAGCAACACTAGCAGGCAGGACAAGGCCTCATGGTCCAGTAGCAATCGACCGCGTAGACGCAACAAAGAATCCACACTGGAACTGGATGGTCTGAAGAATGAACAGTATAATTAGTTAATTAAGAATTTATCAAGAAACAATTTTGAGCTCCGTAATACCTAGGGGGTGTCACGAGACACTCAGCTGAGAGTGAGACGAAACACGAGATTGGGTCTTTTGAGAACTTTTAAAGGTACAGTGAAAATGAGAGTAGTACTGACAATAGGGTTCACTTTGCTCAAGCTGTTACTCCATGGAACAAATGTGTCAAGATGGTGAAACACATGCACAGAGTGAAGCCTCCTCCTGCCTGTTTGGAGGCGGGAGCTGAAAACAGATAAGCATGAACAAGGCCATGTATTGAGGCCGGCAAAACTAGAATTCCAGTCACAGGCCAGTGCCAGTGTCATTTTATTCTGAATGAGAAATCTTATGATTTAATCCCGTGAGATCTTGTGACACCCCTACTATAAACAGATGTTGGGATTACCTATGGTTAGATCCACCCCCCATCTGAAATGTGCCGCCTCTCTGTACAGCCAATCGGGTGTACTGGACACCGCGATTGCTCCCTAATCGACTGGTGAAAGCTGGTGAGCGCAGAATGGCTGATAGAGCTGATGTTGAGCTATGACCAAACAGCCTCTCATGCATCAGTTGCCTTTGTCGTGCCTCCTGCTCTCTACGCAATGCTGCTGCCTCGGCTGCAATGTCTGGAGGCATGACGGCCAACACACTGTCCTCCATGTCTTCTAGGACACTTCGTCGGAGCTCTGAAGGCAGTGTTTGGATGAAAGTAACTGGGTCCAGAGGAGTATCTCCCTGTGTGGGCTGTTGAGAAACCTCCCTGCGCTGCTGCTCCGCTCGTTGCTGGGCAAGGACCTAAAATTAGCAATGGAAAGCATGGTTGAACATCTTGTTCTGTCAAATCATTGTTTGTCTCAATTTCTTTCGACTTTACATATTATTAGCAATAAGTCAATATATTATTTCTCACCTCCTCTTGGATGGCAGGTGGCAGGGCTGCTAGAAATTCGGGGCTGACCTCAGTAACCCCTGGTCCTCCAATTACAGGTGCTGTAGAAGATGGCAGGTTTGGGGCAGCAGCTGAGCGGGATGGTGGTCGTATTCCCAACTGATTTTGAAGCACCTCTCTACGAATGTCCTCAGGAAGCGCTGCCAAGAAAGACGGATCCACACCCTCCGGAAGACTGATTCCTGAAATTCAGTAGGGCTGTCAGGTTGTAGCAAGGTAACTGGTTATTTCATTAATTATGTGACCCGCGTCTGGGCGAGGGAAAACGAAGTCCAATTGTATAATTTATCATTAGGATCTTTTGAGCCACTCTTTGTCTGGTCCCTCCCCTAGGACCTGTTTGTCATGGGTGACCCTACCAGGGGCATAACAGCCCCTGACAACTTAGCTCCTAGGATCATTTGGACACGCCTCACTGTTATGACGAGTTTCGCTCCCTTCAGAGTCAGAGTGAGTCGCTCCTTTATAATTTTATTCTGACCTTGCGACATCAACAGTAGTAAAATTCCAACACCATATATGTATCTCCAAGTCTCACACACGTCTCTAGGCTGTTCAGTCTCGAAACAGCACTTCCTCATTGTCCCTAAATGGGCGCAAGATGCATTCAGGTACACTCCAAACTTCACAACTACATCGTTATTGTGTGTGTGTGTCTGTGTGTGAGTAAGTGTGTGTGGTCTAAAAGAGACAACCAGAGAGTGAATATTGTTATTGCTCACTTTTTAACACTGCGGAATTACAATTGGCTGCATTTAAGTATGCTTGGACAGCCAAAAAAAAAAACTCAAAACGTGAATTCAACTTAAGTTACATGGGGTCTCTGAAATCAACCCCTTTTTGCTCATAACACTGGTTAACTGTGATTCAAATGTTTCGCTACAATTAAACTAGTGTTTGGTAAATAGATTTTTAGACGTGTGCTATTTTGTAATTTTTCAGGATTTGACAGCCCTAGTTTTGCGACATATTTGTGAGTGGTTTGGTTGTGTGTGTCAAAAAAAACAAAACAATGAACTGTATGGAACCTGCAAGGGGGTCCTCTTCCTCGTTGCTTGTGGATGGGAGGGGCTCTTCTTGGATAGCCTGTGATTGGCTGTCAGCACTGTCACTCCTAGTAATTACTTCACCAGCAGTTGAGACTGAAGTGGAACTAATAAAATGCAAATAATTTCTTAAGAATTCATCAATTTGACAACACAATATCAAAAAAGGCAATACTTTTGAGAACTTACCAAGTCTCAGCGTCTGCCTGCCTGTCAGTCAGCCCACTTTCCCCACTGGCAGACAGATCTTGAGAAACATGGGTAGACTGGGCAGGGTTGGAAGCCGCTTCTTCTTGTGTGGCAGAGGCAGGGCTGCTGGTGTCCATTGGTGAGCCCTCCAGTTGTGACACACCCACTACTGCAGGCTCTGAGGTCTCTGCAATATCCGGGCTTAAGGAGGCTGGGGGAAAGGTTTCAATAGTTAAGATCAGTATTCAAATCTTTGTGAAACAAATATTTCAACTGATTACAATTAAGATTCAATTATGTATCCTTGCTCATGGACAGTCTGTATAAAAAGAGTGAGTCTACCTTCCCTGACTTCATCCAACGCTCCTCCACCAACACCACTTTCTCCACTGCCTCTCTCACCGATTGTGGGTGCTGGGGACATCTCCATTTGAGACGCTTCTGCTTCACCATTAGGCCTGTCAGCTGCAGACAAGGGTGGAAGGCACGTTCCTGCCAGAGCTGCCAATGAGCTAGCATGTGACTCGGCCAACAGCAGGTCAGCCATTGGTTGATGGACCTGCTGGTTTATTGCTGTTTCCAACGAAACTAGAGCTTGTTCATGTGGAGCCGGTGTAGTTGGCGTGACCTCTCCAGAAGGGGGAGCAGTGAGAAAACCTTCTGACACCCTGGGTGGGTCCAAACATGATACTGCACCTCCTTGAGCCTGCACACCCTCTAAAACAGACAAGCAAACTGTAAATGTATTGAGGTTTTTAACAAGACATTACATTTTCAGATCATACAAATATTTTGTTACACAACTGTAGCAAACAGCAGTGTGTAGTCACAGCCAAGGCTAAGTTCACATTGCAGGGTCCTCTTCTTCTTATGATGATGATGCCAAATTTTGATGTTTTTGTTTAAAGTAAAAAAAATTTATTTGGGTGTTCACATTACCCCCCCAAAAAAGAAAATAATCTGAATTAACCTGCAGTATTGACATAACTTAAGTGAGAAAAATCAGTTGAAAGTTACCATGAGCATGGACATAAAATGGCCAGTAAGACTTTTGAAAACACAGAACCTATGATAGCGAGCCAATTAGCACAAAAACATAGATCATTTTTAGCTTCATAACGTTACATATCTTTTAATATATTTATACTAACAGAATATTTTAAGATCATTTGAAACAGTTATGAAAAATGTAACATACCAAGATAGCAGCCATAATGGTTGCTTAAAAAGTGCTTTAAATGGCTTTGCAGTTTCAGGAGTACTTGTAATAATTATGAAAATACAGCATGTATAAAACTAAAAGGATCAACGGCACTGTATGTTGTGAAAGGATTCTACTGAGGAAGGCAGTAAGTTGTATAGTTATCTCCCGAACGGGGCATACAATCCTGTTCCCCAACAACAACACAATTTACTACCTCACCACAGTGCAGCCTGCTTCGGAACTATACTATACTACATTTAGGTTTCCCTTTTCCCGCAGATGTTGCCAAGTGGTTGTGGCGTTGCCATAAGAAAGACAGTAGGTTGTATAGTTATCTCCCAGATCTGGTGTGATCCTAAAACTATACAAACTACTACCTCATCCCAGAGCACGCACTGCAGACTCCTGATGCCCAGTGACTTCAATGTATGCCCATTTGAGATGAATAAATACCAAAACCATTTCAAATTGGAAATACCTGCACTGCTCTCTGCACCATTTATTGTCCCCAATCCGGAACCCTACAAACAAAGTAGACAGCAAATATTGTTTAAATGTTTGTACTTCTGGGTTAAAAATAAATAAATAATCCACCATTTAGAATTAACTTCTACTAATACAGTGGACCTTGACATACGAGTGCATTAATTTATGAGGTTTCCGTCATACAAGCCATTAAGCGGACAACATTTTGCTCTGGTATACGAGATTTGATGTGGCTTACAAGAGTACAAACATCTATTAAAGCCCCACCTGGATGAAGACGATCCGAGGCTTGAACGCACAATTACTATTTCAAACCTGAACATCATTCATACGAAGCCTCTTTTTTCATGGTCTGTAAACGAACACTTTTGAAACCGGGTCCCAGAGTGGAAACATTTAAAGACGCCGTCGGCGTCTCTATAGCTCTATAGTTACAGCCTCCCCCGCTTGCATCATAGCTCCACCCCTTTACAGATGTGCATGCGCTGAAATCGCAAACAACAATGCCGCCGTACATCGTTGTTTTTGTTTACGATCCTAATGAGGATAAGCAGCAAAGCAATATGGATGGATGGATGGATGAAATTATGCAGTGTACAAGCATTAGTACGAATACAAAATCTCACTCCGACCTCCTCCACCACTCTCCTACACCTCCATCAACATATCTGTCTGCTCCTCAAGGTAAAGTACACTTAAGAAAACATGTTTATTTGTTTACACTTTATTTTATGATGGTTTAATATAAGTTTCTTATACGTTATTGAGTGTGGAGACACATCATTCTTATTCAAAAATGTATAAACAATAAAAATTGGTGTGGTTTGAAGGCACTGGAAACAAAATTGGCATTTTTTATAGGGAAAATTGTTCTGACATACGAGTAAATCGAGTTACGAGCTAGGTCTGAGAACGAATTAAACTCTTAAGTCAAGGTACCACTGTATGTAGTTTGCAAACCTGCAGGCTCTGTTCCCTGGTCTGTTCTGCTCCAGACGCCCGCCGCTCATTTTGTTTAGACTCCTCCTCTTCAGCAAGCTGCCGCCTTCGCTTCTCTCTACGTTCCTCTAACTCCTCATCTCGCAGACCCTCTAGATGCTGAAGGATTGGCACCTTCACAACTGTAAGGAACAAAACAAATGTCCTTTTAGTTTGTCAGTTAAAAAGGAAAAACAAGTTCTCACAAATATAGTACCGAACATTTAGAATGTGAGGTCTCGCATGTCAGTCGGCCTTCACAATATTGCGGTGCAATTATTGCTTCTACGCTCAATCACGATTTGCAAAAAATTAATAAATAATCACTGTTTCATGGTTTCTATGGCGTTTTACTAAAACAAATATTGAAAGACATGCCGTATTCTGGACAATAGGAGTCGGTAATGTTCCATTATTGAGACATGACATTAGATTACTGTCACACTGCATGGAGTCAGCCATAGCATGTTATATGACTATGACAATGTAAACAAGTTTGATTCCTTGTGAAATCTGTAACTTTTTGGCTTCTTTGTCCTTCCCCACTCTGTTTTTAACAGTTAAGTTGAGAATACAGTAAATAATTGGGAGGCTAACTAGTTGGCTCGATAGCTTGCTAATGGTTAAAGCCATGGCCTTCTCGTGTCTCTGCAGTTATCCTGTAGCCTGTGCATTACAGTAAATCAGTGTAGTGTGACCGAAGAACTGTTTGATTTGAAACCAATTAATCATGGCAAACAAGGCTAAAGAATAGGGTAAGCAAAACAATGTACAAAACAGCATAGTATGCAGCAGTAAAACTTGTTTTGCTGTCATTTTTTAAAATTAAATTACTGAGCTGAGTCCATCCATTTTCTATGCCGCTTATCCTCATTAGGGTCACGGGTATGCTGGAGCCTATTACTGAGCCTCGACTCGATGTAAATTTGGAAAGTTGGTTAAAATATTTTCCACTCTAAACCAGTAGCAAAATATGCTGCGCACAATGGCACAATTCTGGCCAAATGAGTGTGGCCACTATGCGTTACATGTTTAACACTTACCTGCTACACAGTCGTGCATACTTTCGGCATCCAGCACTTTACACTCATCTGTCCATCTAGTTAAGGCAGTGGGAATGCTAGAGAGGGTGCCTAAAGAAACAGGGCCAAAACATTTAAAATTTAAAAAATTTTAAAAAGTGAAACAACTCAAAACATATTATTACCAATTAAAATATCAAATAAGAACTGGGTATTGTCACCTGCTTGACCACCCGTGCTGCTCTGCTCATGAAAAAAGTCATCGAGTAATTCGTCATCGGAACGAGCTATAATGTGAACATCCTCATTTCCAACCAAAAGACGAGCTCGACCACGAGATTGCAGAGGCAGAGAGCTGGACAGTTGCAAAATGTCTGCTGCAGCACTGGGGCCCAGCAACCTTAAAGTTTTAAAGTGGTAGAAAATGTCAAAGTCAAGATTGGTAACAAACCAAACTGTTATTGTTGTTTGTTGATACAAGATTTTGTGAACAAGACATCCAATAAACAATGCGCTTGCCTTTGAAGAATGAGTGGAGGATTAGGCTGCCGGTTTCCAGGGTAGTGGACATGGATGGTGTGCCCGCTGTTGGCAGTAAGCTGGCGAAGCGTCCGTTGGCTGCGACCCATGCCTTGTGCCAGACGGCTGCTTGTGCCTGCTACACCTAAGGTGAGGGAACCGTGGTCAGCATGACGCACCATCAGTGGGTGGGAGCTAGGGATGTTGCCAGGGGAGGGTGGGATGTCAGCTGATGGAAGAACAGAAAAAGTAGTTAGACATCAGGGAACAGCTCTGCAAATACCCGTATTAATTCAAAGCAACAAATGTAGTTTCTAGTGTCTTAACTAATCCATCTGAGATTCTCAATAATTAAATGGCAGTTTGGATGCTACATTACATACAAGTGCTTTGTTTAAGTGAAAACCGGTTAGGTTGCTTACCATTGTTGGAAAACATGTTGTCAAACTCAATGATGAGGTCATCATCCCTGTCAAACCTTTCAAAGCGGATGTGAGGGGAAGCGTTGATGTCAGGGAAATCCTCGTCCAACTCCATCTCAGAACCTTCGTCATCGTCATCCTCATCGCCTTCCTCATCATCCTTGACAAATGCCAGCCATGAGTTTTAAGACAATTAATATTGGTTAAGTGAACATGAGTTTTTGACCCATACCTGGTCCTCCTCCTCCTCTTCTTCCTCTTCCTCCTCTTCATCTTGGCTGTCTTCATCATCATTGCTGCCACTAGAATCTTCTTCTTGTGTGTGCTCCTCATCTTCTGGTTCCAGGATATTCATTGAGTCTAGTCAAAGAAGATAAATAAGCTAAAAACTTAAACCATGACCAAACATATATATATGTGTGTATATATATATTATATATATATTTTTTTTAATTTAATTAATATTTATATACACACACACACACACACATATATATACAGCGAGAGGAAAAACTATTTGAACCCCAGCTGATTTTGTAAGTTTGCCCACTAACAAAGAAATGATCAGTCTATAATTTCAATGGTAGGTTTATTTGAACACAGAGACAACAATGACAAAAAAAATCCACAAAAATGCGTTTTAAAAAGTTATAAATTAATTTGCATTTCCATGAAATAAATAAGTATTTGCTACCTTTGATAAACATGCTTCAGTACTTAGTGGCAAAACCTTTGTTTGCATTCACAGAGGTCAGCCGTTTCTTGTAGTTGGCCACAAGGTTTGCACACATCTCGGGGGATTTTGGCCCACTCCGCTTTGCACATCCTCTCCAAGTCATTAATGTTTCGTGGCTGATGTTTGGCAACTCAAACCTTTAGCTCCCTCCACAGATTTTCTATGGGATTAAGGTCTGGAGACTGACTAGGCCACTCCATGGCCTTAATATGCTTTTTCTTGAGCCAAACTTTTGTTGCCTTGGCCATGTGTTTTGGATCATTGTCACGCTGGAATACCCAACCACAACCCATTTTCAATGCCCTGACTGAGGGAAGAAGGTTCTCACCCAACACTTGACAGTACATGGCCCCATCCATCCTCCCTTTGATGCAGTGCAATTGTCCTGTCCCCTTGGCAGAAAAACACCCCCAAAGCATAATGTTTCCACCTCCATATTTGGCTGTTTTTGGAGTCGTAGGCAGCATTCCTCCTCCAAACACAGCGAGTTGAGTTGATGCCAAAGAGCTCAATTTTGGTCTCATCTGACCACAACACTTTCACCCAGTCTTCCTCTGAATCAGTCAGATGTTCAGTGGCAAACTTCAAACGGGCCTGTAGATGGACTTTCTTGAGCCGGGTACAGCACAGCAGGATTTCAGTCCTTCACGGCATAGTGTGTTACCAACTGTTTTTGTGGTGACTATGGTCCCAGCTGCCTTGAGATCATTGACAAGTTCCTCCCCAGTGGTTCTGGGCTGATTCCTCACCGTTCTCATTATCACTGAAACTCCACAAGGTGAGATCTTGCATGGAGCTCCAGACCAAGGGAGATTGGCAGTTGATTTATGTTTCTTCCATTTGCAAATAATTGCACCAACTGTTACCTTCTCACCTAGCTGCTTGGCGATAGTCTTGTAGCCCCTTCCAGCCTTGTGTAGGTCCACAATCTTGTCCCTGACATCCTTGGAAAGCTCTTTGGCCTTGACCATGGTGCAGAGTATGGCATCTGGACTGATTGATTGCTTCTCTGGACAGGTCTCTCTAATACAGGTAACAAGCTGAGAGGGCTGCCAATGTCAGCTCCTTACCTGTATAAGATCCACCTGGGAGCTAGAGATCTTGCTGATGGCTAGGGGATCAAATACTTAGTTCCTTCATGGAAATGCCAATTAATTTATAACTCTTTTTGAAACATTTTTCTGGATTTTTTTTTCATTGTTGTCTCTCAAAGTCTTCAAATAAACCTACCATTGAAATTAAAGACTGATCATTTCTTTGTTAGTGGGCAAACTTATAAAATCAGCTGGGGTTCAAATGGATTTTTCCATCACTGTATATGCATATATATACCAACACATATATACACATATACATATATATACATATACATA